>CAXKVY010000582.1:0-450000 GCA_964058915.1 Tetropium fuscum | reverse complement strand
TTTTACATTGGCAATCGATTGTACGTAAAAAAACATGAAACTTTTGTCCGCACAATTTTTTTTCAAAACGCACATGTCCCGGAATAATTCAGTTACCAAGATTTGAATTTTCAATTTTTTTTGTTCTTTTTACTGGCGAATCGTAAGCTTATTCAAAAAACCATAGAAAACAAAAAGTCTGCAGAATTTTTCAAGGAATCAATTACCATTCTTAATTAATTGATTATTTAATTATTCAAAATTAATTAATTAATTAACACACACCATAAAAGTACACACTCCAAATAGGTTAAATTAAACTTCAAACACGTCTACTTCTTCAGGTATATAAGCATAGATATAGGATATAATAATATGTACTTATAGGTAGGTAGTTCATAAAAACTCGTTCGCATTCCAGCGTGTATTGTTGACATTGCATCTGCAGCCCAACCAGAAATTCCATCCCCACCTCAGCCTGCTATTTCTTAAATTTATATTTTATACATTTGCTTAATATTATACCTAAACTGTGATATTTATATTATGCCAGGTATGAGGTATGGTATGTAGTTCTACCTGGCTTTGGGCACATGCTAGTCCTATTGGTTGTTTCTCCACTACTTCCCCCCCCCCCGCGACACCACCTTTCCACACCTCGGTCCAGCGTCGTCTCGTCGACGCGACGGCTACGGGTTCCACTCGCGTCTACAGGAACGAATTTCACTTTGGCTCCCTGGCTTTGGCCGCATACGTACGTATATGGTTATGCCGAATACGCGCTAATTTTAAATCAGCACAACCATGTGCTGATGACGTATCCCCACCTGCAACACGACCGGAAAGTTTTTTTGGCCTCAGACTTCCAGGACTTGCTATTATTTTAAATCTTTGATCAATTAAACAAATACTCATTGCAAACTGTCAAAATATAAATCAGAATGTAGGTATACACCTAGTCATTCAAAACATGCATAATGAATTGAAAAACACCTACTTGTAAAAATGTAATTTAATAATTGTAATTTGTATTCACTTGTGAATAAAATAACGATTTCTCCAGTTTTTTGGACTTTTGTATCAACAACCTATAGCAAAAACACCACCATCGTAGGCGACTACATTTATAATCGGTGTATGATTAGATTAGCGATTAAATTAGAATTATCTATAAGCATTTTCTTAATTCTCTTAGTTTGTAGATGCTGAAAGAAATGTTTGTATGCCACACTTGACTAAAGACAAAGTATCCACTCGCTGAATTAGCACACTCATCGGTTATGTCTCGTGTACTAATCAGTCAGTTTGTGGCTAAAAAACGTCTAGCCACTCGTAGTATAAACTATTACCTGCTAGGGCATATAGCGAATAATTTGTTATTTCTATCGTAATTTTGACAGAGAAATCGATTTCTACTCCCGATCGTGGAAAAATATATTTTTCACTTATAATCTTTATAGTGTTAATGCATATTGCATTTTAAAATTTTACAAGAAAGCTAGTGACCTTCATATTCAAGGAACCCAATATAAACCGACTATGATTTCGGTTTTTGACAAGGGCGTTACTCTTGTATCCTTATGTATAACTTATTTCAATGCCTTACCACACAAGGAACTACTTAATCACATAAGGCACTATTTGTGAATTTCGTTTGAATCCTATAACTTATTAACAGTATTTTATTCTTGCATATCTATAAAATTATGTAAATGTATTTTAATTCTATAACTTTTTAATATTTTAATCATAGTCGTTCATAGTGCTTTATCCTTGTATTACGTTTAATTTTTTCTGTATTTATATATATTGTATATTGGTTATATTAATTTTAGAATTTCCGAAGTATTGTAAATTTTTAATTCTATAAATATGTGTATATTATGGTGGCCTCTACTTCAGTAAAGATTTACTTACTTAAGAGGAAGGACACAATATATCATTTTTATCTTTTGCTAACAATAAATAATAAAAAACAAATAGCAGAAGATATAATAAATAAAAAATTATAACGAAGATTGTCCCTGAATTTTTAGGTAATATTAAAAAGATGATCATCTTCTTATTTCTGTCATCAGTCGTAGGGGGGACATTATTAAAAAAAAACAAATATACGGTATATGACATTAAAAATAATAATTTTTTTCTCAAGTGTGTCAGTGAATTTTTTAGGTAATTTCATAAAGAGGCAAATCTTTTTATTTCTGTCATCAGTTTTTTTTTGAGAAACCCGTAGGAGATAAACAATATGCAAAAAAAAACAAGTATGCAGTTTATGACATATTAAAAATAATAATTGTTTTCTCAAAAACAACAAAATGCGTCACTGAATTTTTTTTAGGTAATATTAACAAGAGGGTGATCCTCTTATTTCTGTCATCATTTTTTTTCGCGAAACCCGTAGGAGAGACACAAATGCAAAAAAGAAATATGCAGTACCTATATGACATTAAAAATAGTACTTTTTTTCTCAAAGCAAAGAAGTTTGTCACTGAATTTTTAGGTAATATTAAAAAGATGGTCATCTTCTTATTTCTGTCATCAGTCGTAGGAGGGACATTATTCAAAAAAACAAATATGCGGTATGACATTAAAAATAATAATTTTTTTCTCAAGTGTGTCAGTGAATTTTATAGGTAATTTTATTAAGCGGCTAATCTTTTTATTTCTGCCATCAGTTTTTTTTTGAGAAACCCGTAGGAGATACAGAATATGCAAAAAAAACAAGTATGCAGTTTATGACATATTAAAAATAATAATTGTTTTCTCAAAAACAACAAAATGCGCCACTGAATTTTTTTTAGGTAATATTAACAAGAGGGTGATCCTCTTATTTCTGTCATCATTTTTTTTTCGCGAAACCCGTAGGAGAGACACAAATGCAAAAAAGAAATATCCAGTATATGACATTAAAAATAGTCCTTTTTTTCTCAAAACAACGAAGTTTGTCACTGAATTTTTAGGTAATATTAAAAGGATGGTCATCTTCTTATTTCTGTCATCAGTCGTAGGAGGGACATTATTCAAAAAAACAAATATGCGGTATGACATTAAAAATAATAATTTTTTTCTCAAGTGTGTCAGTGAATTTTTCAGCTAATTTTATAAAGAGGCTAATCTTTTTATTTCTTCTGTCATCAGTTTTTTTTTTAGAGAAACCCGTAGGAGATACACAATATGCAAAAAAAAACAAGTATGCAATTTATGACATATTAAAAATAATAATTGTTTTCTCAAAAACAACAAAATGAGTCACTGAATTTTTTTAGGTAATATTAACAAGAGGGTGATCCTCTTATTTCTGTCATCATTTTTTTTTCGCGAAACCCGTAGGAGACACAAATGCAAAAAAGAAATATCCAGTATATGACATTAAAAATAGTACTTTTTTTCTCAAGACAACGAAGTTTGTCACTAAATTTTTAGGTAATATTAAAAGGATGGTCATCTTCTTATTTCTGTCATCAGTCGTAGGAGGGACATTATTCAAAAAAACAAATATGCGGTATGACATTCAAAATAATAATTTTTTTCTCAAGTGTGTCAGTGAATTTTTTAGGTAATTTTATAAAGAGGCTAATCTGTTTATTTCTTCTGTCATCAGTTTTTTTTTAGAAACCCGTAGGAGATACACAATATGCAAAAAAAAAGTATGCAGTTTATGACATATTAAAAATATTAATTGTTTTCTCAAAAACAACAAAATGCGTCACTGAATTTTTTTTAGGTAATATTAAAAAGAGGGTGATCCTCTTATTTCTGTCATCAGTTTTTTTTCGCGAAACCCGTAGGAGAGACAAATGCAAAAAAGAAATATCCAGTATATGACATTAAAAATAGTACTTTTTTTCTCAAAACAACGAAGTTTGTCACTGAATTTTTAGGTAATATTAAAAGGATGGTCATCTTCTTATTTCTGTCATCAGTCGTAGGAGGGACATTATTCAAAAAAACAAATATGCGGTATGACATTAAAAATAATAATTTTTTTCTCAAGTGTGTCAGTGAATTTTTTAGGTAATTTTATAAAGAGGCTAATCTTTTTATTTCTTCTGTCATCAGTTTTTTTTTAGAGAAACCCGTAGGAGATACACAATATGCAAAAAAAAACAAGTATGCAGTTTATGACATATTAAAAATAATAATTGTTTTCTCAAAAACAACAAAATGAGTCACTGAATTTTTTTAGGTAATATTAACAAGAGGGTGATCCTCTTATTTCTGTCATCATTTTTTTTTTCGCGAAACCGGTAGGAGAGACACAAATGCAAAAAAGAAATATCCAGTATATGACATTAAAAATAGTACTTTTTTTCTCAAGACAACGAAGTTTGTCACTAAATTTTTAGGTAATATTAAAAGGATGGTCATCTTCTTATTTCTGTCATCAGTCGTAGGAGGGACATTATTCAAAAAAACAAATATGCGGTATGACATTAAAAATAATAATTTTTTCCTCAAGTGTGTCAGTGAATTTTTTAGGTAATTTTATAAAGAGGCTAATCTGTTTATTTCTTCTGTCATCAGTTTTTTTTAGAAACCCATAGGAGATACACAATATGCAAAAAAAAAGTATGCAGTTTATGACATTAAAAATATTAATTGTTTTCTCAAAAACAACAAAATGCGTCACTGAATTTTTTTTAGGTAATATTAAAAAGAGGGTGATCCTCTTATTTCTGTCATCAGTTTTTTTTCGCGAAACCCGTAGGAGAGACACAAATGCAAAAAAGAAACATCCAGTATATGACATTAAAAATAGTACTTTTTTTCTCAAAACAACGAAGTTTGTCACTGAATTTTTAGGTAATATTAAAAGGATGGTTATCTTCTTATTTCTGTCATCAGTCGTAGGAGGGACATTATTCAAAAAACAAATATGCGGTATATGACATTAAAAATAATAATTTTTTTCTCAAGTGTGTCAGTGAATTTTTTAGGTAATTTTATAAAGAGGCTAATCTTTTTATTTCTGTCATCAGTTTTTTTTCGCGAAACCCGTAGGAGATACACAATATGCAAAAAAAAAACAAGTATGCAGTTTGTGACATATTAAAAATAATAATTGTTTTCTCAAAAACAACAAAATGCGTCACTGAATTTTTTTAAAGTAATATTAAAAAGAGGGTGATGCTCTTATTTCTGTCATCAGTTTTTTTTCGCGAAACCCGTAGGAGAGACACAAATGCAAAAAAGAAATATGCAGTATATGACATTAAAAATAATAATTTTTTTCTCAAGTGTCAGTGAATTTTTTAGGTAATTTTATAAAGAGGCTACTCTTTTTATTTCTGTCATCAGTTTTTTTTGAGAGACCCGTAGGAGATGCACAATAAGCAAAAAAAACAAGTATGCAGTTTATGATATATTAAAAATAATAATTGTTTTCTCAAAATCAACGAAATGCGTCACTGAATTTTTTGAAAGTAATATTAAAAAGAGGGTGATGCTCTTATTTCTGTCATCAGTTTTTTTTCGCGAAACCCGTAGGAGATACACAATATGCAAAAAAAACAAGTATGCAGTTTATGACATATTAAAAATAATAATTGTTTTCTCAAAAACAACGAAATGCGTCACTGAATTTTTTGAAAGTAATATTAAAAAGAGGGTGATGCTCTTATTTCTGTCATCAGTTTTTTTTCGCGAAACCCGTAGGAGATACACAATATGCAAAAAAAACAAGTATGCAGTTTGACATATTAAAAATAATAATTGTTTTCTCAAAAACAACAAAATGCGTCACTGAATTTTTTTTAGGTAATATTAACAAGAGGGTGATCCTCTTATTTCTGTCATCATTTTTTTTCACGAAACCCGTAGGAGAAACACAATATGCAAAAAAAACAAGTATGCAGTTTATGACATATTAAAAATAATAATTGTTTTCTCAAGAACAACAAAATGCGTCACTGCATTTTTTTAAAGTAATATTAAAAAGAGGGTGATGCTCTTATTTCTGTCATCATTTTTTTTCACGAAACCCGTAGGAGAAACACAATATGCAAAAAAAACAAGTATGCAGTTTATGACATATTAAAAATAATAATTGTTTTCTCAAACACAACAAAATGGGTCACTGAATTTTTTTCAGGTAATATTAAAAAGAGGGTGATCCTCTTATTTCTGTCATCAGTTTTTTTTTCGCGAAACCCGTAGGAGAGACACAAATGCAAAAAAGAAATATGCAGTATATGACATTAAAAATAGTACTTTTTTTCTCAAAACAACGAAGTTTGTCACTGAATTTTTAGGTAATATTAAATAGATGGTCATCTTCTTATTTTTGTCATCAGTCGTAGGAGGGACATTATTCAAAAAAACAAATATGCGGTATATGACATTAAAAATAATAATTTTTTTCTCAAGGGTGTCAGTGAATTTTTTAGGTAATTTTATAAAGACGCTAATCTTTTTATTTCTGTCATCAGTTTTTTTTCGCGAAACCCGTAGGAGATACACAATATGCAAAAAAAACAAGTATGCAGTTTATGACATATTAAAAATAATAATTGTTTTCTCAAAAACAACAAAATGCATCACTGAATTTTTTTAAAGTAATATTAAAAAGAGGGTGATGCTCTTATTTCTGTCATCAGTTTTTTTTCGCGAAACCCGTAGGAGAGACAAATGCAAAAAAGAAATATGCAGTATATGACATTAAAAATAATATTTTTTTTCTCAAGTGTGTCAGTGAATTTTTTAGGTAATTTTATAAAGAGGCTACTCTTTTTATTTCTGTCATCAGTTTTTTTTTGAGAAATCCGTAGGAGATACACAATAAGCAAAAAAAACAAGTATGCAGTTTATGATATATTAAAAATAATAATTGTTTTCTCAAAAACAACAAAATGCGTCACTGAATTTTTTTTAGGTAATATTAACAAGAGGGTGATCCTCTTATTTCTGTCATCATTTTTTTTTCGCGAAACCCTTAGGAGAGACATGCAAAAAAGAAATATGCAGTATATGACATTAAAAATAGTACTTTTTTTCTCTAAACAAAGAAGTTTGTCACTAAATTTTTAGGTAATATTAAAAGGATGGTCATCTTCTTATTTCTGTCATCAGTCCTGGGAGGGACATTATTCAAAAAAACAAATATGCGGTATATGACATTAAAAATAATAATTTTTTTCTCAAGTGTGTCAGTGATTTTTTTAGGTAATTTTATAAAGAGGCTAATCTTTTTATTTCTTCTGTCAACAGTTTTTTTTTTGAGAAACCCGTAGGAGATACACAATATGCAAAAAAAAACAAGTATGCAGTTTATGACATATTAAAAATAATAATTGTTTTCTCAAGAACAACAAAATGCGTCACTGAATTTTTTTAAAGTAATATTAAAAGGAGGGTGATGCTCTTATTTCTGTCATCATTTTTTTTCACGAAACCCGTAGGAGAAACACAATATGCAAAAAAAAACAAGTATGCAGTTTATGACATGTTAAAAATAATAATTATTTTCTCAAACACAACAAAATGCGTCACTGAATTTTTTTAAAGTAATATTAAAAAGAGGGTGATCCTCTTATTTCTGTCATCAGTTTTTTTTTCGCGAAACCCGTAGGAGAGACACAAATGCAAAAAAGAAATATGTAGTATATGACATTAAAAATAGTACTTTTTTTCTCAAAACAACGAAGTTTGTCACTGAATTTTTAGGTAATATTAAAAGGATGGTCATCTTGTTATTTCTGTCATCAGTCGTAGGAGGGACATTATTCAAAATAACAAATATGCGGTATGACATTAAAAATAATAATTTTTTTCTCAAGTGTGTCAGTGATTTTTTTAGGTAATTTTATAAAGAGGCTAATCTTTTTATTTCTTCTGTCAACAGTTTTTTTTTTGAGAAACCCGTAGGAGATACACAATATGCAAAAAAAAACAAGTATGCAGTTTATGACATATTAAAAATAATAATTGTTTTCTCAAGAACAACAAAATGCGTCACTGAATTTTTTTAAAGTAATATTAAAAGGAGGGTGATGCTCTTATTTCTGTCATCATTTTTTTTCACGAAACCCGTAGGAGATACACAATATGCAAAAAAAAAGTATGCAGTTTATGACATTAAAAATATTAATTGTTTTCTCAAAAACAACAAAATGCGTCACTGAATTTTTTTTAGGTAATATTAAAAAGAGGGTGATCCTCTTATTTCTGTCATCAGTTTTTTTTCGCGAAACCCGTAGGAGAGACACAAATGCAAAAAAGAAATATCCAGTATATGACATTAAAAATAGTACTTTTTTTCTCAAAACAACGAAGTTTGTCACTGAATTTTTAGGTAATATTAAAAGGATGGTTATCTTCTTATTTCTGTCATCAGTCGTAGGAGGGACATTATTCAAAAAACAAATATGCGGTATATGACATTAAAAATAATAATTTTTTTCTCAAGTGTGTCAGTGAATTTTTTAGGTAATTTTATAAAGAGGCTAATCTTTTTATTTCTGTCATCAGTTTTTTTTCGCGAAACCCGTAGGAGATACACAATATGCAAAAAAAAACAAGTATGCAGTTTGTGACATATTAAAAATAATAATTGTTTTCTCAAAAACAACAAAATGCGTCACTGAATTTTTTTAAAGTAATATTAAAAAGAGGGTGATGCTCTTATTTCTGTCATCAGTTTTTTTTCGCGAAACCCGTAGGAGAGACACAAATGCAAAAAAGAAATATCCAGTATATGACATTAAAAATAGTACTTTTTTTCTCAAAACAACGAAGTTTGTCACTGAATTTTTAGGTAATATTAAAAAGATGGTCATCTTCTTATTTCTGTCATCAGTCGTAGGAGGGACATTATTCAAAAAAACAAATATGCGGTATGACATTAAAAATAATATTTATTTTCTCAAGTGTGTCAGTGAATTTTTTAGGTAATTTTATAAAGAGGCTAATCTTTTTATTTCTTCTGTCAACAGTTTTTTTTTTGAGAAACCCGTAGGAGATACACAATATGCAAAAAAAACAAGTATGCAGTTTATGACATATTAAAAATAATAATTGTTTTCTCAAGAACAACAAAATGCGTCACTGATTTTTTTTAATGTAATATTAAAAAGAGGGTGATGCTCTTATTTCTGTCATCAGTTTTTTTTCGCGAAACCCGTAGGAGAGACACAAATGCAAAAAAGAAATATGCAGTATATGGCATTAAAAATAGTACTTTTTTTCTCAAAACAACGAAGTTTGTCACTGAATTTTTAGGTAATATTAAAAGGATGGTCATCTTCTTATTTCTGTCATCAGTCGTAGGAGGGACATTATTCAAAAAAACAAATATGCGGTATGACATTAAAAATAATAATTTTTTACTCAAGTGTGTCAGTGAATTTTTTAGGTAATTTTATAAATAGGCTAATCTTTTATTTCTTCTGTCCTCAGTTTTTTTTTAGAGAAACCCGTAGGAGATACACAATATGCAAAAAAAAACAAGTATGCAGTTTATGACATATTAAAAATAATAATTGTTTTCTCAAAAACAACAAAATGCGTCACTGAATTTTTTTAAAGTAATATTAAAAAGAGGTTGATGCTCTTATTTCTGTCATCAGTTTTTTTTCGCGAAACCCGTAGGAGAGACACAAATGCAAAAAAGAAATATGCAGTATATGACATTAAAAATAATAATTTTTTTCTCAAGTGTCAGTGAATTTTTTAGGTAATTTTATAAAGAGGCTACTCTTTTTATTTCTGTCATCAGTTTTTTTTGAGAGACCCGTAGGAGATGCACAATAAGCAAAAAAAACAAGTATGCAGTTTATGATATATTAAAAATAATAATTGTTTTCTCAAATACAACGAAATGCGTCACTGAATTTTTTGAAAGTAATATTAAAAAGAGGGTGATGCTCTTATTTCTGTCATCAGTTTTTTTTCGCGAAACCCGTAGGAGATACACAATATGCAAAAAAAACAAGTATGCAGTTTATGACATATTAAAAATAATAATTGTTTTCTCAAAAACAACGAAATGCGTCACTGAATTGTTTGAAAGTAATATTAAAAAGAGGGTGATGCTCTTATTTCTGTCATCAGTTTTTTTTCGCGAAACCCGTAGGAGATACACAATATGCAAAAAAAACAAGTATGCAGTTTATGACATATTAAAAATAATAATTGTTTTCTCAAAAACAACGAAATGCGTCACTGAATTTTTTGAAAGTAATATTAAAAAGAGGGTGATGCTCTTATTTCTGTCATCAGTTTTTTTTCGCGAAACCCGTAGGAGAGACACAAATGCAAAAAAGAAATATGCAGTATATGACATTAAAAATAATAATTTTTTTCTCAAGTGTCAGTGAATTTTTTAGGTAATTTTATAAAGAGGCTACTCTTTTTATTTCTGTCATCAGTTTTTTTTGAGAGACCCGTAGGAGATGCACAATAAGCAAAAAAAACAAGTATGCAGTTTATGATATATTAAAAATAATAATTGTTTTCTCAAAAACAACGAAATGCGTCACTGAATTTTTTGAAAGTAATATTAAAAAGAGGGTGATGCTCTTATTTCTGTCATCAGTTTTTTTTTCGCGAAACCCGTAGGAGATACACAATATGCAAAAAAAACAAGTATGCAGTTTATGACATATTAAAAATAATAATTGTTTTCTCAAAAACAACGAAATGCGTCACTGAATTTTTTGAAAGTAAGATTAAAAAGAGGGTGATGCTCTTATTTCTGTCATCAGTTTTTTTTCGCAAAACCCGTAGGAGATACACAATATGCAAAAAAGAAATATCCAGTATATGACATTAAAAATAGTACTTTTTTTCTCAAAACAACGAAGTTTGTCACTGAATTTTTAGGTAATATTAAAAAGATGGTCATCTTCTTATTTCTGTCATCAGTCGTAGGAGGGACATTATTCAAAAAAACAAATATGCGGTATGACATTAAAAATAATATTTATTTTCTCAAGTGTGTCAGTGAATTTTTTAGGTAATTTTATAAAGAGGCTAATCTTTTTATTTCTTCTGTCAACAGTTTTTTTTTCGCGAAACCCGTAGGAGATACACAATATGCAAAAAAAACAAGTATGCAGTTTATGACATATTAAAAATAATAATTGTTTTCTCAAAAACAACGAAATGCGTCACTGAATTTTTTGAAAGTAATATTACAAAGAGGGTGATGCTCTTATTTCTGTCATCAGTTTTTTTTCGCGAAACCCGTAGGAGATACACAATATGCAAAAAAAACAAGTATGCAGTTTGACATATTAAAAATAATAATTGTTTTCTCAAAAACAACAAAATGCGTCACTGAATTTTTTTTAGGTAATATTAACAAGAGGGTGATCCTCTTATTTCTGTCATCATTTTTTTTCACGAAACCCGTAGGAGAAACACAATATGCAAAAAAAACAAGTATGCAGTTTATGACATATTAAAAATAATAATTGTTTTCTCAAGAACAACAAAATGCGTCACTGCATTTTTTTAAAGTAATATTAAAAAGAGGGTGATGCTCTTATTTCTGTCATCATTTTTTTTCAGGAAACCCGTAGGAGAAACACAATATGCAAAAAAAACAAGTATGCAGTTTATGACATATTAAAAATAATAATTGTTTTCTCAAACACAACAAAATGCGTCACTGAATTTTTTTTAGGTAATATTAAAAAGAGGGTGATCCTCTTATTTCTGTCATCAGTTTTTTTTTCGCGAAACCCGTAGGAGAGACACAAATGCAAAAAAGAAATATGCAGTATATGACATTAAAAATAGTACTTTTTTTCTCAAAACAACGAAGTTTGTCACTGAATTTTTAGGTAATATTAAATAGATGGTCATCTTCTTATTTTTGTCATCAGTCGTAGGAGGGACATTATTCAAAAAAACAAATATGCGGTATATGACATTAAAAATAATAATTTTTTTCTCAAGGGTGTCAGTGAATTTTTTAGGTAATTTTATAAAGACGCTAATCTTTTTATTTCTGTCATCAGTTTTTTTTCGCGAAACCCGTAGGAGATACACAATATGCAAAAAAAAACAAGTATGCAGTTTATGACATATTAAAAATAATAATTGTTTTCTCAAAAACAACAAAATGCATCACTGAATTTTTTTAAAGTAATATTAAAAAGAGGGTGATGCTCTTATTTCTGTCATCAGTTTTTTTTCGCGAAACCCGTAGGAGAGACAAATGCAAAAAAGAAATATGCAGTATATGACATTAAAAATAATAATTTTTTTCTCAAGTGTGAGTGAATTTTTTAGATAATTTTATAAAGAGGCTACTCTTTTTATTTCTGTCATCAGTTTTTTTTTGAGAAATCCGTAGGAGATACACAATAAGCAAAAAAAACAAGTATGCAGTTTATGATATATTAAAAATAATAATTGTTTTCTCAAAAACAACAAAATGCGTCACTGAATTTTTTTTAGGTAATATTAACAAGAGGGTGATCCTCTTATTTCTGTCATCATTTTTTTTTTCGCGAAACCCTTAGGAGAGACATGCAAAAAAGAAATATGCAGTATATGACATTAAAAATAGTACTTTTTTTCTCTAAACAAAGAAGTTCGTCACTAAATTTTTAGGTAATATTAAAAGGATGGTCATCTTCTTATTTCTGTCATCAGTCCTGGGAGGGACATTATTCAAAAAAACAAATATGCGGTATATGACATTAAAAATAATAATTTTTTTCTCAAGTGTGTCAGTGATTTTTTTAGGTAATTTTATAAAGAGGCTAATCTTTTTATTTCTTCTGTCAACAGTTTTTTTTTTGAGAAACCCGTAGGAGATACACAATATGCAAAAAAAAACAAGTATGCAGTTTATGACATATTAAAAATAATAATTGTTTTCTCAAGAACAACAAAATGCGTCACTGAATTTTTTTAAAGTAATATTAAAAGGAGGGTGATGCTCTTATTTCTGTCATCATTTTTTTTCACGAAACCCGTAGGAGAAACACAATATGCAAAAAAAACAAGTATGCAGTTTATGACATGTTAAAAATAATAATTGTTTTCTCAAACACAACAAAATGCGTCACTGAATTTTTTTAAAGTAATATTAAAAAGAGGGTGATCCTCTTATTTCTGTCATCAGTTTTTTTTTCGCGAAACCCGTAGGAGAGACTCAAATGCAAAAAAGAAATATGCAGTATATGACATTAAAAACAGTACTTTTTTTCTCAAAACAACGAAGTTTGTCACTGAATTTTTAGGTAATATTAAAAGGATGGTCATCTTCTTATTTCTGTCATCAGTCGTAGGAGGGACATTATTCAAAATAACAAATATGCGGTATGACATTAAAAATTATAATTTTTTTCTCAAGTGTGTCAGTGAATTTTTTAGGTAATTTTATAAAGAGGCTAATCTTTTTATTTCTTCTGTCATCAGTTTTTTTTTGAGAAACCCGTTGGAGATACACAATATGCAAAAAAAACAAGTATGCAGTTTATGACATATTAAAAATAATAATTGTTTTCTCAAAAACAACAAAATGCATCACTGATTTTTTTAAAAGTAATGTTGAAAAGAGGCTAATCTTTTTATTTCTGTGATCAGTTTTTTTTTTTTGAGAAACCCGTAGGAGATACACAATATGCAAAAAAAAACAAGTATGCAGTTTATGACATATTAAAAATAATAATTGTTTTCTCAAAAACAACAAAATGCGTCACTGATTTTTTTAAGGTAATATTAAAAAGAGGGTGATCCTCTTATTTCTGTCATCAGTTTTTTTTCGCGAAACCCATAGGAGAGACCCGTAGAAATGCAAAAAAAAATATGCAGTATATGACATTAAAAATAGTACTTTTTTTCTCAAAACAACGAAGTTTGTCACTGAATTTTTAGGTAATATTAAAAGGATGGCCATCTTCTTATTTCTGTCATCAGTCGTAGGAGGGACATTATTCAAAAAAAAACAAATATGCGGTAAATGACATTAAAAATAATAATTTTTTCTCGTGTGCCAGTGAATTTTTTAGGTAATTTTATAGAGGCTAATCTTTTTATTTCTTCTGTCATCAGTTTTTTTTTGAGAAACCCGTAGGAGATACACAATATGCAAAAAAAGCAAGTATGCAGTTTATGACATATTAAAAATATTAATTGTTTTCTCAAATACAACAAAATGCGTCACTGATTTTTTTTAAAGTAATATTAAAAAGAGGGTGATGCTCTTATTTCTGTCATCAGTTTTTTTTCACGAAACCCGTAGGAGATACACAATATGCAAAAAAAACAAGTATGCAGTTTATGACTTATTAAAAATAATAATTGTTTTCTCAAATACAACAAAATGCGTCACTGATTTTTTTTAAAGTAATATTAAAAAGAGGGTGATCCTCTTATTTCTGTCATCAGTTTTTTTTTCGCGAAACCCGTAGGAGAGACACAAATGCAAAAAAGAAATATACAGTATATGACATTAAAAATAGTACTTTTTTTCTCAAAACAACGAAGTTTGTCACTGAATTTTTAGGTATTATTAAAAAGATGGTCATCTTCTTATTTCTGTCATCAGTCGTAGGAGGGACATTATTCAAAAAAACAAATATGCGGTATGACATTAAAAATAATAATTTTTTTCTCAAGTGTGTCAGTGAATTTTTTAGGTAATTTTATAAAGAGGCTAATCTTTTTATTTCTTCTGTCAACAGTTTTTTTTAGAGAAACCCGTAGGAGAAACACAATATGCAAAAAAAACAAGTATGCAGTTTATGACATATTAAAAATAATAATTGTTTTCTCAAAAACAACAAAATGCGTCACTGAATTTTTTTTAGGTAATATTAACAAGAGGGTGATCCTCTAATTTCTGTCATCATTTTTTTTCGCGAAACCCGTAGGAGAGACACAATATGCAAAAAAAAACAAGTATGCAGTAACATATTAAAAATAATAATTGTTTTCTCAAGAACAACAAAATGCGTCACTGAATTTTTTTAAAGTAATATTAAAAAGAGGGTGATCCTCTTATTTCTGTCATCAGTTTTTTTTTTCGCGAAACCCGTAGGAGAGACACAAATGCAAAAAAGAAATATGCAGTATATGACATTAAAAATAGTACTTTTTTTCTCAAAACAACGTAGTTTGTCACTGAATTTTTAGGTAATATTAAAAGGATGGTCATCTTCTTATTTCTGTCATCAGTCGTAGGAGGGACATTATTCAAAATAACAAATATGCGGTATGACATTAAAAATAATAATTTTTTTCTCAAGTGTGTCAGTGAATTTTTTATGTAATTTTATAAAGAGGCTAATCTTTTTATTTCTTCTGTCATCAGTTTTTTTTTTGAGAAACCCGTTGGAGATACACAATATGCAAAAAAAAACAAGTATGCAGTTTATGACATATTAAAAATAATAATTGTTTTCTCAAAAACAACAAAATGCATCACTGATTTTTTTAAAAGTAATGTTGAAAAGAGGCTAATCTTTTTATTTCTGTGATCAGTTTTTTTTTTTGAGAAACCCGTAGGAGATACACAATATGCAAAAAAAAACAAGTATGCAGTTTATGACATATTAAAAATAATAATTGTTTTCTCAAAAACAACAAAATGCGTCACTGATTTTTTTTAGGTAATATTAAAAAGAGGGTGATCCTCTTATTTCTGTCATCAGTTTTTTTTCGCGAAACCCATAGGAGAGACCCGTAGAAATGCAAAAAAAAATATGCAGTATATGACATTAAAAATAGTACTTTTTTTCTCAAAACAACGAAGTTTGTCACTGAATTTTTAGGTAATATTAAAAGGATGGCCATCTTCTTATTTCTGTCATCAGTCGTAGGAGGGACATTATTCAAAAAAAACAAATATGCGGTAAATGACATTAAAAATAATAATTTTTTCTCGTGTGTCAGTGAATTTTTTAGGTAATTTTATAAAGAGGCTAATCTTTTTATTTCTTCTGTCATCAGTTTTTTTTTGAGAAACCCGTAGGAGATACACAATATGCAAAAAAACAAGTATGCAGTTTATGACATATTAAAAATAATAATTGTTTTCTCAAATACAACAAAATGCGTCACTGATTTTTTTTAAAGTAATATTAAAAAGAGGGTGATGCTCTTATTTCTGTCATCAGTTTTTTTTCACGAAACCCGTAGGAGATACACAATATGCAAAAAAAACAAGTATGCAGTTTATGACTTATTAAAAATAATAATTGTTTTCTCAAATACAACAAAATGCGTCACTGATTTTTTTTAAAGTAATATTAAAAAGAGGGTGATGCTCTTATTTCTGTCATCAGTTTTTTTTCACGAAACCCGTAGGAGATACACAATATGCAAAAAAAACAAGTATGCAGTTTATGACTTATTAAAAATAATAATTGTTTTCTCAAAAACAACAAAATGCGTCACTGAATTTTTTTAAAGTAATATTAAAAAGAGGGTGATCCTCTTATTTCTGTCATCAGTTTTTTTTTCGCGAAACCCGTAGGAGAGACACAAATGCAAAAAAGAAATATACAGTATATGACATTAAAAATAGTACTTTTTTTCTCTAAACAACTAAGTTTGTCACTGAATTTTTAGGTAATATTAAAAAGATGGTCATCTTCTTATTTCTGTCATCAGTCGTAGGAGGGACATTATTCAAAAAAACAAATATGCGGTATGACATTAAAAATAATAATTTTTTTCTCAAGTGTGTCAGTGAATTTTTTAGGTAATTTTATAAAGAGGCTAATCTTTTTATTTCTTCTGTCATCAGTTTTTTTTTAGAGAAACCCGTAGGAGATACACAATATGCAAAAAAAAACAAGTATGCAGTTTATGACATATTAAAAATAATAATTGTTTTCTCAAAAACAACAAAATGAGTCACTGAATTTTTTTAGGTAATATTAACAAGAGGGTGATCCTCTTATTTCTGTCATCATTTTTTTTTTCGCGAAACCGGTAGGAGAGACACAAATGCAAAAAAGAAATATCCAGTATATGACATTAAAAATAGTACTTTTTTTCTCAAGACAACGAAGTTTGTCACTAAATTTTTAGGTAATATTAAAAGGATGGTCATCTTCTTATTTCTGTCATCAGTCGTAGGAGGGACATTATTCAAAAAAACAAATATGCGGTATGACATTAAAAATAATAATTTTTTCCTCAAGTGTGTCAGTGAATTTTTTAGGTAATTTTATAAAGAGGCTAATCTGTTTATTTCTTCTGTCATCAGTTTTTTTTAGAAACCCATAGGAGATACACAATATGCAAAAAAAAAGTATGCAGTTTATGACATTAAAAATATTAATTGTTTTCTCAAAAACAACAAAATGCGTCACTGAATTTTTTTTAGGTAATATTAAAAAGAGGGTGATCCTCTTATTTCTGTCATCAGTTTTTTTTCGCGAAACCCGTAGGAGAGACACAAATGCAAAAAAGAAACATCCAGTATATGACATTAAAAATAGTACTTTTTTTCTCAAAACAACGAAGTTTGTCACTGAATTTTTAGGTAATATTAAAAGGATGGTTATCTTCTTATTTCTGTCATCAGTCGTAGGAGGGACATTATTCAAAAAACAAATATGCGGTATATGACATTAAAAATAATAATTTTTTTCTCAAGTGTGTCAGTGAATTTTTTAGGTAATTTTATAAAGAGGCTAATCTTTTTATTTCTGTCATCAGTTTTTTTTCGCGAAACCCGTAGGAGATACACAATATGCAAAAAAAAAACAAGTATGCAGTTTGTGACATATTAAAAATAATAATTGTTTTCTCAAAAACAACAAAATGCGTCACTGAATTTTTTTAAAGTAATATTAAAAAGAGGGTGATGCTCTTATTTCTGTCATCAGTTTTTTTTCGCGAAACCCGTAGGAGAGACACAAATGCAAAAAAGAAATATGCAGTATATGACATTAAAAATAATAATTTTTTTCTCAAGTGTCAGTGAATTTTTTAGGTAATTTTATAAAGAGGCTACTCTTTTTATTTCTGTCATCAGTTTTTTTTGAGAGACCCGTAGGAGATGCACAATAAGCAAAAAAAACAAGTATGCAGTTTATGATATATTAAAAATAATAATTGTTTTCTCAAAATCAACGAAATGCGTCACTGAATTTTTTGAAAGTAATATTAAAAAGAGGGTGATGCTCTTATTTCTGTCATCAGTTTTTTTTCGCGAAACCCGTAGGAGATACACAATATGCAAAAAAAACAAGTATGCAGTTTATGACATATTAAAAATAATAATTGTTTTCTCAAAAACAACGAAATGCGTCACTGAATTTTTTGAAAGTAATATTAAAAAGAGGGTGATGCTCTTATTTCTGTCATCAGTTTTTTTTCGCGAAACCCGTAGGAGATACACAATATGCAAAAAAAACAAGTATGCAGTTTGACATATTAAAAATAATAATTGTTTTCTCAAAAACAACAAAATGCGTCACTGAATTTTTTTTAGGTAATATTAACAAGAGGGTGATCCTCTTATTTCTGTCATCATTTTTTTTCACGAAACCCGTAGGAGAAACACAATATGCAAAAAAAACAAGTATGCAGTTTATGACATATTAAAAATAATAATTGTTTTCTCAAGAACAACAAAATGCGTCACTGCATTTTTTTAAAGTAATATTAAAAAGAGGGTGATGCTCTTATTTCTGTCATCATTTTTTTTCACGAAACCCGTAGGAGAAACACAATATGCAAAAAAAACAAGTATGCAGTTTATGACATATTAAAAATAATAATTGTTTTCTCAAACACAACAAAATGGGTCACTGAATTTTTTTCAGGTAATATTAAAAAGAGGGTGATCCTCTTATTTCTGTCATCAGTTTTTTTTTCGCGAAACCCGTAGGAGAGACACAAATGCAAAAAAGAAATATGCAGTATATGACA
Source organism: Tetropium fuscum (assembly GCA_964058915.1). Classification (NCBI taxonomy): domain Eukaryota; kingdom Metazoa; phylum Arthropoda; class Insecta; order Coleoptera; family Cerambycidae; genus Tetropium; species Tetropium fuscum. The sequence goes on along the minus strand of CAXKVY010000582.1, from coordinate 431,175 downwards.
TTAAAAATAGTACTTTTTTTCTCAAAACAACGAAGTTTGTCACTGAATTTTTAGGTAATATTAAATAGATGGTCATCTTCTTATTTTTGTCATCAGTCGTAGGAGGGACATTATTCAAAAAAACAAATATGCGGTATATGACATTAAAAATAATAATTTTTTTCTCAAGGGTGTCAGTGAATTTTTTAGGTAATTTTATAAAGACGCTAATCTTTTTATTTCTGTCATCAGTTTTTTTTCGCGAAACCCGTAGGAGATACACAATATGCAAAAAAAACAAGTATGCAGTTTATGACATATTAAAAATAATAATTGTTTTCTCAAAAACAACAAAATGCATCACTGAATTTTTTTAAAGTAATATTAAAAAGAGGGTGATGCTCTTATTTCTGTCATCAGTTTTTTTTCGCGAAACCCGTAGGAGAGACAAATGCAAAAAAGAAATATGCAGTATATGACATTAAAAATAATATTTTTTTTCTCAAGTGTGTCAGTGAATTTTTTAGGTAATTTTATAAAGAGGCTACTCTTTTTATTTCTGTCATCAGTTTTTTTTTGAGAAATCCGTAGGAGATACACAATAAGCAAAAAAAACAAGTATGCAGTTTATGATATATTAAAAATAATAATTGTTTTCTCAAAAACAACAAAATGCGTCACTGAATTTTTTTTAGGTAATATTAAAAAGAGGGTGATCCTCTTATTTCTGTCATCAGTTTTTTTTTCGCGAAACCCGTAGGAGAGACACAAATGCAAAAAAGAAATATGTAGTATATGACATTAAAAATAGTACTTTTTTTCTCAAAACAACGAAGTTTGTCACTGAATTTTTAGGTAATATTAAAAGGATGGTCATCTTGTTATTTCTGTCATCAGTCGTAGGAGGGACATTATTCAAAATAACAAATATGCGGTATGACATTAAAAATAATAATTTTTTTCTCAAGTGTGTCAGTGATTTTTTTAGGTAATTTTATAAAGAGGCTAATCTTTTTATTTCTTCTGTCAACAGTTTTTTTTTTGAGAAACCCGTAGGAGATACACAATATGCAAAAAAAAACAAGTATGCAGTTTATGACATATTAAAAATAATAATTGTTTTCTCAAGAACAACAAAATGCGTCACTGAATTTTTTTAAAGTAATATTAAAAGGAGGGTGATGCTCTTATTTCTGTCATCATTTTTTTTCACGAAACCCGTAGGAGATACACAATATGCAAAAAAAAAGTATGCAGTTTATGACATTAAAAATATTAATTGTTTTCTCAAAAACAACAAAATGCGTCACTGAATTTTTTTTAGGTAATATTAAAAAGAGGGTGATCCTCTTATTTCTGTCATCAGTTTTTTTTCGCGAAACCCGTAGGAGAGACACAAATGCAAAAAAGAAATATCCAGTATATGACATTAAAAATAGTACTTTTTTTCTCAAAACAACGAAGTTTGTCACTGAATTTTTAGGTAATATTAAAAGGATGGTTATCTTCTTATTTCTGTCATCAGTCGTAGGAGGGACATTATTCAAAAAACAAATATGCGGTATATGACATTAAAAATAATAATTTTTTTCTCAAGTGTGTCAGTGAATTTTTTAGGTAATTTTATAAAGAGGCTAATCTTTTTATTTCTGTCATCAGTTTTTTTTCGCGAAACCCGTAGGAGATACACAATATGCAAAAAAAAACAAGTATGCAGTTTGTGACATATTAAAAATAATAATTGTTTTCTCAAAAACAACAAAATGCGTCACTGAATTTTTTTAAAGTAATATTAAAAAGAGGGTGATGCTCTTATTTCTGTCATCAGTTTTTTTTCGCGAAACCCGTAGGAGAGACACAAATGCAAAAAAGAAATATCCAGTATATGACATTAAAAATAGTACTTTTTTTCTCAAAACAACGAAGTTTGTCACTGAATTTTTAGGTAATATTAAAAAGATGGTCATCTTCTTATTTCTGTCATCAGTCGTAGGAGGGACATTATTCAAAAAAACAAATATGCGGTATGACATTAAAAATAATATTTATTTTCTCAAGTGTGTCAGTGAATTTTTTAGGTAATTTTATAAAGAGGCTAATCTTTTTATTTCTTCTGTCAACAGTTTTTTTTTTGAGAAACCCGTAGGAGATACACAATATGCAAAAAAAACAAGTATGCAGTTTATGACATATTAAAAATAATAATTGTTTTCTCAAGAACAACAAAATGCGTCACTGATTTTTTTTAATGTAATATTAAAAAGAGGGTGATGCTCTTATTTCTGTCATCAGTTTTTTTTCGCGAAACCCGTAGGAGAGACACAAATGCAAAAAAGAAATATGCAGTATATGGCATTAAAAATAGTACTTTTTTTCTCAAAACAACGAAGTTTGTCACTGAATTTTTAGGTAATATTAAAAGGATGGTCATCTTCTTATTTCTGTCATCAGTCGTAGGAGGGACATTATTCAAAAAAACAAATATGCGGTATGACATTAAAAATAATAATTTTTTACTCAAGTGTGTCAGTGAATTTTTTAGGTAATTTTATAAATAGGCTAATCTTTTATTTCTTCTGTCCTCAGTTTTTTTTTAGAGAAACCCGTAGGAGATACACAATATGCAAAAAAAAACAAGTATGCAGTTTATGACATATTAAAAATAATAATTGTTTTCTCAAAAACAACAAAATGAGTCACTGAATTTTTTTAAAGTAATATTAAAAAGAGGTTGATGCTCTTATTTCTGTCATCAGTTTTTTTTCGCGAAACCCGTAGGAGAGACACAAATGCAAAAAAGAAATATGCAGTATATGACATTAAAAATAATAATTTTTTTCTCAAGTGTCAGTGAATTTTTTAGGTAATTTTATAAAGAGGCTACTCTTTTTATTTCTGTCATCAGTTTTTTTTGAGAGACCCGTAGGAGATGCACAATAAGCAAAAAAAACAAGTATGCAGTTTATGATATATTAAAAATAATAATTGTTTTCTCAAATACAACGAAATGCGTCACTGAATTTTTTGAAAGTAATATTAAAAAGAGGGTGATGCTCTTATTTCTGTCATCAGTTTTTTTTCGCGAAACCCGTAGGAGATACACAATATGCAAAAAAAACAAGTATGCAGTTTATGACATATTAAAAATAATAATTGTTTTCTCAAAAACAACGAAATGCGTCACTGAATTGTTTGAAAGTAATATTAAAAAGAGGGTGATGCTCTTATTTCTGTCATCAGTTTTTTTTCGCGAAACCCGTAGGAGATACACAATATGCAAAAAAAACAAGTATGCAGTTTATGACATATTAAAAATAATAATTGTTTTCTCAAAAACAACGAAATGCGTCACTGAATTTTTTGAAAGTAATATTAAAAAGAGGGTGATGCTCTTATTTCTGTCATCAGTTTTTTTTCGCGAAACCCGTAGGAGAGACACAAATGCAAAAAAGAAATATGCAGTATATGACATTAAAAATAATAATTTTTTTCTCAAGTGTCAGTGAATTTTTTAGGTAATTTTATAAAGAGGCTACTCTTTTTATTTCTGTCATCAGTTTTTTTTGAGAGACCCGTAGGAGATGCACAATAAGCAAAAAAAACAAGTATGCAGTTTATGATATATTAAAAATAATAATTGTTTTCTCAAAAACAACGAAATGCGTCACTGAATTTTTTGAAAGTAATATTAAAAAGAGGGTGATGCTCTTATTTCTGTCATCAGTTTTTTTTTCGCGAAACCCGTAGGAGATACACAATATGCAAAAAAAACAAGTATGCAGTTTATGACATATTAAAAATAATAATTGTTTTCTCAAAAACAACGAAATGCGTCACTGAATTTTTTGAAAGTAAGATTAAAAAGAGGGTGATGCTCTTATTTCTGTCATCAGTTTTTTTTCGCAAAACCCGTAGGAGATACACAATATGCAAAAAAGAAATATCCAGTATATGACATTAAAAATAGTACTTTTTTTCTCAAAACAACGAAGTTTGTCACTGAATTTTTAGGTAATATTAAAAAGATGGTCATCTTCTTATTTCTGTCATCAGTCGTAGGAGGGACATTATTCAAAAAAACAAATATGCGGTATGACATTAAAAATAATATTTATTTTCTCAAGTGTGTCAGTGAATTTTTTAGGTAATTTTATAAAGAGGCTAATCTTTTTATTTCTTCTGTCAACAGTTTTTTTTTCGCGAAACCCGTAGGAGATACACAATATGCAAAAAAAACAAGTATGCAGTTTATGACATATTAAAAATAATAATTGTTTTCTCAAAAACAACGAAATGCGTCACTGAATTTTTTGAAAGTAATATTACAAAGAGGGTGATGCTCTTATTTCTGTCATCAGTTTTTTTTCGCGAAACCCGTAGGAGATACACAATATGCAAAAAAAACAAGTATGCAGTTTGACATATTAAAAATAATAATTGTTTTCTCAAAAACAACAAAATGCGTCACTGAATTTTTTTTAGGTAATATTAACAAGAGGGTGATCCTCTTATTTCTGTCATCATTTTTTTTCACGAAACCCGTAGGAGAAACACAATATGCAAAAAAAACAAGTATGCAGTTTATGACATATTAAAAATAATAATTGTTTTCTCAAGAACAACAAAATGCGTCACTGCATTTTTTTAAAGTAATATTAAAAAGAGGGTGATGCTCTTATTTCTGTCATCATTTTTTTTCAGGAAACCCGTAGGAGAAACACAATATGCAAAAAAAACAAGTATGCAGTTTATGACATATTAAAAATAATAATTGTTTTCTCAAACACAACAAAATGCGTCACTGAATTTTTTTTAGGTAATATTAAAAAGAGGGTGATCCTCTTATTTCTGTCATCAGTTTTTTTTTCGCGAAACCCGTAGGAGAGACACAAATGCAAAAAAGAAATATGCAGTATATGACATTAAAAATAGTACTTTTTTTCTCAAAACAACGAAGTTTGTCACTGAATTTTTAGGTAATATTAAATAGATGGTCATCTTCTTATTTTTGTCATCAGTCGTAGGAGGGACATTATTCAAAAAAACAAATATGCGGTATATGACATTAAAAATAATAATTTTTTTCTCAAGGGTGTCAGTGAATTTTTTAGGTAATTTTATAAAGACGCTAATCTTTTTATTTCTGTCATCAGTTTTTTTTCGCGAAACCCGTAGGAGATACACAATATGCAAAAAAAAACAAGTATGCAGTTTATGACATATTAAAAATAATAATTGTTTTCTCAAAAACAACAAAATGCATCACTGAATTTTTTTAAAGTAATATTAAAAAGAGGGTGATGCTCTTATTTCTGTCATCAGTTTTTTTTCGCGAAACCCGTAGGAGAGACAAATGCAAAAAAGAAATATGCAGTATATGACATTAAAAATAATAATTTTTTTCTCAAGTGTGAGTGAATTTTTTAGATAATTTTATAAAGAGGCTACTCTTTTTATTTCTGTCATCAGTTTTTTTTTGAGAAATCCGTAGGAGATACACAATAAGCAAAAAAAACAAGTATGCAGTTTATGATATATTAAAAATAATAATTGTTTTCTCAAAAACAACAAAATGCGTCACTGAATTTTTTTTAGGTAATATTAACAAGAGGGTGATCCTCTTATTTCTGTCATCATTTTTTTTTTCGCGAAACCCTTAGGAGAGACATGCAAAAAAGAAATATGCAGTATATGACATTAAAAATAGTACTTTTTTTCTCTAAACAAAGAAGTTCGTCACTAAATTTTTAGGTAATATTAAAAGGATGGTCATCTTCTTATTTCTGTCATCAGTCCTGGGAGGGACATTATTCAAAAAAACAAATATGCGGTATATGACATTAAAAATAATAATTTTTTTCTCAAGTGTGTCAGTGATTTTTTTAGGTAATTTTATAAAGAGGCTAATCTTTTTATTTCTTCTGTCAACAGTTTTTTTTTTGAGAAACCCGTAGGAGATACACAATATGCAAAAAAAAACAAGTATGCAGTTTATGACATATTAAAAATAATAATTGTTTTCTCAAGAACAACAAAATGCGTCACTGAATTTTTTTAAAGTAATATTAAAAGGAGGGTGATGCTCTTATTTCTGTCATCATTTTTTTTCACGAAACCCGTAGGAGAAACACAATATGCAAAAAAAACAAGTATGCAGTTTATGACATGTTAAAAATAATAATTGTTTTCTCAAACACAACAAAATGCGTCACTGAATTTTTTTAAAGTAATATTAAAAAGAGGGTGATCCTCTTATTTCTGTCATCAGTTTTTTTTTCGCGAAACCCGTAGGAGAGACTCAAATGCAAAAAAGAAATATGCAGTATATGACATTAAAAACAGTACTTTTTTTCTCAAAACAACGAAGTTTGTCACTGAATTTTTAGGTAATATTAAAAGGATGGTCATCTTCTTATTTCTGTCATCAGTCGTAGGAGGGACATTATTCAAAATAACAAATATGCGGTATGACATTAAAAATTATAATTTTTTTCTCAAGTGTGTCAGTGAATTTTTTAGGTAATTTTATAAAGAGGCTAATCTTTTTATTTCTTCTGTCATCAGTTTTTTTTTGAGAAACCCGTTGGAGATACACAATATGCAAAAAAAACAAGTATGCAGTTTATGACATATTAAAAATAATAATTGTTTTCTCAAAAACAACAAAATGCATCACTGATTTTTTTAAAAGTAATGTTGAAAAGAGGCTAATCTTTTTATTTCTGTGATCAGTTTTTTTTTTTTGAGAAACCCGTAGGAGATACACAATATGCAAAAAAAAACAAGTATGCAGTTTATGACATATTAAAAATAATAATTGTTTTCTCAAAAACAACAAAATGCGTCACTGATTTTTTTAAGGTAATATTAAAAAGAGGGTGATCCTCTTATTTCTGTCATCAGTTTTTTTTCGCGAAACCCATAGGAGAGACCCGTAGAAATGCAAAAAAAAATATGCAGTATATGACATTAAAAATAGTACTTTTTTTCTCAAAACAACGAAGTTTGTCACTGAATTTTTAGGTAATATTAAAAGGATGGCCATCTTCTTATTTCTGTCATCAGTCGTAGGAGGGACATTATTCAAAAAAAAACAAATATGCGGTAAATGACATTAAAAATAATAATTTTTTCTCGTGTGCCAGTGAATTTTTTAGGTAATTTTATAGAGGCTAATCTTTTTATTTCTTCTGTCATCAGTTTTTTTTTGAGAAACCCGTAGGAGATACACAATATGCAAAAAAAGCAAGTATGCAGTTTATGACATATTAAAAATATTAATTGTTTTCTCAAATACAACAAAATGCGTCACTGATTTTTTTTAAAGTAATATTAAAAAGAGGGTGATGCTCTTATTTCTGTCATCAGTTTTTTTTCACGAAACCCGTAGGAGATACACAATATGCAAAAAAAACAAGTATGCAGTTTATGACTTATTAAAAATAATAATTGTTTTCTCAAATACAACAAAATGCGTCACTGATTTTTTTTAAAGTAATATTAAAAAGAGGGTGATCCTCTTATTTCTGTCATCAGTTTTTTTTTCGCGAAACCCGTAGGAGAGACACAAATGCAAAAAAGAAATATACAGTATATGACATTAAAAATAGTACTTTTTTTCTCAAAACAACGAAGTTTGTCACTGAATTTTTAGGTATTATTAAAAAGATGGTCATCTTCTTATTTCTGTCATCAGTCGTAGGAGGGACATTATTCAAAAAAACAAATATGCGGTATGACATTAAAAATAATAATTTTTTTCTCAAGTGTGTCAGTGAATTTTTTAGGTAATTTTATAAAGAGGCTAATCTTTTTATTTCTTCTGTCAACAGTTTTTTTTAGAGAAACCCGTAGGAGAAACACAATATGCAAAAAAAACAAGTATGCAGTTTATGACATATTAAAAATAATAATTGTTTTCTCAAAAACAACAAAATGCGTCACTGAATTTTTTTTAGGTAATATTAACAAGAGGGTGATCCTCTAATTTCTGTCATCATTTTTTTTCGCGAAACCCGTAGGAGAGACACAATATGCAAAAAAAAACAAGTATGCAGTAACATATTAAAAATAATAATTGTTTTCTCAAGAACAACAAAATGCGTCACTGAATTTTTTTAAAGTAATATTAAAAAGAGGGTGATCCTCTTATTTCTGTCATCAGTTTTTTTTTTCGCGAAACCCGTAGGAGAGACACAAATGCAAAAAAGAAATATGCAGTATATGACATTAAAAATAGTACTTTTTTTCTCAAAACAACGTAGTTTGTCACTGAATTTTTAGGTAATATTAAAAGGATGGTCATCTTCTTATTTCTGTCATCAGTCGTAGGAGGGACATTATTCAAAATAACAAATATGCGGTATGACATTAAAAATAATAATTTTTTTCTCAAGTGTGTCAGTGAATTTTTTATGTAATTTTATAAAGAGGCTAATCTTTTTATTTCTTCTGTCATCAGTTTTTTTTTTGAGAAACCCGTTGGAGATACACAATATGCAAAAAAAAACAAGTATGCAGTTTATGACATATTAAAAATAATAATTGTTTTCTCAAAAACAACAAAATGCATCACTGATTTTTTTAAAAGTAATGTTGAAAAGAGGCTAATCTTTTTATTTCTGTGATCAGTTTTTTTTTTTGAGAAACCCGTAGGAGATACACAATATGCAAAAAAAAACAAGTATGCAGTTTATGACATATTAAAAATAATAATTGTTTTCTCAAAAACAACAAAATGCGTCACTGATTTTTTTTAGGTAATATTAAAAAGAGGGTGATCCTCTTATTTCTGTCATCAGTTTTTTTTCGCGAAACCCATAGGAGAGACCCGTAGAAATGCAAAAAAAAATATGCAGTATATGACATTAAAAATAGTACTTTTTTTCTCAAAACAACGAAGTTTGTCACTGAATTTTTAGGTAATATTAAAAGGATGGCCATCTTCTTATTTCTGTCATCAGTCGTAGGAGGGACATTATTCAAAAAAAACAAATATGCGGTAAATGACATTAAAAATAATAATTTTTTCTCGTGTGTCAGTGAATTTTTTAGGTAATTTTATAAAGAGGCTAATCTTTTTATTTCTTCTGTCATCAGTTTTTTTTTGAGAAACCCGTAGGAGATACACAATATGCAAAAAAACAAGTATGCAGTTTATGACATATTAAAAATAATAATTGTTTTCTCAAATACAACAAAATGCGTCACTGATTTTTTTTAAAGTAATATTAAAAAGAGGGTGATGCTCTTATTTCTGTCATCAGTTTTTTTTCACGAAACCCGTAGGAGATACACAATATGCAAAAAAAACAAGTATGCAGTTTATGACTTATTAAAAATAATAATTGTTTTCTCAAATACAACAAAATGCGTCACTGATTTTTTTTAAAGTAATATTAAAAAGAGGGTGATGCTCTTATTTCTGTCATCAGTTTTTTTTCACGAAACCCGTAGGAGATACACAATATGCAAAAAAAACAAGTATGCAGTTTATGACTTATTAAAAATAATAATTGTTTTCTCAAAAACAACAAAATGCGTCACTGAATTTTTTTAAAGTAATATTAAAAAGAGGGTGATCCTCTTATTTCTGTCATCAGTTTTTTTTTCGCGAAACCCGTAGGAGAGACACAAATGCAAAAAAGAAATATACAGTATATGACATTAAAAATAGTACTTTTTTTCTCTAAACAACTAAGTTTGTCACTGAATTTTTAGGTAATATTAAAAAGATGGTCATCTTCTTATTTCTGTCATCAGTCGTAGGAGGGACATTATTCAAAAAAACAAATATGCGGTATATGACATTAAAAATAATAATTTTTTTCTCAAGTGTGTCAGTGAATTTTTTAGGTAATTTTATAAAGAGGCTACTCTTTTTATTTTTGTCATCAGTTTTTTTTTGAGAAACCCGTAGGAGATACACAATAAGCAAAAAAAAACAAGTATGCAGTTTATGATATATTAAAAATAATAATTGTTTTCTCAAAAACAACAAAATGCGTCACTGATTTTTTTTTAGGTAATATTAACAGGAGGGTGATCCTCTTATTTATGTCATCAGTTTTTTTTCGCGAAACCCGTAGGAGAGACACAAATGCAAAAAAGAAATATGCAGTATATGACATTAAAAATAATAATTTTTTTCTCAAGTGTGTCAGTGAATTTTTTAGGTAATTTTATAAAGAGGCTACTCTTTTTATTTCTGTCATCAGTTTTTTTTTTGAAAAACCCGTAGGAGATACACAATAAGCAAAAAAACAAGTATGCAGTTTATGATATATTAAAAATAATAATTGTTTTCTCAAAAACAACAAAATGCGTCACTGAATTTTTTTAAAGTAATATTAAAAAGAGGGTGATGCTCTTACTTCTGTCATCAGTTTTTTTTTTTTTGCGAAACCCGTAGGAGATACACAATATGCAAAAAAAACAAGTATGCAGTTTGACATATTAAAAATAATAATTGTTTTCTCAAAAATAACAAAATGCGTCACTGAATTTTTTTAAAGTAATATTAAAAAGAGGGTGATGCTCTTATTTCTGTCATCAGTTTTTTTTCGCGAAACCCGTAGGAGATACACAATATGCAAAAAAACAAGTATGCAGTTTATGACATATTAAAAATAATAATTCTTTTCTCAAAAACAACAAAATGCGTCACTGATTTTTTTTTTAGGTAATATTAAAAAGAGGGTGATCCTCTTATTTATGTCATCAGTTTTTTTTCGCGAAACCCGTAGGAGAGACACAAATGCAAAAAGAAATATGCAGTATATGACATTAAAAATAATAATTTTTTTCTCAAGTGTCAGTGAATTTTTTAGGTAATTTTATAAAGAGGCTACTCTTTTTATTTCTGTCATCAGTTTTTTTTGAGAAACCCGTAGGAGATACACAATAAGCAAAAAAAACAAGTATGCAGTTTATGATATATTAAAAATAATAATTGTTTTCTCAAAACAACAAAAAGCGTCACTGAATTTTTTTAAAGTAATATTAAAAAGAGGGTGATGCTCTTATTTCTGTCATCATTTTTTTTCACGAAACCCGTTGGAGATACACAATATGCAAAAAAAAACAAGTATGCAGTTTATGACATATTAAAAATAATAATTGTTTTCTCAAAAACAACGAAATGCGTCACTGAATTTTTTGAAAGTAATATTAAAGAGAGGGTGATGCTCTTATTTCTGTCATCATTTTTTTTTCGCGAAACCCGTAGGAGACACAAATGCAAAAAAGAAATATGCAGTACTTATATGACATTAAAAATAGTACTTTTTTTCTCAAAGCAAAGAAGTTTGTCACTGAATTTTTAGGTAATATTAAAAAGATGGTCATCTTATTTCTGTCATCAGTCGTAGGAGGGACATTATTCAAAAAAACAAATATGCGGTATATGACATTAAAAATAATAATTTTTTTCTCATGTGTGTCAGTGAATTTTTTAGGTAATTTTATTAAGCGGCTAATCTTTTTATTTCTGCCACAGTTTTTTTTTGAGAAACCCGTAGGAGATACACAATATGCAAAAAAACAAGTATGCAGTTTGACATATTAAAAATAATAATTGTTTTCTCAAAAATAACAAAATGCGTCACTGAATTTTTTTAAAGTAATATTAAAAAGAGGGTGATGCTCTTATTTCTGTCATCAGTTTTTTTTCGCGAAACCCGTAGGAGATACACAATATGCAAAAAAACAAGTATGCAGTTTATGACATATTAAAAATAATAATTCTTTTCTCAAAAACAACAAAATGCGTCACTGATTTTTTTTTTAGGTAATATTAAAAAGAGGGTGATCCTCTTATTTATGTCATCAGTTTTTTTTCGCGAAACCCGTAGGAGAGACACAAATGCAAAAAGAAATATGCAGTATATGACATTAAAAATAATAATTTTTTTCTCAAGTGTCAGTGAATTTTTTAGGTAATTTTATAGAGGCTACTCTTTTTATTTCTGTCATCAGTTTTTTTTTGAGAAACCCGTAGGAGATACACAATAAGCAAAAAAAACAAGTATGCAGTTTATGATATATTAAAAATAATAATTGTTTTCTCAAAACAACAAAATGCGTCACTGAATTTTTTTAAAGTAATATTAAAAAGAGGGTGATGCTCTTATTTCTGTCATCATTTTTTGTCACGAAACCCGTTGGAGATACACAATATGCAAAAAAAACAAGTATGCAGTTTATGACATATTAAAAATAATAATTGTTTTCTCAAAAACAACGAAATGCGTCACTGAATTTTTTGAAAGTAATATTAAAGAGAGGGTGATGCTCTTATTTCTGTCATCATTTTTTTTTCGCGAAACCCGTAGGAGACACAAATGCAAAAAAGAAATATGCAGTACTTATATGACATTAAAAATAGTACTTTTTTTCTCAAAGCAAAGAAGTTTGTCACTGAATTTTTAGGTAATATTAAAAAAATGGTCATCTTATTTCTGTCATCAGTCGTAGGAGGGACATTATTCAAAAAAACAAATATGCGGTATATGACATTAAAAATAATAATTTTTTTCTCATGTGTGTCAGTGAATTTTTTAGGTAATTTTATTAAGCGGCTAATCTTTTTATTTCTGCCATCAGTTTTTTTTTGAGAAACCCGTAGGAGATACAGAATATGCAAAAAAACAAGTATGCAGTTTATGACATATTAAAAATAATAATTGTTTTCTCAAAAACAACAAAATGCGTCACTGAATTTTTTTTAGGTAATATTAAAAAGAGGGTGATCCTCTAATTTCTGTCATCAGTTTTTTTTCGCGAAACCCGTAGGAGAGACATTACAGTATATGACATTAAAAATAGTACTTTTTTTCTCAAAACAACGAAGTTTGTCACTGAGTTTTTAGGTAATTTTAAAAGGATGGTCATCTTCTTATTTCTGTCATCAGTCGTAGGAGGGGCATTATTCAAAAAAACAAATATGAGGTATATGACATTAAAAATAATAATTTTTTTTCTCCAGTGTGTCAGTGAATTTTTTAGGTAATTTTATAAAGAGGCTAATCTTTTTATTTCTTCTGTCATCAGTTTTTTTTTGAGAAACCCGTAGGTGATACACAATATGCAAAAAAAACAAGTATGCAGTTTATGACATATTAAAAATAATAATTGTTTTCTCAAAAACAACAAAATGCATCACTGATTTTTTTAAAAGTAATATTAAAAGGGGGCTAATCTTTTTATTTCTGTGATCAGTTTGTTTTTTTTGAGAAACCCGTAGGAGATACACAATATGCAAAAAAAACAAGTATGCAGTTTATGACATATTAAAAATAATAATTGTTTTCTCAAAAACAACAAAATGCATCACTGATTTTTTTAAAAAGTAATATTAAAAAGAGGCTAATCTTTTTATTTCTGTGATCAGTTTTTTTTTTGAGAAACCCGTAGGAGATACACAATATGCAAAAAAAACAAGTATGCAGTTTATGACATATTAAAAATAATAATTGTTTTCTCAAAAACAACAAAATGCGTCACTAAATGTTTTTTTGGTAATATTAAAAAGAGGGTGATCCTCTTATTTCTGTCATCAGTTTTTTTTCGCGAAACCCGTAGGAGAGAGACAAATGCAAAAAAGAAATATGCAGTATATGACATTAAAAATAGTACTTTTTTTCTCAAAACAACGAAGTTTGTCACTGAATTTTTAGGTAATATTAAAAGGATGGCCATCTTCTTATTTCTGTCATCAGTCGTAGGAGGGACATTATTCAAAAAAACAAATATGCGGTATATGTCATTAAAAATAATAATTTTTTTCTCAAGTGTGTCAGTGAATTTTTTAGGTAATTTTATAAAGAGGCTAATCTTTTTATTTCTTCTGTCAGCAGTTTTTTTTTGAGAAACCCGTAGGAGATACGCAATATACAAAAAAAACAAGTATGCAGTTTATGACATATTAAAAATAATAATTGTGTTCTCAAAAACAACACAATGCGTCACTGAATTTTGTTAAAGTAATATTAAAAAGAGGGTGATGCTCTTACTTCTGTCATCAGTTTTTTTTTCACGAAACCCGTAGGAGATACACAATATGCAAAGAAAGCAAGTATGCAGTTTATGACATATTAAAAATAATAATTGTTTTCTCAAAAACAACAAAATGCGTCACTGAATTTTTTTAAAGTAATTTTAAAAAGAGGGTGATCCTCTTATTTCTGTCATCAGTTTTTTTTCGCGAAATCCGTAGGAGAGACACAACTGCAAAAAAGAAATATGCAGTATGACATTAAAAATAATAATTTTTTTCTCAAGTGTGTCAGTGAATTTTTTAGGTAATTTTATAAAGAGGCTAATCTTTTTATTTTAAGATCACCCATTTTTTAATATTACCTAAAAAATTCAAAGCGACAAACTTCGTTGTTTTTGAGAAAAAAATATTATTTTTAATATGTCATACACTGCATATTTCTTTTTTGCATGTTGTGTCACTCCTACGGGTTTCTCAAAAAAACTGATGACAGAAATAAAAAGATTACCCTCTATATTATTTCATAAAAAAATCAGTGACACGCTGTTTTCGAGAAAAAAAATATTATTTTTAATATGACATACACCGCATATTTATTTTTTTGAGTATTGTCTGCCCTATGGGTTACTCAAAAAACTGATGACAGAAATAAGATCAACCTCTTTTTAATATTACCTAAAAAATTCACAGCGACACACTTTGTTGTTTTTGAGAAAATAAGTATTATTATTAATATGTCGTACACCGCATATTTGTTTTTTTTTGTATATTGTGTCTCCTACGGATTTCTCTTTCGCCTTGTTTATTGAAAACAAGGCGAAATGGAACATCGTCTTCTTAATAACAATGTTTGTTAGTTTTTTTATCACATCTATTAAAATTTACCGTTATTCCATATTATTTAATTTGGTATTTTTTGTTATTTATTTTGCTAATAATTATGTTATGAACGATAATAAATAGGGTAAATTTAGAAATAATGACCGCTGGTGTATATGCGAAAGAGATTTTAAGGTATATTTGCCGCCTTATACTAAACCGAGACCATTACTACTAGAAACGTTTCTCACTCAGAAACGTTGCTTTCAAACTTCACACACATCTGACGACAAAAAATATAGATTGTGATGAAGAAAGTCATATTAGTTGCACTCAGATTAAATAGAGTAATGGTTTGTTTAGTTCCTTCCTAAAAAATCTAAAATAATATACCTAGGTATGCGCAATAATTCATGTGATCAAAAATTTGTTTATTTGTTTCCTACCCACTTAGTTGTTGTTTGTAACAAAATTAAATTATGTCAGGGTAATTGTATCGAGTGTGTCAATTATTTTGGTTAACTATAAATAGTTAAAGAGCTACATAATATCCGATATTCAAATTCGTAATTAGTTTTAGGCACTAGTTATTATCATAGTGATTATAGGTAACATAAGTTTTTTTCCATAAAATTGTCTCAGAACCTAAAATTGTCTTTTTACTTTTTAGTTCGGTTTGCTATAAAAGCGTGTTTTTTGACAAATTTGTTCTAATCATCAGCTAAGGGTGAAAATTTCAGTTTAATCTGATGTTTTGACGTGGGTGAAAATCTAGGTGGCAGATTCCGTTACAAATCGGTGGCCACAGTTTTCCATCCGCGGTAAAGTCTATGGTGTATTGACAAAGATCTACATAAAATATAGATAACATTTATAAATTACTTGTTTTTTTGTAGTAGATATAACTAATATGTAACAAAATTTTCCGACTCATCTCAATTCCGTCCGAAAAGATAAATTACAAAAATAAAAAAAATTAACCACACATATTCATATTAAAAATTGTCAAATCAATTTTTAGACACGAAAGCTTTAAGGTGTAGGTACTTATAATGATCCAGAAAATAAATACATTGTAGTGGCGCAGTAAGAAAAAATTAAAGAATACATCAAAAATCTATTTGAACTTTCTGGAATTTTTTCGCTATAGAACACACACATATACTTAGGCTTTTTAATAGGTCCAAATTATTTGTAGGTCCGTAGCAGTGACGTAGTATACCAAAAACTTTAAAAATACATAAAAATCTATTTAAACTTGTGGAAATTTCTCGCCATAGAACACACACAAGACATATACTTAAGGCGGGGATTTTATATGTATATTTTTACTGCCTAACAGAGGTTCATAAAAGCACACATATCACTAGGACAAATCGCATGATCGCATATTATTATATATCAACGTATTCATGTCGCCGCCACGCCGCCCCCAGGACGTCGCCACGGCGGCGATGCCAACAGCATAGTCCTAGACCTACCTCAAGGGGCCCTGCGGCGCACTTCGGCGGCAGCGAGAAAAGCGCTCAGTCGAACGTTCGACCTCGCTGCGCCGCCGCAGGGTCCAGAGTATAAATTAAACCGCTGTTTCCTTCTCTCCTTCGAGAAATCCTCAAATACAAGGACGAAAATCTTAAAAAAACCATTGAATCCCACCCCGAAGATCCATATTAGGCTATTCTTCCTAGGCTATTCACTAAAGCAAAACCACCCATACCAACATTAGTCACAGCCCGTGGTGATATACAAACAGATGCGCAGAAAGCCGAGTGCTTTTCGCAAACATTCGCAGATCAATTCACGCCTAATGAAATCCATAACAACACAAAACAAACTGTACAAGATTACATAAATGACTTAAATAATACCATAATAAGTAACAATAATAACCCCATTTTTTTCACGCCACAACAACTATACAGAGTAATTAAAGCACTCCAAAAGCGAAAAGCACCCGGCATCTACAGTATTCCCAACTTTGCCATTAAACATCTACCTCACCTTGCAGTAATGTTCCTTGTTAACCTATTCAACTCATGTATGAGACTCACCCACTATCCCACATACTGGAAAACAGCCAAGGTCGTCCCGATACATAAACCCAAGAAATCATATACCGATCCAGCTTGCTATCGCCCAATAAACCTATTACCTTCCATAGGCAAGCTACTAGATAGTCTTATCCAATCCTACGTATTGGAGTTTGCAGTGACACATAACGTCATGAGCAAATTCCAATACGGATTCCAACCATACCACTCAACCGACCAGCAGCTGTTTCGCATCTGTGAATATATTACCACCAACCTTAATCGAGGTCAATACACAGGGGTCGTCTCCCTAGACCTCGAGAAAGCCTTCGACAAAGTCTGGCATCCCGGACTGCTATATAAATTACACATCGCGGAATATCCGATACGTATTATTAAAATAATACAATCCTACCTTCTCAACCGCAACTTCGTAATAGCAGTCAACAGGGACATATCCCAACCCCGCCCTGTGCTATCTGGTGTACCACAAGGCTCGGCACTAGGACCCACATTATTTAACTTATACACGCACGATTTCCCAAATCCCAATGACGCAAGAACCACTGTTGCATTATACGCAGACGACACAGCTACACTAGCAAAAACCACGAGCCTACCACTACTACAAAGACTGATGCAACAGCAGACATCCAACGTCGTAAATTACTACGAAAACTGGGGGTTAAAAGTCAACGGGGCAAAGACGCAAGTCGTTGTCTTCACTAAAAAACGAGATACACCTAATTTGAAAATATGCATCAGCGACATAAACGTCAAAAATATGACAAAACTAAAATATCTAGGGGTCAACATAGACAAAAATTTTAAATTTGGAAAGCAAATTAGCGACACACTAGCAAAGGCCAAATATAGATTACATCAAGTAGGGAGCATTATGATGCACGCAGACACTAAAACGGCAATAACAATATATAACTCATACATTAGACCAGTCATGACATATGCGTCCCCAGTCTGGTATCCCTGGGCCACACAGCAACAGAAGAAAGACCTACAAACAATCCAAAACAAAGCTCTCCGACTAGCTACAAACACACGACGCAGCACACACACAAAAATAACCACACTACACCAAAACACAGGCATGCACACACTAGACACATACATAGAAACACGTATCATACCACCATTCATAAATAGACTCACAGTACACAGCAACCCAACCATCCAAGAATCCCTTATCCCAAAATTCAGATACCCACCCAAACATCCTTCCCTTAATTACATCTACACCCCAGAGCATCCCATCCCCTACTAATTTTAGATAATTTTAGATGATGAAAAAATAAAACAAAAATATACAAAAAAAATAAAAAATAATAAAAAAGCAAAAAAAAATAAATAAATAAAAATCAAAAGCATGCTTTAAAGAAAAAATAACACCATAACCAAAAATATAAATAAACAAAAATAAAAACCATAATAATAAAACAGAAAAGAACAGAACGTAAAAGAGCCAACGAGTCAATAACAATAATAAAATAACAACATAAAAGATGCCATACATTAAATAATAAAACTAACATAGGATAAGGAATGTACCAATGCTTAAAAGCCCGCTTCAATTTTTTGTCAACTAACAAAATAACAATTAGTATAGAACCAGCAAAATCCTCCAACATCCTATAAAACATCCCAAACATAGACAGAAGCTAAAACCATAAAAACGGAAAACCAAGAGCACGAAAAGATAATAACATAATAACAAAGTACACGGGAAAAAGTATTCTAGAATAAGAATAGAATTCCAAGCAAAAGCAATCACGCAATGCCTTCTCTCCTTCTCTCGAGGGAGAAAAAAAAAGTTATGGGGATTTGTGAATAATATATATAATATATATATACATAATAATAGTAATGTAATTAAAACCAAAGCTTTTTTGCGGCCAGATCGAGGAAGTAAATATTTCCACGATATTACGACCTGTGATCGCAGGGATGTGTTATCTACACCGCGTTAAGATATATCCGATCTCCGCACGTTAAATGAAACTGCTAGAATTGAGTTGAGGTAAGTATCGTTAATTTTAATGTATTAATTATTGTTTCTATTTTTTCAGGATAACCAGGGCGCCACGAGGTTTTTTCTAGATACCAAGAAACTCGTTACGCGGGGAAATAGGAATGCGAAATGCTTTGTGCCGGCTGCTCGACGGTCTCAGGGAGAGCAAGACCCTGCACACACAGCGAGTATGACGGAGCAATTAATGTAAAGAGAAATTATATTTACCTCAGAATAGCTAACGCCTCCGGTACTGTGGAACTTCTACTCGGTCTTCGGGATGGAACACTTTGTTTAATTAATTGAGAAGAATGATTTATTATTTAACACTGAATTTACAACTGTAAATATCGACGTCGATTAAAGTCAAGAAAAAGAATGCAAATCACTGAAATTGCGACGTCGATAAAGACTTCTCACAGAAGCACGTCGCCTACGCACTGGTTTGCTATAGGGACGGCTTGATGTTGGTTTTTAGTACACTAGGTAGGTATGGTAGGTAATTGTAACGAACTAATACTATTGTAAATTAAAGGCAGGTTTAAAGATAAGTTGACAAAAATCAGGGGACCCTAAATCGTTCTCCAAGCGTAGGCGTTACGAGAATGCTTTTATCGTGTGATACACAATATGACATGAGATTAAACTAAGTAGTATTTATCGCTTTATTTGATAATATGACATGAGATTAAACTAACGTAAGAATTAATTTGATGAGCTGAGATTACTGATAAGTGGTAACCGGATAATAGTTACTAAGTGATACGCGAAGTTAAGTTTGTCAAAATATTAAGTGTTGAGAGCTTCTACACGCGATCTGTTTGAAGTCTGCTTGAAGTCTCTGCGCGAAGTTAAGTTTGTTAAAATATTAGGTGTTGAGTGAGAGCTTCTACACGCGATCTGTTTGAAGTCTGCTTGAAGTCTGTCTAGTCGTGGGCATTGCGTGATTGCTTTTGCTTGGAATTCTATTCTTATTCTAGAATACTTTTTCCCGTGTACTTTGTTATTATGTTATTATCTTTTCGTGCTCTTGGCTTTCCTTTTTTATGGTTTTAGCTTCTGTCTATGTTTGGGATGTTTTATAGGATGTTGGAGGATTTTGCTGGTTCTATACTAATTGTTATTTTGTTAGTTGACAAAAAATTGAAGCGGGCTTTTAAGCATTGGTACATTCCTTATCCTATGTTAGTTTTATTATTTAATGTATGGCATCTTTTATGTTGTTATTTTATTATTGTTATTGACTCGTTGGCTCTTTTACGTTCTGTTCTTTTCTGTTTTATTATTATGGTTTTTATTTTTGTTTATTTATATTTTTGGTTATGGTGTTATTTTTTTTTAAAGCATGCTTTTGATTTTTATTTATTTATTTTTGTTTTGCTTTTTTATTATTTTTTATTTTTTTTGTATATTTTTGTTTTATTTTTTCATCATCTAAAATTATCTAAAATTAGTAGGGGATGGGATGCTCTGGGGTGTAGATGTAATTAAGGGAAGGATGTTTGGGTGGGTATCTGAATTTTGGGATAAGGGATTCTTGGATGGTTGGGTTGCTGTGTACTGTGAGTCTATTTATGAATGGTGGTATGATACGTGTTTCTATGTATGTGTCTAGTGTGTGCATGCCTGTGTTTTGGTGTAGTGTGGTTATTTTTGTGTGTGTGCTGCGTCGTGTGTTTGTAGCTAGTCGGAGAGCTTTGTTTTGGATTGTTTGTAGGTCTTTCTTCTGTTGCTGTGTGGCCCAGGGATACCAGACTGGGGACGCATATGTCATGACTGGTCTAATGTATGAGTTATATATTGTTATTGCCGTTTTAGTGTCTGCGTGCATCATAATGCTCCCTACTTGATGTAATCTATATTTGGCCTTTGCTAGTGTGTCGCTAATTTGCTTTCCAAATTTAAAATTTTTGTCTATGTTGACCCCTAGATATTTTAGTTTTGTCATATTTTTGACGTTTATGCCGCTGATGCATATTTTCAAATTAGGTGTATCTCGTTTTTTAGTGAAGACAACGACTTGCGTCTTTGCCCCGTTGACTTTTAACCCCCAGTTTTCGTAGTAATTTACGACGTTGGATGTCTGCTGTTGCATCAGTCTTTGTAGTAGTGGTAGGCTCGTGGTTTTTGCTAGTGTAGCTGTGTCGTCTGCGTATAATGCAACAGTGGTTCTTGCGTCATTGGGATTTGGGAAATCGTGCGTGTATAAGTTAAATAATGTGGGTCCTAGTGCCGAGCCTTGTGGTACACCAGATAGCACAGGGCGGGGTTGGGATATGTCCCTGTTGACTGCTATTACGAAGTTGCGGTTGAGAAGGTAGGATTGTATTATTTTAATAATACGTATCGGATATTCCGCGATGTGTAATTTATATAGCAGTCCGGGATGCCAGACTTTGTCGAAGGCTTTCTCGAGGTCTAGGGAGACGACCCCTGTGTATTGACCTCGATTAAGGTTGGTGGTAATATATTCACAGATGCGAAACAGCTGCTGGTCGGTTGAGTGGTATGGTTGGAATCCGTATTGGAATTTGCTCATGACGTTATGTGTCACTGCAAACTCCAATACGTAGGATTGGATAAGACTATCTAGTAGCTTGCCTATGGAAGGTAATAGGTTTATTGGGCGATAGCAAGCTGGATCGGTATATGATTTCTTGGGTTTATGTATCGGGACGACCTTGGCTGTTTTCCAGTATGTGGGATAGTGGGTGAGTCTCATACATGAGTTGAATAGGTTAACAAGGAACATTACTGCAAGGTGAGGTAGATGTTTAATGGCAAAGTTGGGAATACTGTAGATGCCGGGTGCTTTTCGCTTTTGGAGTGCCTTAATTACTCTGTATAGTTGTTGTGGCGTGAAAAAAATGGGGTTATTATTGTTACTTATTATGGTATTATTTAAGTCATTTATGTAATCTTGTACAGTTTGTTTTGTGTTGTTATGGATTTCATTAGGCGTGAATTGATCTGCGAATGTTTGCGAAAAGCACTCGGCTTTCTGCGCATCTGTTTGTATATCACCACGGGCTGTGACTAATGTTGGTATGGGTGGTTTTGCTTTAGTGAATAGCCTAGGAAGAATAGCCTAATATGGATCTTCGGGGTGGGATTCAATGGTTTTTTTAAGATTTTCGTCCTTATATTTGAGGATTTCTCTCCTGATTTCGTTTGTGAATCTATTTATTTGGTTTTTATACGCAGGGTTTTTAGTTCTGTAATAATGTTTTCTGATTTCTGTTCTCTGTTTTATTTTTTCTACTATGTATCTTGGCAAAGGATGGGTTTTTAAGTGATTTCCCCGTGTTATCTGGCTTGTTGTCAGTGCTGTCTGTATTGTTTTAGTTATTCGTTCTGCTGATGCCTCAATGTCTTCCGTGGTTATACAGTTTGGGTTGGCATTTATTGTGAAATTTATATGATTTTTAAATTCAGTCCAGTTGTAATCTCTCTCGTTTGGATATCTGTATATATTTTTTGTTTCTAATTTAAAATTTATTATTGACATTATTGCGGTGTGGTCGCTTTGTATTTCATTGATATGTTGTAATATTATTATTTCTGTAATGTTGCTTGTTATTATTATGTCTATTATATTATTTGAGATCGGTCTGGTGGGCCATAAGGGCGTTATTATATTTATATTTGTATTTTCTTGTGTAAAGTTATATAGTGTTCTGCCATCTGTATTTTCTGTATTATTTATAGTATTCCACGATTTATGTGTACAATTGAGGTCACCTAGCAGAATGTATCTTCTGTTTTGTCTTTGTATTTGTTCTAAGTCTGTTTTGTCTAGTTTTGTCTAGTCGTGCAGTGTGTGATTTGGCAAATATGCTTGGCGTCTATCTTTCGATACTTTTGCCGGGTGTACGCGTTATGATAGTATCTTGCTCACGGGCTGTCCGTTATTATATTTTGTTCGTTATTATGGATTTTCTTGTTCACGTATGACTATGATGATGGTTTAGGAGGAAAATGGGTATTTGTTGTTTGTTATTTGCTACTGCTATTAGTGTTGTTAGTTGACATTTTTCAAGAATGGCTAAGAAGCGCTTTTACAATATTTTAATTCTATGTTAGTGGTTTAGTGTATGCTGTTGGGTCTTTTTGCTTGTTTGGATGTTTGACTTTATTTATGCCTCTTTTATGGTATTATTTCCCTTTCTTTTTGTTTTAATTGATTTTTTAATGTTTTAATTTTACCAATTATATTTTTCTGTTTTTTAATGGTTTTTTTCTAACTTTTATTTGTTAGTGGCGGGGGTCAGGGTCGAGGAGCAGGGGTGGAGGTTGCGTATATGTAGTTCAATGATGTAAATTTAGGTGGTTGTCTGAATAATGGTGTTCTTGACTGTGTAATTGTAGGGTTTGTGTGGTTGTTGAGTTTATGTGAAAATTTTGGCATGATTGTTTGTTGGATGAATATTTCCAGTGTCGGTGTAGCTGTTATGTTGTGTATGAATGTGTTCTTTATAGGTATGCTCGTCCCCTGAATGCTTTTTACTGCAATTCTGAGATTTTTATTCTGTTGTACTTGCAGTTTTCGTCTGCTTGTGTTTGATATAAAAGGGTACCATATTTGGGAGGAGTAAGTCAGTATGGGTCTTATGTATGTTTTATATAATATCGTCGCCGTCTTTATGTTGCTCTGTTTCATTATTGTGTATAATTGTCCGGTTCTTACTTTTGATTTATTAATTGTGATTTTAACGTGTTGACTAAAGTCAAAAGTTCTGCTTATGGTTAGGCCTAAGTATTTTAATTTGTTTGTATTTTGGATGTTTGTGTTGTTAATATTTATCGTGATTTTATCATGTCTTTTCCGGGTAAAAACGACTACTTGTGTTTTAGTTTCATTGACAAGCAGTCCCCAGTTTCTGTAGTATTTTGTGATTTGGTCTGTCTGATGTTGCATTAATCGTTTTAGTAGGGGTAGGCTTGTCGTCGTGGCTATCGTCGCAGTATCGTCCGCGTAGAGTGAAATGGTTGTCCGTGTGTCTAAGGGTAGTGGTATGTCGTGGGTATATAGGTTAAAGAGGGTAGGGCCGAGGGAGGATCCTTGTGGGACTCCAGAATACACCGGGAGTGGGGTAGAGCTATCCTTGTTGACTGATACAACAAAATGGCGATCGGAAATGTATGATTGTATAATCTTAATTATACGAATCGGAAAATTCGCGATGTGGAGTTTATATATCAGTCCAGGATGCCAGACTTTGTCAAATGCCTTTTCGAGGTCTAGGGAGACAACCCATGTGTATCGACCTCGAAGTAGGTTGGTGGTAATGATTTCACCGATTCGAAACAGCTGAAGATCAGTGGAGTGTTTTGGCTGGAAACCGTATTGGAATTCGCTCACGACTTTATGTTCTTGAGCGAATTCCATTACTCGGGAGTGGATAAGTGAATCAAGTACCTTTGCTATCGAAGGTAGCAGGTTTATGGGTCGATAGCAGGTGGGATCGTTGAATGATTTGTGTGGCTTATGGACAGGAATGATCTTAGCCGTTTTCCAGTATATGGGATAGTGTGATAGTATATGGGATAGGTTTGTTAGGAAGAGGGTTGCTAAGTGGGGTAGGTTCTTAAGTGCGAAGTTGGGAATACTGTGAATGCCAGGTGCTTTTCTGTTTTCAAGTGCTTTGATCATTTCGTGCACTTCCTTCGGTGTGAAGTACACTGGATGATCTGTGCTATTTAATTTAATTTTGTTTAGGTCGTCAACTACTTTAAGTGATTTTCGTCCTATTTTGATTTCAATAGGGTTTGGAGTAAATTGTTTGGCAAAAATTTGTGAAAAGCACCTGGCTTTTCCCCCATCGGTTTCTTCATTACCACGGGCTGTGACTAATATGGGTATTTTCGGTTTCGACTTTGTGAAACGTCTAGGAAGATAATATGGATCATCGGGGTGGGATTCAATGGTTTCTCAGATTTTAAGTTCTCTAAAGATTTTGATTTGTTCTTTTATTTCTGCTGCTAGTTTATTAATTTTGGTTTTAGTTATGGGATTTTTGGTTTGATAATATCTGTTTCTAAGTTGGTTTCTTTCTGTTATGAGTTGCAAAATGTGGGGTGGGAGGGGGTGGGATATGAGTTTGTTTCCCGATGAATTCTGGCTTTGGGTAAGGGCTGTCTGTATAGTCTCTGTAATATATTGTGCTGCCTGCTCGATGGTATCCGTATCCTCGCATTGTGGATTCGCGGTAATTCTTTTGTTTATATGATGTTTGAAAATGGTCCAGTTATAGTCTTTCTGTTTTGGTATTCTGTAGGATTTTATTTTTTCATACTGCAAATTTACTATGGTTTATATAGCTATGTGATCGCTAGAGATTTCTGTTAATTCGTTTAGTTCAAATGATTTGTTTATCATACTGGTTACTATAATATCCAGTATATTTTTAGAACTTGGGCGCGTTGGCCAGTCTGGTGCTATTACGACTATTTGTGGGTTGTCTTTAATATAGTTGTGCAGTTTTCTGCCAGAGTTATTTTCAGTCTGCTTAATAACGTTCCACGATATATGCGTCGAGTTTAGATCTCCGAGCAGGATATATTTGTTGTTTGTCAGTCGGATAGTATCCAAGTCGGTTATGTCTAGGGGTGTATGGGGGGGTTTGTATGCGGATACTATCATAATGTCCTCTTTAGTCGTGTTTAGGGTGATTGCCGTGACCTCTAACGAAGTTAGAGGGGGGATTTGTATGTGGGTATAGGGAATGTCATTTCGTACTAGTATTGCCGTGCCTCCACCGGATTTATTTTCACGATCATTTCTGTGAACTATAAAGTTGGGTATATTGAAGTTATATTTTGCTTTTAATTTCGTTTCCTGCAGGCAACATATTTCTATGTTATGTCTGTCTAGGGTGTGTATGAGCTCTTGCCTTTTTGCAGTGGCCCCGTTTATGTTCAATTGCATGATGTTAATTAAATTTCTAGATTTTATTGGCATTTTTAGTTCATTTTATTTGTTTGTTTATTCAATTAGGTTCGTTACCGCTTCTGCGATAACACAAATCTTGTCAAAAGTGTTTGTTTTTGATTTGAGTTCGTGTATTAGGTTCGTTATGATTGTCCAGATTTTTGTTAAATTTAGTTGTTTGAAGATTTCAATTATATCCCTGAGGGGGTTGCTACTCTGTTCATTGTTTTCTATTTGTTGTTTATCAGTGTTTGGTTTAGAATTTTGTTGGGATTGTCTATAGTTTTGCCATTTGTTGGCATTTTCATTTACTAATTGTTCTGCCTGTTCTTCGGTTCTAATATTAGGGGTGGCTAGTACGGTTGTCTGTCTGTTTTGTGTTGTTGTCGTCGTTCGTCTTGGGGGAGCTGCTTGTCTTTGTCTTGTTTCCGGGTTGATTCTAGTGGTTTGCCTTGCTTTTGCTTGTGTATATGTGGGGCAACCCCGATAGTTCGCCGGGTGGCCGGGTTCACATCGCTCCGCCGAGAATTCACACAGATATCTACTGTTTACATATTGGTTCTTTAACTAGCAGTAGATATTCTTCGCCGTCGCTAAAAATCACGTTCATCATAAAATCGCGTACAAGCAAAATTCGTCGTCAAAGGTATACCTACCTAATCATACTTCAACTTAATTATTATTCGTCGTGGCGATAATAATTAATCACACGTCGCGTTTAAATCACTA
This sequence comes from Tetropium fuscum, assembly GCA_964058915.1. NCBI lineage: Eukaryota > Metazoa > Arthropoda > Insecta > Coleoptera > Cerambycidae > Tetropium > Tetropium fuscum. The sequence continues at coordinate 404,665 of CAXKVY010000582.1, read as the reverse complement.
ACCTACATTCCGCTTTAATAATAAATATTAATTGTCTACCTACTTGTGGGAAAATAATTAATATTTAGTTTCTTTTAATTTCGCGAGTTAACTTTTAATTTTACATTTATCCATCGGGAATCGTTTCTTTTGTTTTTAAATTACATAATCTGCATACATTTTAATTTCTATAATATTTTACCTTCGTTTTAAACCGGTGTTTCGTTTCTTACATTTAAATTTAACCACAGTGTTTCATTTTTTCGAAGTATCGAAAAAACACCCTTTGGATTATTCCCTAAATTTTTTGGATTAATAATAACACTTTTTGGTAAGCACGACATTTTCCAAATTTATATTCTTTTCCAAATTTCAAGAAAGATACAAAATACTCTGCAGTTCGATATCAACGGACCTCACCCACAGCTACCGCTGAAGCCAGCACGGGACTAGTGGCCCTCCGCATTACCACTAGTGGCGCCCTTAATAAATTCAGAACAAAAATTCGTTTCTCGAAAAAATTGTAAGATAATTACAACTTCGCCATACCACAGAAACCATCATCGAACACAGATTCAGCAGCACCACGACGACCTTCACCTTTTTTGGGGCATAACCAAAAATCTTTTTTTTTATTCAAAACAAAAAGGGAAGAGTTGTACATGGCGCCCAAACGAAAGGGCCTTCACACATCTTGGATCCTTTAGTCGCACATATCGCCAGACTGAAGAGACCTTACAAGTACAAGGACTTGTACATCATCGCTTCAAGAGATATCGGATTGCGAGATTTTGTATTTTCCATTTTTTATAAACTCTCTTACAGCATTTCGCGGGATCGTGAGCTTTTTACTTGTGTGCGCGTAGCCAGTGTTTTTCTTGTTTTCTTATAGCCCTGATAGACGGAGATCCAGTGAATCCCTGCCCGAAAATTTATTAAATATCATTCTTCATAACGTTTAACCTTGTTGTTTTCTCAACCCAATTCCAGAAAAAAACAAGGGAACCCCTGCGCAAATTTTTTTTTCTGCTTGTGTCGTTTACAAAACTTCATTTTAAATTTCAAATTTGTACCAAATACAGGGGGACCTATGCCCAAATTTTCCAGAATTGGAAAGCAAACAACAGTAAAATTTTCAAAATTTTTTAGAACCCTCAGTTCAGATATTTTCCAACTTAAATTTTTCCTAAATTTTATTTTCAGAAAAATATTTTATCAAATTCTAGGAGGCCATATGGTCAAATTTTTCTAAATTACTTCGCGCTTATAACTCTATTTCAGGCGCAATTTCGTAAAATTCCAGGTGAACCCCTGGACAAATTTTTCCAAATTTTTATTTTCGCTAATTCAAATCTCTTACAGATAATCGCATTTTCACAAAATACCAGGAAACCCCTGGCCAATTTTTCTTTTCAGATACAGGTAAAAAATTCACACATTGAACTTGTAAACTTTTTTGCAAATTTCCCAACACTTTTGCCACGCCGATAGTTTGGTTATAGTCCGGGCGCGCGCGATATACCAAACCGGGGTCTACATCGCGACATTCAAGCAACATAATGTCAGATCACGGGTCCACCGCGCCGGTTACAACCGCGTCTCTGAGAGAAGACGACAGGCTATCGACACACTCAACAGCAACAGTCAGATCTTCCCATTCAATGCCAGAGCTGTCTCCGCAAGTAACTCGACCAGCGGCATTAGTACCCGAAAATGTGGCCGAACATATCATCCCACAGTACTACATAAACTTGGACAGACAAAATGATAACTATTATGTAGCAACCCAAGCGACACACATTCAGCAACAAGCACCCATATCTTCGAGCTACGAATACCGGCGTATTAAGGATATGCCTCCAATATATAACACACGCACCGAATCTAACCTGGACAACAAGCTTGCCATCATGGCCGAATATATTAATGTCATGTTGCAGAACATGTCAAGAAGGCCCGATGAACAACCCCACCGAAGACCAGCGTCGTTACCCGTCTTTGAGGGAAATGAGACGGAGGACCCGTACATATTTGTTAATCAACTAGGGAAATATTATATACGATATAACATTACTAACGAGGACGAAAAGAGGGAACTGTTCGTTGAACAGACTCGTGGTAGAGCACGTAAATGGGCAACCAACTATTTACTCATACAGGAACCCTACCATACGTTAGTAACCAAGTTCCTAAAACGCTACAGCTCCGACGACGAGGTCGTGGAAATGGTTACCCGGTTGTACGGGGACCATCAAAAACCTCGTGAAAAGGTAGAGGACTTTATTCTCGAAAAAATACGTCTGTTTGCACGGTATGATCCGTGTAAGCCGGAACAAGACATTGTTAAGACCATCTTGAGACGTCTACAACCAGAAATCACGGTTCAACTACGACACCCGCCCCCGAGTAATGTGGAAGAACTTCTGCAAAGGGCCATAGAAGTAGAAACCGACCTAAGCAGATGTGCCGACAACAGAAGAACTCCCGCTGCAACACAACCTCCAATAAACAATAATTACAGACCATCTGAATTTGACAACACTTATCGAGATGATCGAAGACAAACGGAAACCAGGGGCTTAGATCGTCGAAGCGCCGACGGGCCCCCCGCAACTTACCGGGCGCCTCCGCCACAATCTAGACCGAACAACAATAATACCCCTCCATCACCTTGTCGGTATTGCAATGAATGGCACTATAACTCCCAGTGTCCAAGGAATCCATACAAAAATTTAAACGGGCCACGGACCGGCCAGTCAGAAGAAACTACCCCCCAGAGCTCGTGGGTCCCTCGAACAAATCCTTTCACCAGGAACACCGCGGCCGCTCCTCAACGAGAGCAAGGGCCCCAACAGAGTTCGCGATGAACAGCCCCATAATCCCGCTCTCGAGAGATCGGATCGAGACAGCGGACCCCAATCAAGACGAAAATTCCCCGATCAATAGAATTTACTCCCTGCAGCGTGTCGGAGAGCTGCCCAAAATCACCGTGACTATTAATAACAGAACTATCCAAGCCATAATAGACACTGGAGCGACCTGTAACGTCATCTCTTCGATGTTCGTGTCCCCTGAAGATGTGTTACAGGACGAAAGGACCTTCGCTATGGCATGCGGAGGCCAAAGCGTGACGGCGCAAGGGAGCGCCCACGTACAGGTCCGCATCGCCGACCACGTATACGAGACCGAAGTCCATGTCATTAGCAGCCTTAACGAAGGGATGATTTTAGGGAACCCTTTCCTCAAGACCAATTTAGCACACATCGACTATGCACAACGCTGTGTATATTTGGGCACCAAAATAAGGCAGACAGTGTACTGGGAGCAGAGGCGCACCCCAGTAGCTCAAGGGGACCCGAATCAGTAGCTCCCGGTGCCGAAGAATTTCATTGAAAAATTGACTCCAGTAGTCAATGAATTCGCCGACATATTCAGCAGCAGACCAAATATAAATTTAACCAGAACAACACAGCACGTCATCCGGTTGACACAACACAAGATCATTCATAGAAAGCCCTACCCAATGTCGCCACGAAAGAGGCAGATAATGTACAGCCAGATACAGGAGATGCTCGAGGCCGGAGTAATTGAGCCGAGTCACAGTCAGTACTCCTCATCCCCCGTAATAATCGAGAGGCCCGATAAGGACCCTCGATTTTGCATAGATTATCGGGAACTCAACGAAATTACGGAGAATGAAGCCTCAGGACTGCCTCACATTCATGAGACATTGAAGACCCTAGGATCGGCGAAGGTATTCACGCTTCTCGATCTAAAAAAGGGGTACTGGCAGGTACCCCTTGAAGAGAAAAGCAAAGACCTGACGGCCTTCATGACCCCCGAAGGAGCCACCTATCAGTTCAGGGTAATGCCTTTCGGCCTTAAGAACACCCCGTCGACGTTCCAAAACCTAATGGTCCGGGAGGTATTCCCTGGGCTGATAAACGTGTGTGTCAAAGTCTATCTCGATGACATACTAGTATACTCCGACAACGAGCAAGACCATGAACACCACCTCAGAATTGTCTTTGAACGGCTAAGAACCCACCAACTAATTGTCTCCCCATCTAAATGTAGTATTGCCCAGACGGAATTAAACTATCTAGGTCATATAATCGCGGGCAAAAGGACAATGCCCCAAGACAAACACAAAGAAGCCGTACTCAACTTTACCCCTCCACACAATAATAGGCAACTTCAACAGTTTATGGGCACCGTAAACTGGATCAGGGAATATATACCAAAGGCGTCCCAACTAATCGCTCCCCTTACCACCCTTCTGAAGAAGGGGCAAAACTTCAATTGGACGAACGAGTGCAGTCAGGCGTTTCAACAACTGAAAGAGTATATAGCCAATGGAAACCTGACTCTTCACCGGCCTGATTTCGGCCGACAATTCATCCTCCAGACGGACGCCAGCCTTGCTGGTCTAGGGGCTGTACTGTACCAAGAAGACAGCGAAGGGAGCCGGCATGTCGTGTCGTATGCAAGTACCTCCCTGACCAGCGCAGAGCGCCGCTATCACTGTAACGAACTCGAGTGTTTAGCGGTAATCTGGGCTGTCAGGAGGTACCAGGTGTACCTCGAACATGCCCCCTTCATCCTACGCACTGACAACAGGTCATTGGTATGGTTACGCAAAAACCAAGACTCCAAGGCCAAATTAACGAGGTGGTCCCTCTTACTCCAAGAGTACTCCTACACGATGGAACATTGTCCCGGTACAGCGAACCTGTTACCCGATTTTCTATCGAGACACCCCACTTCCCTCGAAGACCACGAACCAGAGGAAGAAAAACTCGCACCACCCTCGTTTAAGATAAACGCCTTATTAAGTCCCGCAAAGATCCAAGAGATACAAGGGGATCTTTTCCAGTACCAAGGCACGGCACTGGCCCATTGCGTCGCCGCTGACTTAAAAATGGGGCGCGGTATTGCTAAAATCTTCAAGGTCAAATTCGGCGGCGTCGCCAAACTACGAGCACAACGACCAGACGTCGGAAGAGCTTGCCAACTACACATAAACAACAAAGAAAACAGCATCTTCTATTTGGTAACCAAACAAGAATCCCACCTAAAACCGACATATGACACACTAGGAAGATCCCTAACACACCTGAGAAATCAATTACTCAAAAAACGCATTTACGACATAGCGATGCCACGAATTGGATGCGGCCTCGATGGTCTGCGGTGGCCGAGGGTAAGGAAAATGCTAGAAAACATTTTCCAAAATACCGAAATAAATCTGACAATTTATCACCTGGGCCCCCGAAACAATGTTGTAAATGTGCTTAAAGAAGTGGATTTGTTCACAGAGATAAAGAACAAACACAAGACAAACCCGTTCCTGTTGCGAGAAATTCGCAAGTGGCGCGACCTTCAACAAAAAACAACACTTAACGAAAATGAGGATCATTTCGTAAGACAGCACCAAGTAGAAAACGATGTCATCTACAAAATTAAAAATGAAAAGAAATTGATAATGGTACCAAAAAAGCTCCGAAGCAAGGTTCTTAGACATTTCCACGACAAGGAGACCCATCCTGGAATCCTCGAAACAGCTCGAAAAATAGAAGTTTATTTCCACTGGAAAGGCCTCAATAATTATGTCCGTACATACGTCGGAAAATGCCAGGCTTGCGCCACCGTGAAACCTGCACGCAAACCCGAACCGACGCTACCATTCGTGTGCTGTCTGCACACACCCCTACGCTACCATTCGAGGTCTTGAGCATTTACATTCTCGGTCCATACCCCCTTACTATTAACAATAATAGGTTCGCTGTATTGATCGAGGATGTCCTAACCAAATGGGTAGGGATCTACCCAAGTCCGGAATCAAAGACTGAAGACATCATCCGAGCCTTGAATGAACACGTAACCTTGTTCGGACTCCCACGCAAGATCATTACCAATCAGGACTCCCAGTTCACAGCGCATCGGTATCTTGCGTGGTGTGAAGAAAACGCCGTCGAACCTTCCTACTCCGCCGCCTACCACCAGCAGGCGAATCCGGTGGAACGGCGCGTACAGGAGATAAAAAAACTCCTAATGACCCTGATGATGGATAAGCCAGCAAACACCTGGGATTATTACCTCTTGAAGACAATCCCTATTTTACACGGCCGACGAAACGCCGCCACTGGTTTCACTCCGGCAATGGTAGTACTCGGCTACGACCTATCCCGCATAGGGAGCACCATAGGCAGGCGCCGGAGTACCAGCAAAGAAGAGTATACGAGCAAAACCAAAGGCATACCATCATACAAGATACCCTCCAGTGCCAGGAGAGGTATCAAGAAAAATATACAAGCCAAAACGAGCCGAAGCTCTCATTCCAGGTAGGACAAGAAGTCCTTGTCAAGTCCAGAACAGAAGGAGGAAAACCGTTCGAGACTAGATGGAAGGGCCCTTTCAAAATACTCCGAAAGGTCTCCCCTACCATCTATGAAATAAAACGAGACTCCCGTCTCATACTGTTTCACATCGATCAACTTCGCAGCTACCCCTCGGGCAATTCAGCCCCAGCCATCGAACAAGATCCGTTTGATCGGCCCCTTTCGCCCCCAACAATTCCGCCCCAGCACGCCACTGACGTGGCGTCCACTTCAGCCATCGTCACCCTCCCTGGTGACATTTCTGCCCCCAGCTCCGTCAGCAGTGATGACAAACAGCTGCCCCTGCACGCCGCTGCCACGGCGTCTGCAGGTCCTCCTCTCAGTCTATCGAGAATACCTTCTAAAACCCCCGTCTATAGCGAAGACGTAAAATCTATCTCCCCGTCTACAGCGAAGACGTTAAACAAATCACCCCCGCGCGCCACTGGCGCCAGACCCCCCTCAACATTTAACACCTCGTTTTCTACCACCTCGTCTAACTTCTACTACCCTTACAAAATTGCCACCTACAGCACCTTATTCACGGCTTTCGTTTAAGCCCAAGCTTAAACGTAAAACCGGCCACAAATGGGTGACCTCAGATAGTTCATCTCTGAGCGGTTTCAGCTCAGACAGATCTAGGTCACCATTGCCGCCAAGGAGGCGGTAACTACACACCATTTCCATCCATATGTCGAGGCTGATTGACCACAATTCCATCCCATGTAGAGGCTGATTGACCTCATTTCCACTCAAACAGCTGATGAGGCGAATGACCACGGCCAATAACTGGGTCAACTTAAGAAGAGGCGCCTCGCGTATTTATATCGGACCCAAAGGTCAATAACTTACTCTGTGTATATACATATATCATCATACTTATTAAATTCATTTACTTAGATAGGGATATATAGGATATTTAGGTTTTTTCTTTTTATAATCAAACAACATATTATTTCAATTAGGGAACTTTAATTAGTCAGGTTTTAGCATTATACACAATAGGCAATAAATCAGGTAACGCAAACGAAAATTTCTGGCACACCGTCTTCAGCGGGGGGGGGGCGTGTTATGAAACCACATGTATGCAGATAAAATTTTTATACCTACCAACAAAGGAAACATCATGTAGCAGCTCTGGCAAATATCTTAAAACAGAAACTCGTTTTTTCGCTAAGGTTCCGCATAAAACTTTAATTTTCTTTATACAGTATCAAAACATATCTAATTACGAAACGTAAAAAAGTATTTTACGTTTCCGCAGGCAATGTTCTTTTGGACAAAAACATTGTCTGCGGAGTCGCCAAAAAGCCACGAGCCCGTCACCCATCCAGAAGGCGGCCGGACTGAGCGTTGCTTAACTTCGGTCGAACGTTCTGTCCGGTCGCTGAAAATAAAGCGGTGAATAATGCACGGGCCGTTTCGCTGCATCGAGAATATATCCGGATGCTCTGCGCTGGAAGCGCGATTCGGTATAACTTCGCGGATTCGCTGATCGCGAAAAGGGAGGAGCCTGACAGTTCCTCTCCGCGCTAGTATAAATATAGCTGTATTATAAGCTAAAAAGTCATCTGGAATATCACCTTTGACGCAGTCAACAACGGATCAGGGCAGCAACGCTGATCCGTAATTGACGGCTAAATTGCGATATCCGAAGAAATAGCAGAAAGTGTGAGTATAGCAAGCTTCGATATTCTACGCAGCCTCTATAATACTACATCCTACTATAATTCATCCTTAACTTAATTAATCTAAACTAACGCGATAAGCCACACCCACAAAAAAGGGCACAAAAACGCGATCGTAAAAACCTTAAATAAACATCATGCCGAGCCCCAAGGGCAAGAAAAAACGGAAACTCGATAAAAACAAAGAAGAAACGGACACAGATAATATAATTAAATTAAAACTTAAACCGAAATCAACGTCAATGATAAACATAAAAGAACCGTTTGAACTAAGATCTAACTCGGAGTCGGAAAGCGAAACATCTAATACATCCAAAACGCATACGTATTACACCAATAACCCGGAAACGAACTTATCCGTTAACAAGACACCGCCGTCGGCCACTTCGACATATGGCACCCCCGTAATTGATTACCCACATATTTTAAACTACCGAATTAAGAGAAATCCCCTGCAAGTAGAAACGGTAATTTATGGCAGTAAAATAAACACAACCACTAATAATGCACCAACCTACACAACAACTACACTACTATACACAACAACACACGCTAACACTATAACAACACACGCAGTGATCAATTCACCCCACACCTCTTCACACTCATCCCTAATGCACGACACAAAGCACACAAACACACCAACAAGTGATAACATGGAATTAGAACTAGACAATTTAGAAAACGAATATGAATTCACAAGTAGTTACACCAAAGTACAAAAAGAGCAACCACAAATAGTAAATACATCCCAACCTACAAACAGTAAAAATAAATCTAACAGCTCACCAGAAAACCAACCTAAAAGATCAAAAAAAGAAAAAAGGAAATTCAAGAAACTAAACGTAGAATTAATAGAAATAGATAAAAACCAAGCCTCCACCAGTACACCATTAATACAAGAACACCAAAAACAGATAAACACACCTACACAAAACACAGATAAACAAACCAAAAAAACACCAAACAGACCACCCCCCATACACATATATACACAGAACAACACGCGTATGATCAAATATCTAAATAACACTTATTCTCCTAACATAAAAATTAAATTTAATAATTCAGCCTTAATTTGCTTCCCTACAACTATGGACCAATATAAACATCTAGCAAGCCAATTACAAGAAAATAACATAGAATTCTTCACCCATAATCCGGATAAAGAGAAACCGATAAAACTAGTCGCAAAATATGTACCCCTAGATGTCACCAATGACGAAATCCAAACTGATCTGTTACAAAAAGAACTTCCGTTCATTAATCTGGCACGCGTTATGATTAGTAGAGATGCCAGAAAGCAACCCTCTAATATACTACTCATAACCGTGCCCGAGTATGCGGCGGAAGCCTATTATAAACTAACCAATATATGTCATCTTTCGGTCACCATTTCCGACTACGTAAGGACAGACTTACCCCAATGCCACAGATGTCAGAAGCTGGGGCACTCCTCTTATTATTGTAATCGCGAGTTCAAATGCGTGAGATGCGCCAAAAGCCACCCCAACCAAACATGTACAGCCACAAAATGCACTTGTGCATTATGCGGCGGGGAACATCCGGCTAATTACAGAGGGTGCCCCATCTATACCAAGGCAAAACAGTTGCACACGCAAAGGACTAATAATAACGCACAACCCCAACAGAGACAGACTGCCCCCATTTCGAACAGACGACCCACAAGACTACCTGTTACCCCCTCTGTACCTATTACAGATATAGAAGCCGAAAAACAAATTAATGAAAACAGACAAAAATGGCAAACATTCACCAGCACACAACAGCAGCAAACTGCACAAAATCAAAATCAGAACAACAACAACAATGAAAATAATAACCCCCTCAAAGAAATAATAGAACTAATCAAATCACTAAATCTTACTAAAATCTGGACGGTACTTAAAAATTTAATGACCCAACTAAAACATAAAACCGAAACTTTTGATAAAGTTTGCACGGCTATACTAATACGTAAAAACTTACCATACTCCCAAATATCCCTCCCCAAATTAAACTCATTAGAAGCAACAGCAATCAAAATTAAAACCAAATACAAAGAAATACTACTAATATCTGCATACAAGAAACCAAGAACAAAACTAGACATAACAGACTTTGACAAAATAAAACAAATACACAGACACTATATCCTGCTCGGGGACCTCAACTGTACACATAAATCCTGGAACGTAATCAGAAACACTGAAGAACCAAATGGGAATATATTATATGAATACTCTCAAAAATTAAACCAACAAGTGAAAATAATAGCACCCTCATGGGCAACTAGACCATCGTCAAAAAACATTATAGACATAATAGTAACTAACCAAATAAATGAAAACATCAGCCTTCAGCCAATACAACACATCCAAAGCGACCATATAGCCATAAAATCAATAATCGAAATAAATTGTCAAACACAAAAAACATACAGGTTCCCTAAGGAATCAGATTATGACTGGCAAACGTATAAATATTACGTAAACATAAAAATAACAACGGCAAATCCAAAATGCACAACAGTCGAGGACCTCGAGCAGGCAGCAGCTCACATAACAGACATTATACAAACGGCACTTAAGACTAGCCAGAAAACACTGGGAGATCATCTCAGATCCAATCCCCTCCCGAGGTATATACTTGAAATAATAAACCAAAGAACGGAAGTCCGAAAAACATACTATAGGACAAAAAACCCGGCATACAAAAATACTATTAACCAACTAACGCGAGAAATTAAACGCGAAATAATTAAATTTAGAGATCTCTGCCTCAAACAAGCCATTGAATCCCACCCTGACGATCCATATTTTCTACCCAGGCTATTCACTAAAGCAAAACCCCCAATACCCACGTTAATCACAGCCCGTGGTGATGTACAAACAGATGTAGAGAAGGCCGAATGCTTTTCCCAAACATTCGCTGAACAATTTAAACCTAATACAATTGATAATCAAACTACAAACCTAGTATCAGAATATATAAACACACTAAATAACACAATACTTACAAATGAACAGCAACCAATATTTTTCACGCCGTCGCAACTCTATAATAAAATTAAATTTTTAAAGAAAAGAAAAGCATCCGGTCTTCACAATATTCCCAACTTCGCCCTTAAAAATCTACCCCACCTAGCAGTAATGTTCCTAGTAAACCTCTTCAATTCGTGCATGAGACACACACACTATCCTACATATTGGAAAACAGCCAAGGTCGTCCCAATACACAAACCGAATAAATCATATACCGATCCAGTTTGCTACAGACCAATCAGCCTATTACCGTCCATAGGCAAACTTTTAGACTCTCTTATCCAATCCCTAGTGTTGGAATTCGCAGTGACAAATAACGTCATGACCGAATTCCAATACGGATTCCTACCCGGCCACTCAACCGACCAACAGCTGTTTCGCATCTGTGAATATATCACTACCAACCTTAATCGAAGTCAATACACAGGGGTTGTCTCCCTCGACTTAGAAAAAGCATTCGACAAAGTCTGGCACCCAGGACTGCTATACAAACTACATCTAGCGAACTATCCGACCCGTATTATCCAAATAATACAGTCATATATATCAAACCGCAATTTCGTAGTAGCAGTCAAACAGGGTATATCCACACCCCGCCCAGTGTTATCCGGCGTACCACAGGGCTCTGCACTCGGACCAACATTATTTAACCTTTATACCCACGATTTCCCACACCCACATGACCAAAGGACTACTGTTGCATTATACGCTGACGATACGGCCACATTAGCCAAGACAAGGAGCCCAAAACTATTACAAAAACTAATGCAACAGCAAACTAACGAAACAGTGACTTACTACAAAAAATGGGGGTTAAACGTAAACGAGACTAAGACTCAAGTCGTTGTCTTTACGAGGAAGAAAGATCCCACCGTAACTAAAATCAACATAAACAATATAAACATAAAAAACATCACGGCACTTAAATATCTAGGGGTAAACATAGACAGGCAATATAAATTCGCCAAACAAATTAATGACATAGAAAAGAAAGTAACATTCAGAACCTCAAAAATTGCAAAAATAATGCTCCAAGCAAATACGCAAATAGCAGTACTCCTGTATAAATCATATATAAGGCCCATAATACCTTATGCTGCAGCAGTGTGGTATCCCTGGATAACTAAACAACAGCAAAAAAGATTACAGATCAAACAAAATAAAGCGCTACGGCTAGCAACCAACATCAGAATAACATCGAGAACCAGGAATACCACACTGCATCAACTAACAGGCACCCCAACAATTGATCAATTTATAGAAAATAGAATTATACAGCCGTTCATAAATAGATTAAACCTACACTCAAATCCCACAATTCAAACAGCAATTACACCCAAATTCAGACATCCACCAAAACTGCCATCAATTAATTACGTTTACGCCCCATGATCACACCCCAGCGTCCAACCCCACAATCACTAACAAAATAACCTAAACTTGATATGGAAAAAATTGGAAAAAAAAGAACAGAAATGCAAAATAACAAAAAAATAACGCTTAAAGCATGACAAAGCATGGAAAATAAAAATCAAATCAAAACAATTAAAACATAAAAAATACATTTAAAAAACCAATAAAAAAAGAGGCATCGGATAACAATAATAATAAAACACACACGAAAAAGACCCATAAAATAGTAACTAACCTAGAATAGAAAATTTGTACAAACGCTTATTAGCCCGCTTTTTATGTAAACTAACAATTAACTATTCCATCTAAACCCCGAACATATGTCGAAGGCGAAAAGACTTTAAAAACTGAAATGTCTCGAACAATGAAGATCACTAACTATAAAACCCGGCAAAAGTATCCCGAGAAGGATAGGTGCCAAAAGCATAGCAATCACGTGACAGCTAAAAAGTAAGTCTTGTCTCAGATCGCGTTTCACACACAACTCGTTCACATCGCTCCGCCGAGAATTCACACAAGATATCTACTGTTTACATATTGGTTCTTTAACTAGCAGTAGATATTCTTCGCCGTCGCTAAAAATCACGTTCATCATAAAATCGCGTACAAGCAAAATTCGTCGTCAAAGGTATACCTACCTAATCATACTTCAACTTAATTATTATTCGTCGTGGCGATAATAATTAATCACACGTCGCGTTTAAATCACTAACCTACATTCCGCTTTAATAATAAATATTAATTGTCTACCTACTTGTGGGAAAATAATTAATATTTAGTTTCTTTTAATTTCGCGAGTTAACTTTTAATTTTACATTTATCCATCGGGAATCGATTCTTTTGTTTTTAAATTATATAATCTGCATACATTTTAATTTCTATAATATTTTACCTTCGTTTTAAACCGTAGACGGTGTTAAGAAAATTTCGTTTCTTACATTTAAATTTAACCACAGTGTTTCATTTTTTCGAAGTATCGAAAAAACACCCTTTGGATTATTCCCTAAATTTTTTGGATTAATAATAACACTTTTTGGTAAGCACAACATTTTCCAAATTTATATTCTTTTCCAAATTTCAAGGAAGATACAAAATACTCTGCAGTTCGATATCAACGGCCCTCGGACCTCACCCACAGCTACCGCTGAAGCCAGCACGGGACTAGTGGCCCTCCACATTACCACTAGTGGCGCCCTTAATAAATTCAGAACAAAAATTCGTTTCTCGAAAAAATTGTAAGATAATTACAATTTCGCCATACCACAGAAACCATCATCGAACACAGATTCAGCAGCACCACGACGACCTTCACCTTTTTTGGGGCATAACCAAAAATCTTTTTTTTTATTCAAAACAAAAAGGGAAGAGTTGTACAATCCACGCCAAGATTCCACATCCAGCTATACGCTCACGTCGCCTTGCGACATTGCTCCCAGCAGCACAATCACTTCCGCTTTTTCGCAACCAGATTTCCACGTCGCCTTTGCGACACGGCTCTTGCAGCCCCCATCCACGTCGAGTTCTACTCACCTTTCGAAACCAGATTTCCACGTCGCCTTGCGACACCAGCACTCGCCGATGAGACGCAGTCATCGTCGAGCCAAACCACGCATAATTCGCATTACCGAATCCCTTGCACGACAAGCATACCAGAACCCCGCTTCCAGGGGTTCTACACTCAACGTCCTCGACGGTATCTTCGGATACCAAAACAAATCCAAGAAACTGCCGCCACCTTTGGTGTTCGGTCCAGGGCAAACGGCGCCCATCTACGACATAAATTGTAGCCCTGCGATGCAGAATACCCCAACAAAAGGAGAGGCGAGTACATTCACAATGGCTCCCGCTATCGAGTGCGATAATTTTCAATGCCCATAAGTACAGAAGAATAATATAAATAAATGCTAAAGTACCTCAATTTTAACGCTACTGTTAGTGTATCAATATGTCGCATTTACGACGGAACTAGGCTAGGTACAATAACAAAAATTAGGGACGGGATAGCCAAAACATTTGGGAACACTTCTGTTTAACTTTCAGATTAATATTTATTGATAGTTCTCCACGGTGTGTGCTAACGTAAAATCTCGATAAAACATATTCTCGATGTTTAGACTTGTGAAAATACGTTCGTATTTCGCGCAGGCGCGGGGTCAGTGGGCCGTAGGTAGCTGATGTCGAAGCACAGCGAAGCTTCTCAATGAATTAGTTTGGATACCCTATCACAGGTGTCGCCACCCTTGAAAGTACAGAGTTGGCTTATAAGTAATGTGTAATAAATAAAGCATAGTGGTTTAATATTTGGTATGTATGTGCTTCCAGGTACTAGGAAACGTAAAAAAGTTAGTACTTTTTTACGTATAATAAATAAGGTATTAATTTTTAAAAGTATTTTGTAATGCATTTTGTAATGCTTTATTGCATATATTGAGGCCCAAGGGACTTAATATCTATATCTCGATCCCCTTGGGGTAGTATGTTTTGTCAAAATTAATAATCAAGATGGTGGCGATTTTTGCAGTTTATTATAGTCCCAATCGACTTAAAATCGGTGTTTTGGGAGTTATGGGGTCGCCGAACATGAATTTTTTTGTCAAAATAAATGTTCAAGATGGCGGACATTTTTGTTATTTATCATCAGAATCAACTAAAAATCGGTGTCCCGGGAATTTTGAAGTCGCTGATCACGAATTTTTTGTACAAATAAATATTCAAGATGGCGGACGTTCTTCCCATTTATCATAAGAATCAACTCAAACTCGGTGTCCCAGAAATTTTGAAGTCGCTGATCACGAATTTTTTGTCCAAATAAATATTCAAGATGGCGGACATTTTTGCCATATATCATCAGAATCAACTCAAAATCGGTGTCCCGGGAATTTTGGAGTCGCTGATCACGATTTTTTTGTCCCAATAAATATTCAAGATGGCGGGCGTTTTTGCAATTTATCATCAGAATCAACTCAAACTCGGTGTCCCGGAAATTTTGAAGTCGCTGATCACGAATTTTTTGCCAAAATAAATATTCAAAATTGCGAATTAAATATTACGGACGTTTTCGTCATTTATGCTCTCATTCGACTCAAACTAGGTATATCGGTGTTTTCGGATTCGCAGATCACCAAATTTTCTGTCAAATCAAATATTCCAAATCTAAGATTAATTTTGCCATTTAACTACGCTACGGTCTGATTAGACCCAAAATATTTCCCAAGTTTTTTTAAAGTATCATATCACGAATTTTTTATCGTAACAAATATAAGATGACGTCTACAAATATGTATTTTTCTTTCTAAATATTATATACTTACTACCATTATTTTGTTTCTAATACGTATCTAGGATACGAAAATACTATTCTTATCCGTTCTTATCCTCTACTATACTTATCCGTTCATAAAACATTATCCTTGTCCCAATAATCGTAATTCGTAATCAATTTGATATTTACAAGTTCTGACTACATACTTTGTCTTTTATATTAAATACCGGAATCTGCAATGAGTATCCTATAGAATATTTCAAATTTTATATTTTTTCGTTAATTCTCTATTAAGAATAAAGATACGTAAATATTTTACGTACAAGGCGTCCCACTTAAAATCTTTATTTATGTTCCATTTCCTTGGTAGCTTCAAAATAAATTTACAGCTTAAAAACTAGTCTGGCTTAGGTAGGGTTTTTGTCAATCTATAAATCATTACCTATCTAGTTATCGTGAAGAAAGAAACTATTGAATATTAATTTATCGATAAAAGTTTCCACTAAAATAGTGATACATTCTTGAATATAAAGTGGAAATAATATCTTTATAATTATATTCGCGCCTCTCTCTAGATCATATTTGTAGTTTCCCTTCTCTACGCCAATGGTCGCCAATATTTTAAAGCAAAACAAATCACATCTCTGTTGGCCACTCCCACTCCAAGCTCATTCCTTTTTTTTTGCGCCGCGGTAAAGCCACGTCGTGTGCTCAGTGCTTGTGTATTCTGGTGTTTTTTATCAATTATAAGTGAAGTGATAACTTAGACAGCATGCCATCTGGGAGAGTGACAAAGTTACCTAAACCGTTAGATAACAGTTTAAATAAATCAGAGGAAGGCGCCGTCACATGTCGGGGCGAAGGAAATGTTTATAAAGCGACAGCCGACAGGTAATCTTTATTTTATAAATTGTTGTGTTTTAGAATGGATACCTAGACCACAGAAGAAATAATACCTAAACCACAACACACTAGAACAAGTGATTGATTTAATATGAACAGGTGGTTTTCAAAAAACGCGGACGTAGATCTGCATAAAAATTTTATCATGGTATATGATAAAGTTGGCTCTGAACAGTATTGTTAAACCAACATAAGCTCCTTTTTTCTTACGTATCGCTGAATGGAACGTTATTTAGTAAGGATAACATTGATACCAGGATATGGATAAATAATGAGTGTTTTTTGTCGTGCGACAAACAGTGGTTATTAAGGACAGGGTTTATTATATAGGTACTATATAATATCCCAGCTGGCCGGAGTGCCGGAGTCGAGAGTCGAGGACCGAAGTCGTTACCAGTGAAGAATGCATTAGGTACCCCTTTAATGTTGTTAATATAAACATTCTGTTGAAACCATAAACAATTGATTTATAAAAGCAGGGACCACTTGCTTGTCACACAAAAAACTGAGAAGGGTTTTAAGAAATATACAGTTCCACGCTTCCAATATTTTAATAAACATTATTTGTTTATTCTTTTCTTATCACGTATGTTGAATGGAAATTGGAAAGCTAGTCGGCAGTAATAAAATAACAGAATATTGGAATTACTGTAGGTACTTTATCAACCTGATTCAACACACATAGGTATTCAGGGTGTACATATGTGCAGCTGTTCCTTAAATGCTTAATAGATACGGACAGAACTTACACATTATTAGGATTATCGATGGCTGAAAGGTTAAAAGTAAATATTATTATTTTTAAACCACAAATATTGAAGGTTTTTTCAGCAGTAAAACCTTGTTAACAACAAATTTTGCTGCAATTAACATACCCGTAGAGGAAGTTAATGCAACATTTTCGGTCGTGATACTAAATAGATGATGTACAATTAATCTATGAATTAATTATATGAATAGATTTTATTAATGAGGAACATGTGCTGATGATAAAATCAAAACTTACAGTTAGGTTATGCACATTAGTGTCGCTGATCATGCCAGTGTGAAATTTTTGAATAGTATTTGTTTTTATAGTGATAACTATCTTAGTTGACAATATGTAGTTTGCATGAAACATTCGCAGTTGGTGACAATATAATACCTATACAGTTTGCATAAAACATTCACAGTTCACGATACCATGATATGAAGTTTGCATAAAACATTCGCAGTTTGCGATACCATCATATGTAGTTTGCATAAAGCAGTCACAGTTTTCGACAACATGATATGCAGTGTGAATAAAACATTCGCTGTTTGCGATAACTTATATGCAGCTTGCATAATAAATTCGCAGTTTGCAACACAATAATATGCAGTTGTAGTTGGCATAAAATATTTAATGTTTGTTTCTGCACTAAGTATATGCAGTTAGCATAAAATAATCGCACTTTGCGAGAATATGTAAGCTGTTGGCATTAATTATTCAAAGTAGGTATACGACAAAGATAATACTTAGGTAAGGCAGTTGGCATCAATTATTCGCACTATGCGCATCGTAATATGCAATTAGGGCAGGCAGAAGTTCCATCAATAACCATCATGCAACAGCCGACAACGACAAATAATTCCAAGCCCAACAAAGCAAGCAAAGCAAAATGGAAAAAAAAATCCATATGCTGATGGACTTAGTTTTTATGTGATTTCCTGGAGAGAGATAGACCCAATTAATATTTCTTGCTTAAAAGGATATAAAATTAGGTTTTGTAAAAAACCTACTCAGTATGTCTCTCTTAGAGAATCAGTGTGGTCTTTAAAAAAGTTCTTGCAGATGAGAACATCTGTATATTACCTAATAAAAATTTAGGCTATTAGTGAATGCGTTCCTTGCAAAGACCAATACATTTCCGGGAGTTTTAGTCCCTAAGCCTGATGGCACATTTAGAATGAATTTAAATCGTAAATCTTTAAACTTGTTAACATATGTTTACATTTTAAATTGGAAGACCAAAAAACTTGTTTCTACGTTAAGAACAAAAGACTGTTTCTTAAGAAAATTATAATTAAAGGATGCTTATGGCCTTAACCTAACTTACCAATTAAAAAATCTTGTAGTAAAAATACTTCAGATTCCAATTTCAAGGAAAATTGTAGGAGTATAATTGTTTACCTTTTCGGTTATGCCTGGCCCCCCATTTTTATTCACGAAATTGATTAAGCTTATTGTCAGTCATCTAGAGATATAGTTTCTTATCGGTTGTATATTTCGATATTTTTTTATTACTTGGTAACACCTAGGAAGAGTGTCAAAGGAATATAAATGATACAAGCACCTTATTGCACAGATTAGGCTTTATAATTAATTTAGAAAATAGTGTTCTCACACCATCTCAAGCTTGTAAATTCTTATATTCTACTTAAGATTCTTGGCAGGACATTATAGGTGTAACGAATACCAAAAAGTCAAAGATACTAAGTTCACCTACAGACTGCAAATTTAAAAAAAAAAAATGTAAAACGAGATTACGAATTTGATGGGTGTTCTTGTTTAAACATTACTAGAGTTACGACACTGTCGTTTTCATCTCGTCCTCTTTATCAAATGATTTTTTATGATGGTAAAAAAAAATTGCTTGCTTGCCACCTTTTTTGGTTTTAAAAGGTTTTGCAACAAATGTGTGGGATAATAATAATTTATGTAGGGTAGACAATACTACAGAAATTTCATACATAAATGGAATGGGAGGTGTGCAATACCCCAAGCTTACCGCATTACTTACAAAGAAGCGATGGTGTATGTCTCGTAATTTATTTATATTTGCCTCAAAAAAAAATCTAAATAGAACAGCGCAGATGCAGTTTCTAGAAAACTATCTTTCGAAACTGAGTGAGAATTAAGGATTAATTACGTCTGAAAATAATGGGGCTCGCAGTTATATATCTATAAAAAATGTACACATTTTTGTTGTCCAATTTTGTTTTGTTGTACAGTTAATCGTCTCTTGGGTTATAGACCCGGCAATAGATGCATATACCCTAAATTGGGGAGAATATTTTTTCTCCTCATTTTCACCATTTTAGATCATACTTCGGGTTCTACAAAAAATAATAACGGATAAGGCTGAAGAAATAGTAGTGGCACTAAAGTGACTAACGCAGCCTTGGTGCCCCGTTTTTACTTCTCTTTTAGTTAAAGAACCGATTTGGTTTTAATATGAATCTTCTTTGTCTGCCGACAGGAGTTCACGTCCGTTGTGGCGAAAACAGCCTGGTAGCAGGACACTTATCAGGGAATCGCTAAAGTTATAGAATATACTTGATTTGTGTCAAATGTGCGAAACTCCTCGATAGAACAATATAACATGGGAATAAAGCTATAGTGGCTGTTCTGTAAGGAACATCATATCTCCTTTTGTAAAAGATCTCTTTCTGCAAAAGACGTTAATAGTATCCTAACCTCTCTTTCAGAACACTTTCAGCAAAAGTAGCGTCGTATGGCTCATTAAACACATTTAGATCAGTTATAAGTTAAAAAATTAACCCAGAAATCGATCAGAATGTTATAATTAAAAATTATTTAAGGGTGTGTCTAATTTAAAAGACACTGAAGACCGAAGTACAACACAACCTGGGGTCCTTCGATAGTTTTAAAAATATTTAATATTGGGACCAAATGAATGACCTAACATTAGTTACCTACCTTACTAACTTTAATTACGGCACATCTGGTACAAACCTTGCGGTAATTGCCGTGCGAGATATTGTTACAACTCTAGAGGAGAATTTTAAAATACCAATAAAAATAAAAACTTAAAAATAAATCCAGCTTTATATCTGCCTTTCTTTGTGGATAATCCACTTATATGCGCAGCAAGACTGTGTTACCACAAAATGATAGAAGCCTTGCGAACAGATGGTAATAAATCGTTATTTATTACCTATAAAATCCCATCACAGGGCTTCCTCACAATACCTTAGTATATGGGTTAAGGTCATGTCGCGTAAGATTAGTTTAAATACTGATTCACTGCGCATAGTACAAGATATGCGGCAAATTGAATGGTAGTGAGATTAAAAAAAAACTTAGGAGTCGGCTTGATTAGAAAAATGGCTGGTTGATCATAACGTTCTGAAGGCCTTGCAGGGTTTTGTCATAGGCCTTTAGATCATAAGCGTAAATTTTCACAAGCTTAATATTATTTTCTTAGATGATTAAGAATGGGACTTATTATTCTAATATTAATTATTCTCATAATTAATTATTATATTTTTATTTTAGTTGCAATAAGATATGGTTCAGTGTTCTGCAAGAATTAATTGTTGCAATCAGCTTTAAACATCTACAAATATGATCTAGAGAGAGGCGCTAATATAATTAAAAAATTAAACGAACTTACCTTAAGTGAAGTTCTATTTTAATTATACGAAGCGCCTCTCGAATAGATCATACCCTCCCTATCCCTTTTTTCCATTACTAAAATTAATGATTACCCATAATAAAATTGCAACAATCGTAGGAAGTGCTTTAAAAAGAATGAGCTTGTATTGGGAGTGGCCAACAGAGATGTGATTTGTTTTGCTTTAAAATAGTGGCGGCCATTGGCGTAGAGAAGGAAAACTACAAATGTGATCTATTCGAGAGGCGCTTCATATAATTTAAATAGAACTTCACTTAAGGTAAGTTCGTTTATTTTTTTAATTAGTTATATCTTTACCACATATTAATAATAATAATTATTTTCTAAAAACAACAAAGTGTGTCGCTCTGAATATTTTAGATGATACTAAAAACAGAGTGATCTTATTTCTGTCATCAGTTTTTTTGAGTAACCCATAGGAGAGACACAATATTCAAAAAAATAAATATGCGGTGTATGTCATATTAAAAATAAATATTTTTTTCTCAAAAACAACAAATGTGTCACTGAATTTTATAGGTAATATCTATTAAAAAGAGCGTGATCTTATTTCTGTCATCAGTTTTCTTGAAGGAGTCTAGTAGTAGTAGTCTGTAGGAGAGATATTAAAATTAATTATTTTTTTTCTCAAAAACAACAAAATGTGTTATTTTGTTGTTTTTGAATTTTGTAGGTAGTATTAAAAAAAGGTGATATTTATATTTTATTTTTGTCATCAGTTTTCTTGAGAAACCCGTAGGAAACAATATTCAAAAAAACAAATATAATGTGTATGACATATTAAAAATAATAATTTTTTTCTCCCTGAACAACAGTGTGTCACTGAATTTTTGAGGAGATATTATTTATAGATTTAATATCACGTAAAAAATCAACGACACTTTGTTGACTTTAAGAAAAAAAAATTATTTTTAATGTCATACACTGCATATGTTTTTTGCATATTTTGTCTCTACTACCACCCTTTTTTAACATCATTTTAAGGTATATTTGCCCGCGTCTCTTATAATAGTTCACCGAGACCATAACTACTATAAAAACGTTGCTAACTTTACACACATAGTAAACAGAGTATTCGTAAATCTGACAAAATTAGGTACATACTTTATTTTAATAATGGCAGTTAGCATTCCCGTGTCGTGGAATTGTTTCACGAGCAAACACAAAACGGTTGGCGAACGTCAAAATGTTAGAAATGCATGTCAACTTTCTGCAGTACAATAACAGTATGAAAAATCGACTTTCAAATCTCAGCCGTAGAAAATCTGATTTCTTTTAGGTACTTGACATTAGGTACATCTGCATTACTAAATAAATTTAAGGCATTTCATACAATCAAGACAACGAAAGGCGAACCTCCACCAGACCAAATATGGCATACGTTTATAATATTCAAGACCAAAATGGGTAATGCGTAATGGAAATCCACAGCTTCACGTCATTTCAAGGAGGCCGTAATTAAACAGCGCATGTGTAATTGAAATCCACTATGTTACAATAACAAAACCACAGCACAGAAATAAAGTGGAAAAATAATTGTATGCAACAATACTTAATACAGGTAAACTTAATAGACTACTACTACACTACTACTGGCTAAATGGGGGGGGGGGTGAGAAACAACCAATAGGACTAGCATGTGCCGGCAGCCAGTTAGAACTAGGATAAAAAATTTAGCCTAGCCTGAGTCATCGAAACGGCGAATCGGTACGTTCCAGCAGGTGGTGGTACTCTATGACACACCGTTCGTAACTATTGTATTTTAGCCAAGCTACAAACATAATTCTTATTTACGGTTACCGATGTTTTTTTACCAGGCCTCGCCAACTTTACAGGACCGGCTTCAATTTCTGTATACAATGTTATAAGGAACGATTTTATTAATCTTACGACGATCTACAAATGATTAATAAAATCGTATATTAATCATTTGTAGATTATCGAGAAAACATTTTTTTTCCTTAGTAGGTAATAATGTTCAGTTAATAAATTTAAACAATATTATAATTACCAATCCTTTGTTATAGAAGCAGATACGATTTTTAAAATTCCATGTAGTTTCTTCTTCAAAAGTTACCTTTTTGAGAATCAGATTACATAAAACATATGAAATGCGCCAAATAAGAAACGTATAAATAACATGGAATCATAAACAGTCTACTATTTAGAATTTCACGTTCACAATCCGATACCTTCAATCAACTACTATTTTCAGTAAAAATGATATAACCTGTATTTTATTTACTTTGGCGAGAGTCTTATTCAATTAAAAAGCATAATTACTAAAATATATAGAAACTTGCATTGCTAATTATATTTTGAGTATATAAAAAATATATAAAAAAAGTATAAAATACTATTGTATACAATATGCATGCAAAAAAAGATAATAATATTCATATTCATATAATTTCCGAGATAATTTCACAAGGGCGTATTTACAGCTAATAAAGAGACAATAAATACCTACCCTTTGCCCTTTGTTTAGTAAGTAATGAATATTTTGTTGAAGATTTTTCGGTCCTTTATGATTTGAGGTAGTTTCACAGTGCATAGTTCCTTCACACCTGTTTTTCATTATTTGTGGTTTTTGGGGTCTAACCCCAGCATTTATTGAATTTAGTACCTAGTGTTGGCGAATTAGTTCGTGTGATTGAGACAATAAATTTATTTTCGTGATAGGGGAGTATTTTTTTCTATAGATATTTACATAATGAAAGCGTAGCGTTTTATCGTAATCGTCCGGGTGCAAGCCACAAAAATGTAACAGTTTTATTACATTTTGCCGCCGGGTGAGAAATAATATGGAAATTGTATGGACGAAATATTTTGCATGATTGTGGAATTAGAAATCACTAAAATTCAAATGACTGATCGTTAAATCTGTAATTTACCGTCGCTTCGCAGTCTTGTGATCATAATGACTTGTTTACTTATTTATCGGTAAAATATTTAACCAAAATTGGTAAGATTTTATGTGGACTGTTTAGTACCATAAATAATAGTGAATAGGGGAACGCAAAAAAGGAAATGTCAAGAAAAAGGCAATATATATATTTGATATGATAAAAAACTCGTGATATGCTACTCTGAGAAAAAAACCTGAGAAAGATTTTGAGTCTAATCAGACCGTAGCGTAAATGGCAAAATTCATCTTAGAGTCGCCATTTGGAATACCTACTTGATCTGACTCAAAAAAATTGGTGATGGTTTGAGTCGAATGAGAGAATAAGCGAGGAAAACGTTTATCATATTATTTAATCTGCCATTTTGAATATTTATTTTGGCAAAAAACTCGTGATATGCGACCTCAAAATTCTCCGATACCGATTTTAAGTCGAATCGCACCATATATGGCAAAATTGTCCGCCATATTGAATATATATTTTGACAAAATATTCGTGATCAGCGCTTCAGAATTCGCGAGACACTGATTTTGAGTGGCTTCTGATGATAAATGGCAAAAATGTCCGCCATCTTGAATATTTATTGGAACAAAAAATTCGTGATCAGCGATTTCAAAATTCTCGGGACACCGACTTTGAGTTGATTCTGTTCACAACTGGCAAAAATGCCCGCCATCTTGAATATTTATTGGGACAAAAATTCGTGAAAAATTAAAAAATTCGCGATTTAAAATTTCCGGGACACCGACTTTGAATTGCTTCTGATGATAAATGGTAAAAATGTCCGCCATCTTGAATATTTATCGGGACAAAAAATTCGTGATCAGAGACTTCAAAATTCCCGGGACACTGATTTTGAGTTGATTCTGATGATAAATTTCAAAAATGTCCGCTATCTTGAATATTTATTGGGACAAAAAATTCGTGATCAGCGACTTTAAAATTCCCGGGACACCAACTTTGAGTTGATTCTGTTGATAACTGGCAAAAATGCCCGCCATCTTGAATATTTATTGGGACAAAAAATTCGTGATCAGCGATTTCAAAATTTCCTTGACACCGACTTTCAATTGTTTCTGATAATAAATGGTAAAAATGTCCGCCATCTTGAATATTTATCGGGACAAAAAATTCGTGGTTAGCGACTTCAAAATTCCCGAGACACTGATTTTGTGTTGATTCTGATGATAAATGGCAAAAATGTCCGTCATCAAAATAAATGTTCATTTTATTTTAACAAAAAAAACACCGATTTTAAGTCGACGGGACTATAATAAACTGCAAAAATGTCCGCCATTTTGATTATTAATTTTGACAAATAATACTACCCCAAGGGGACTGAGATATAGATTAAATCGCTTGCGCCTCAATATATGCATTAAAGCATTACAAAATAATTTTAAAAATTAATACCTTATTTATTATTGGTACTTTTTGCGTTTTCTAGTACCTGGAAGCACAAATTGTTAAGTTTCCATATTGGTATTAGAATTAGCCTTTATTAATTTCTGCTATTGAAAAGTTATTTATTTTCAATTATATTTAGATTTTAGATGAACTGGTGAAGTCCGTTGAACAAAAAATAATGATTTGAAAAATAATGACATACCTAGCAAAGATATTATACCAATTTTATATATACCAATTATTAAATTTATTATACATACGAAATATTAAACCACTATGATTTATTTATCACACATTACTTATAAGCCAACTCTGTACTATCGTTGATTGAAGGAATCTTACACATATTCAATATTTATTTACCTACATAGTAGGTACATATATAATAAATAATGCCAACAAAAGAATAAAATGCCAGTACCTAATATCGGCGGTTATAACTTTGTCTTCTCTTTTCGGCTCTGAAGTTTATCGTTTGTAATTTGTATGCTCTATCTCGCGCATCTTGTTTTAGTAATCATACTATTTAAATCAATTTTATCCACTATTTTGCACAGAGTCACCCATTGTTTTGAGAACTCTTCAATCTTAGGGAAGCGATAGTATTTGAGGTTACTTCCTTTAGTATTTCGACTATTATTACAACACCTCGCGACAGCACAGGTTGACATTGTTTAAAAAATTGTGGCACATATAATAATACTCATGTATACCTACACAAAACGCAAAATCTGGTCAATGCTCAATTTCAATTTGAAAATAACAGTAGGTAGGTATTTACATTCAACTGTGTAAAAATCACCCATAAAATCATGTTGGCGAGAAATACGTCATGTGGATTACATGCGCACGACTGACCAATTTTGGTTTGTCAACCTGACATACCATTGTCTTTATATCATGATTAGCTTTATTTGTCTATGCATGATGATTAGTATCGTGTATGGTCTGTGGATTAGTAGACGCGTAGCTTACGTCAAGGGCTGACGCGTAGAAAACAATAAGTGATTTGATTTGAAGTGTACAAATATAATTATTTATTGGAAAGAAAGGAGGTTCAACATTCAGCAAAGAAACTAGTTTAACAATTAGTACTCTACTGTTGTATACTATAACTGACTGATTGTATGTGTTGTGTATTGCAGTTCCAATTCTTTGCCCAAAGTTACACAGTTACAGTCCAAACGGAACCAGTGAGATTACCACACTTAGGTATCAATAAAAATAGGTATGTCCCGACATTTCTAGATTTTTTAGAAAGTGACTACCTATTATCTTTGATTATATATTTAAATCTTGAAATTACAGGTACCTATAATTAGACAAGCCAATCGCTTTATTTGGGTTTTTAGGAAATAAAATTTTTATTAATCAAACAAAATTTTTATGTTGTTGATACTCAAGTAATTAAAATTGCATACCTAATATCTTTGAAAATAGTCAGAATGGCAGAAATATCACAGAAATCAACTGTTTAAGATCGGGTAATACGCTATGTTTATATTAGGCAAACAAAAAGAGAATATCTATAAAATTATTAAGTAGTAAGCTGGTAATTTATACATGAAAGTGTCAAACTAGAGAAAAGTGATAATACTGTTAGATAACTGATATAATGTGAGTTTAATCTATTGTATCGTTGTATTAAATGTGAATTCTTAAAGCTTTGAGTGCTTTTATATAATATAATTATCTTAGTTACCAGGGCTACCACAGCAGCAGTGGTTGCTAGGCTGGTGGAAGGCGGAACCATCAACCTTTAAAGTAAAAAGCATGAGAGTTGGAGTCCAGGTGTTTCTCCCATGAAAAGACAGGCGATGGTACAGGTCCCAAACAATGTTAGAAGATGTTCCATTACCAAGAGACATGGATATGTGAAATAGAAAGGTGGATATCAAAAGGAGAATGGATAGTAGAGGAAGGGTGGACGTCAAAGTTAAATTGGTGAGTAGTAGATACTACCTTTTGATAATACCTACAAAATTATTGATTTGGCGAATAAAGTGTATCAGGGCGAGCACAACTTAACTACACGTGATTGTTCCAATAGGTTAGGGTTACAGGTGACTGCAATGCTGGTGTTAGGTGCTGATGGACAGGGGATGTGTTGAATGAACACTGATAATATCCTGAATATTAAGGTGTTTCTCTGCAATATTTTTAATGCTGATTTAATAATTTTAGGGCAACTGGCCAGCAATAGGGGAGAAAGGCGTCACGCTAGTGGTGAGAGGTGATAAGACGCTCTTTGTTGTGGACAAGGGAGTGGAGGATCCTTTTAAGAACATGTGCCCTCGTGTTGAAAAGGAGAACAAGAAATATTGTATTGTAGTATTGGAGGAGGACTTAGAAATGGAATCAGGCTCAGGGAGACCGCCCTGAAATGTGAAGATTTAGGATTTAGATGATGGCAAAGCTGATTGACACAGGCAGGTCCAAGGGAGACCAGCAGGAGTAATTTGAAGGTGAACACTATTCAATCTTTTAATATATTAGTGTGGGTGACTTAGGTATGATGTTAGTGCAAAGCTAATAGAATTATTGTCACAAAAGGCACATTGTTTGACAGTGATTTAGGATTGACTCGGCTAGGTGGAATAAAAATTAATTTGCCAAGAGATGGGTTTGTAATTGGGGGAACGTTCTCAATTGTTTGGAGAACATTCGCGAAGCTTCAAATAAATATGATGGTCGACAAAAATCTAAGAGATGCGGTTTTTTTAAATGGTTTGCTCTGTAGCCTAGCCCTCTTCCACAACAGCATATTTAGTAGAACCTTTTCAGTGTGCAAATGTCCGATGGACCTGATTTATTAATACTAACAATACTTTCTAGGGCAATTGTAATTTTTCGAAGTCAACGTCCCTTTCCTCTAATTGTCTAATTCATGGGATTTCCCAACTTCCTCATTTGATAAAATTATGTTCAGAGGCGAGTCCAAGTAATTGTCTTGATCGAATTCCTGGACCGTAGTATGACATTTTTGGAAGACATTTTGTTTTACACTTGCATAATAAAAATGTATTTCCTGAGCAGGATGCTAAAGTCTTTATATCTTTATGACTATATATAATATATAACAGTGTCCGTGAAGCTATTATCTTCAGTCTTCATTGTCTTCAATCTTCATTATCTTCAATTTTGATTTGAACCATGGGATATCGAACGACCCGAGGCCATTAGCAAAGAAGCCATTTTAATAATACATTAAACACTATATCTATTATTTAGAAACTTTATTTGTACTACAGAGATAAAAATTTTTGATGCCAGGGACATTTTATTGAGAAATAATTAGCATAGTTCTAAGAAAATTCGAAGTGCGCTCCGTATTTTCCACTCTTTTGGGAAAAAAATTTAAATAACACAAAAACTAGCTTCCTCGAAACGATAATTTTCTGGAGAAGAACTTGAGCCGATTTGATGTAGACATAACTATTGATATTTTTTATATATTTTACCTACTGCATGTGTGATTATACGTGTGACATTTAGTATTTTCAATTCAACTTACTTCGATTCCTTGGGTTACCCAACCCATTTTAAAATGGCGTTTTTCTATAAACCAATTTACTTTTAAGCAACCATTATAAAACAATTTCAATTACTAGGCTATTTTTAAAAAATATTTTGTTTAGGTTAATGGTACATGTTTGCCACAGGGCCGGACTTTAAATGTGAAATTTGTTATAATTTTGATTTTTTATAGGGGTTTAGTTTACACCCCGTATTTTGCCACTTTTAAGCATGATAGAAACATGATATTTAGGGCATTTACTACCAATGAAATTTCCAAAAACGTCCTGAAAATGGTATTTTGATTTTCCATATTATTCAGAAGATATATGCATCCAAAATTACATTAAAATTTTGAATTTTTCCAACCTATTGGCCAGCAGTGTATTTTGATGTTGTAGACAGTAATATTGGCAAATATAATATGAGGTTAAACGATTTACCTGTAAGGAAGTTCAATCGTAATTATACGACTAGTCCGGTCCTGTAGAACACAATTTACAGATGCTTTATCAGTGGCGGCTCTTCGAGGTGGGCAGTGCCCACCCTAGAATTTAAGGCATAAGAATAAACGATAAAACATATTCAAATAAATTTTTCGATTATCATGTACAATGTTCAATATGTTTTAACACAAGTCTGAATTAACATTATAAATAAAAATAACAACAATAACTTGGTTGGCAAAACGCGTGTCGAGCAAAGTAAAAGTGTTTTGGTGTTTGTGGAAACTACTTCGAGTGTTATCAATATCACATCAAAGTTTCCAGCCTTATCCAGTTTTATTATAATTACCACTAAATTGTACGAGATTTAAAATTTTAACTAGTATTAGAACCACGGTAGTTAATATTTATTAAAATCCAATTAATCGAACTATTTATTATAACCCATAATAAGTAATCTAAACCTCGCTAAATGACAACTGTCAATTAAGCTGTCAGAAATTTTTAATCGAATTTTTAGTTTTTTTTCAATTTCTCAATTCGGGAAATAGTCGTAATTAAGTATTTTTCATTACAGCTAAATCCGAATATGATGTCAAAAACGAGTTTGAACTCTTGACAGCTGTCAATAGAAATTCATATTTTGATAAAACTTTTGGGGTTTTTTATATTTAAATACAAAATATATTATAGTTTCGTCGTAAAAAAATTATGTCATTTTTACTAAATGACAACTGTCAAATTTTTTTTAATACTTTAATACTGTCAATTACATCTCAATTAAATTTTCATTAAACTTTAAATGTTTTCGATTTCTGTAAGGAGAGATATTATTAATTTCGAAATAAATGTCGGTGTTTTGACATAAATCACAGGTGTCAATAAACATTTTAAATTAAAAACAATATATTAGTGTCGTTTTATAACTAATAATTATTTTAAGTGTAAAATGGTCTTATATAAATATCATAGTTAAAAATTTCAATGTTTATATTGGTTTTTGAAATTAATATCTGTGGAAATTGTTTTTTTTACTACCTATTTTTTATTCATAAACTTTAACGCTATTTAATGTACACACAGTTTTTACGAGCGTTCCCTTACATTCTCAAGGTCTTTTTTATGATGATCATTAACAATTTGCAAAATGTATTTAAGCTGATTCTCATCTTTAGTAAGTTTACATCTAAAATCTGTGATCAGTTTTTGACCATTGCACGATCATTAATAACTCAGATGGTCGAATCTCAAAGTCAAAGTTTGTCGCAAGATTGAATCTTTTGAAAGAAGTCAATGACTGTGTTAACAAAAAATCTATATTTAAGTGTTTATTTTCGAATTGATTTTAATTACTATATATCTTATTATTATTGTTGATAATAATATACAGTCACATAGAACATGAAATTTCAAAAACTATAAAATAATGTTATTACTAATCTATAGGTTAGGTGTGTAGGAACCTAACTATTTTGCCTCTCCTATAATACGAAAATAATATCTCGCTTCATTCTTTAGCTTTTCAGCTATGATTTTAATATAATTAATATGTATCTAGTAATAGCTAATCTCTAATCTAACAAGTTTTTTTTTTACGAACATCAATGGCATTTGCTGTAATTACAATCTGATCTGAACTTAGATCAATGAGTAATATTTTTCTAACCTAATTTACTACCGTTACAAAATTTATATCTAAGGACTTACTCACTAGTGTTCCTTATATTTTTCTAATACTTAATTACACTAATATTAATGTGTACACAGGCACTGTTCTCTGCTTTTGCACTAACAAAATTATACTAGCTCGAAGGGTTTGATCCTCTTGCGCCTTCTAATCTGGTTCTGGTTTGTATTGTCGAGGAGCTGGATGGCTTCGACATTGACGTGACGATGAAGTCGCTGTTCGTGAGTTTTGGCGAATTCGCTGATGGTCTGGTTAACGGTGTCCATTCCCATGTTCCTATGGAGGTCACCATTTCTGCAATACCAGGGAGCATTAACAATGCTCTTTAATGCTCTGTTTTGGAATCGCTGGATTATATCTAGATTGCTCTTACTGGCACAACCTCACAGCTGGATGCCATATGTCCATACGGGCTTGAGAATTTGTTTGTACAAAAGTACTTTGTTATATATTGACAGCGTGGAATTTCGTCCAAGCAGCCAATACATTTTTTTAAATCTGATATCTAATTCTTCCTTCTTTATTTTGACATGAGCTCTCCAGCGTAGCTTAGCGTCCAGTGTTATACCCAAATATTTTGCTGTATCAGCATATGGTACTTGGATATTGTTTATGCTAACAGGGATATGTCGGTCTCTTTTGTTTGTAAAATTAACACGGGCAGATTTACTCTCATTTAGTTTGATTCTCCATTGCTTAGTCCAGGTGCTGATTTTGTTAACTGATATTTGCAGATTTATTGCCGCTTCTTGCCTACAGCCATTATAGCAGTGTCAACAGCAAAGGTGGCTATCGTGTCATACTCTAATTCAGGAATATCACTGGTGTATAGTAGATAAAGGACTGGCCCTAATACACTCCCTTGTGGTACTCCTGCCTTGATTTCTTTTAGTTCAGAATAAGCGTCTTCCTGCCTAATTCTAAAAGTTCTATCTGAAATATAAGACTAATATTAATTGTGAGAACTGATTAGGCAGGAGCTTGCTTAATTTATAGTGAAGTCCCTCGTGCCATACTTTATCAAAAGCCTTGTGCTACATCAAGAAAGACGGTAGAACAAATTTTTTTTCCTCCAGCAAATTTGCAATTACATCTGTGATCCTATGGGCCTGATCTATAGTTGAATGACTCTCTCTGAATCCAAACTGATGATCTGGGATTATGTTTTTGTCTTCAATGACTGGTTTTAATCTTTTAAGAAATATTTTTTCAGTTAACAATTAACAGTTTTGATATTACAGGAAGCAATGAGATAGGCCTGTAGGACGAAGCTTCATTTGGTGGTTTTCCGGGTTTCAGGATCATTATCATTTCTGCTACTTTCCATATCTTCGGTACATATTTTAATCTAAAAGATGCATTAATAAGATAGGTAAGTTTTACAATGGCTTTACGTGGGAGATGTTTTAGAATTTCCCCCGTAATTAGGTCAAATCCTGGGGCTTTTTTCGGGTTAATGTTTTCTTTAATTTCTTTTGCTATTTCTTTCGAGGTAGCAGGTCTGATTGCACCTTCTTCCTGGGTAAGATTCTCCCAGTCGAGAGTGTTTTCTCCCTCATTCGGCTGCAAAGTCTCTTCAAGATATTAAGCGTACCTGTTGGCTTTTTGTATATTACTTTTCAGCTCTCTCATTGGTTAATTTATTTTTTGTTGCACTTTGTATGTTAGAGTACTTGCTAAATGAGCGCTCACAAGCAGCTGATGTAGCAGGCGCGCCCAGTAGTTTTAAAGCCATGTTATGGAGGTTAGGCTTTGAGGTTAAACAGAGTGATTTCCACCACTCCAAGGCAGAAATTTTGCTAATACAATTCCACAAAAATTGTTTTTCGAATATACCTTCTTTGGCCCTGTACTGGGCCAATTCTGACATAAATAAATTTTCTTCTATATCTGGGCACTGGGAAGCAAGAGTGACCATTAATTCAATGGCCCGTATATCCTCGCCTTGTTTTAATGAATTTCCGAAGGTCTTTGGGTCGAGTAGGTTGGCAGCTAAATGTATTGTAGTATAACGAACCCAGTATTTTAAGGTTAATTTTGAAAAGGACCCAAAGTAGTACGTTGTGTGTTTAGTTTATCTATGTTTCTGTATCGGATGCACTGGTTACTAACGTTTTAATAGGGGATTGGTTTGTGAAAATAAAAGTCATGAATTGAGTACACCTATCTTTATTTACTTACACGTTATGCGCATGACCCATCTCTGAACACTTTGGAACAGTAAAATAAATGAACATAACAAAAGTTTATTTAGCTTGACTACAAGCAGGGTGAAGAGTGCCAGGCTCACCTAGAGCTCACGTGGGGAAAGAGCATGGCAGAGAAACCCACGATCCTTGCTCTGAATACTCTTACCATCCGAATCAATTAAAATGTCATTGACCTTTACAACAAAACATTTAATTTCGAATTGTTACTTAGTTATATTTTAAACACCTATAATAGATCACCACACTCATCCGACATAAAAATATTCAGCAAATAAAACTGAAGAAGTTTGTTAGTTAGCCGGTAAAACCGGAAGGTACTGGAGTCCTATACAGGAGACAATCCAGCTATTAGTTGTAGGGGCGGACAGTACTGAAACAACTTTCTTATTCTTTTGGTTATTATTATTTTTTTTTTGTGTATAAGTATCAGATCAGTCCTCACAGGTGGAAAATGTTAGTAATTTCATCAAGGCACCATCATACATGTGACACTAAAATAGGTGTATCAGTAATTTAAACAGTAGCAGAAACAAAAACTTTACAAAGATCTCACGTAGTGATTTTTGCTCAATTCGGACGACAAGGGTAATCACGACAATATTTATAATTTATACAGTTAAAACAACAAAACATAGTGAAACACGAGTTTTACAAGTATGATCGATAACAGCAAATATTATTACCAAAATACAATGGGATAACATATTACATGGCTTGGGTTGCATCACATTTTTCTATACATGACAAACAGAATGCATATTCATAGATCAAAATAAGAGATCAGATTACCTGCAATCACCACAACACTTTTTTTTCCAATCCTCTTCTCTTTTCTACGACTCTTCCAAATGAATTTTAAAACTTTTTACTTTTTAACACACAAAAATGGCGAAAATGGCGTACCTCTTCTACGTTCTTAATATTACGCATCCCTTTTTCTGGCTTCCCCCAGTGCCTCTCAACCAGTGAAGTAAAGGACAAACAGAAACCTACACCGACGACTACCTAATAGAAATTTATACTGACCAACCAATATTTTATTAGTGAATCTTTCAGCCGACAGATGGTGTTAGCAGTACTGTTTTCTTAATAAATTTAATTTTTAAACTTTCGCTCAGTATAGGTCGTATTCAAAATGCGCGCCTTTTTACTAGAAATTCCTCGATTTTTTTCTCTTCCCGTTTTAATACAGGAGCCAAATTAATGGTTGTTCTAAACACATTTTCAATATCTTTGAAAATTGCAATTACACTACTGATTAAAGGTGTATCGGCTTCTATTGCTGTTATATGTAGCCCCAGTGGCTTTAGTAAGTTATAAAAATGTTCTACCTTTTCCCAGAATATGTCATTCAATATTTCCGATTTGTTTGCTTTATTTAAAACTTGTCCTGTTCTTTCATCGATGCATAGCTCTTTTAGATTAGATTTATTTTTGATCAAGCTTTCCAACGAAGCTATATTTGAACCCCATCTGGTAACTACTGGTAACTTTAATGAAAAGGGTATTTTAGATGCTTTTTGCTTTCCCTTAAATATTGCCATTAACATATGAGAACGTCTTATTTCATTTATAATATCTTTTGTTTTGGTAACAATATTTCGTAAAGAATCTAATTTCACAATGTCCTGGATAAGGAGATTTAATCCGTGGGCAACACAACCATAGCATGTTATATGTGGGTACTTATTTTCTATTACTGCCCAGGCCGCTTCCATATTGCTTGCATTATCAGTTACAATTGCGGTAAATTTTATTTCACCAACCTCCTTTATAACACGAATTATAATATTACTGTTGTTGATTGAGATTTGTTATAATAATTATAATAATTAAATACAACTAAAAGGTTCAATTTTATTAGCCGAAGGACCAGTCAACTAACGTTGACAAAAACATAAGGGGGAAGTAAATATAAGGGGGAAATTGAAAGTGCTAAATACCTTTCTGTGTTGTCTTCTATACGCTGGAGGCCTCCTTGTGTCTTCAGGTGGAACTAGGTGAATCATTGCACAATAGGGTAAAAGCACTGGTATGATGGATAGGTTGAAGGGTAGTTGAGGTGGAATAATAATGTTTCAATAACAATTATTATTTTCGTGTGTAATACGACGAGTTGAAAGTAGGTGTGTATAGGATGAGTGTCAATGGGCAACTATGGTTTTAAAACAAAAGAGAGGGGATGGAGTGTTGCATTATCTGTCTATGAACTAAGATTAAGGGATAGTCCCTGAATAACTAAGATTATTGAGTGTTGCCTAATGTCAAGAAGTTATTTCCTGAACATTTACTAATATATTCGGCAGTGTGTTTTACTTCACCACACTCTATAGATTTAAAAAAAATTGGTTCAGGCGTGGTAATAATAAAATTAATGAACTATCTCGTTTAATATTTGTCCAGCCATCACCATCATTAGGTCTCACTTCCTAATGCGTAAGAAGAGTACAACTTTTTATTTACTAGATCCTTAATCGATTCATATTCAGTATTCAATAATCGATTTGATAAGATATATCGACTTGGCAACAGAAATGCTGGACATATATTTTTTTTAAAAGTAACGGTATGTTCATTTTCGGTAACACAACGGTAATTGGTTGGCAAAAACAAACCTAGCAAAAGAGCCTCCAAGTCATTCTGATCCTTTTTAGTAACAACATCAACAAAATTATTTAATGCAACGGAAACAGAACTAGCCCTGCTACTCCTGCTGACAAAGCTGGCAACACGTGAGCTTGGATTTAAATTGGTACACTAGGAAATAATGAACAAACATCAAAGGAAATCAAAAGTATTTTCGAGTATTTTCCTAGGATTTGGCCTTAACTGGTGACAGCTTGCAATGCATGTATCTGATCATCTGATGAAAACGGCGCGCGGCGTGATGCCGCGATGCATCTACTATCTACTAGTAAATAGAAGAACTAGCTCATCAGTCCCATCTCCCGTCACATAAAACAGTAAACTACATACATTATTCTGCAATTTTCGATTAGTATCTTAAAGTACGAATAGATGGTACTGTTAGATTAACTTTTCAATAATTGTTGAAAAGTTTCAATATAGCTTGAAACTTTTCACTTTTCAATGAAAAGTTTTCAACTTTTCACACTTACATCCCTACGCCCGCACGAAAGGCGGCAGAAGTAGACGCATGTCTACAGCTGTAAGGGTAGAACTGTTTTGGGTCAATTCCATTGCTTACAAGGATATTCTTTAGCTCACGCGAGATAATTTGGAATGGAGCGACGTGATGCGACTTTTCAATCGTAATTAATAATTGTTCTAATGTTGTATAATAATTGTGCCATTTCTAAGTGATTTGGTTCTTTCTATATAACAATGAAGTGTTGTGGCAACACAAAGATCTTGTTTATTTTTAAAGAATGTAGAATTAATTTAGGTTGCTCCCTAAAGGGGTCCGAGGATTTCAACACGTCCGTTATTAAAGTTTCTATTTTATGCTCTAATATATTAATATTTTTTATTAATATTTTGGAAAAAGTCTGATAACCAATTTAAATGTCAGGGATTCTAAGTTCAATGTGGCAAGAGGGAATAGGAAAGAAATATGTTGCAGGACCGGTGTAGGATCCCACGTAGTGTCATATTTTGGAAAGACGGGCTTTAATTTGTATACTCCTCTCAAGAACCGCTTTATTATTGGTTCGTCCTCCAACTTAGGAATGGTTAACTTTAATGCCGAACGGAAAGTATTTAAGGTGGAGTAACTAGCTCCTTGCTCAAGCTGATCTTCTAGGGAGTCTATGTTAGCCGCTGTAGATGGATTGAATGTATCTATTTTTCCAATAGTCGCGAATCTCCACCATTTTACCAGTGCCACATTGTACTGCTTCAGGGCATTTTACTTAGTGAAGCTATGAGAATATATGTTGTTCTGTCAGAGTAACCCCTTACTTCATATGCCCGGCCGATAAACGTCCTACAGCCAGGGAAAGTTTCGGACATAATGGATGACTGTTCCTAAAAGAAGAAAGTACTAAGTCTCTTTGCGGGTTTACTAACAGTTTTTTAAATAACGGGTACCATGGCTGTGATTCCCAATATGGGACTACCACCAAGCCCTCCCCTTTATCAACAATAATTTTATGAAGCTCTTAGTACCAACGAAAAAGGCGGAAACAAGTAGAAAAATAAATTAGACCATTTTAATGTAAATGCATCTACTGCTACCGACTCGGGGTTTTGATTTAAGTGGATAATTATTTAAGTGTAGTACGTAATTAGTTTTGCTACATAAGCGAGCATAAAATTTTAAAAAATTCGGATAACGTTAAAATACCGCCCTGTTTGCAATTAACTCCGCTTCAAAATATTTAAAAAAATCGAAACCCAGTGAAAAAGCTGTTTTTTGTTTATAGTAGGTAACTACTGGATAGGGCTGGAACCTTTGATGTAACTGTAACACTCGGAGTAGTTTCCACAAACACCAAAACACTTTCACTTCGCTCGACGCGCGTTGGCGAAACTTGGTTGGCGAAACGCGCGTCGAGCGAAGTGAAAGTGTTTTGGTGTTTGTGGAAACTACTCCGAGTGTTATAGTAGGTAATAAGAGTGGCTATCTTGCTAAATGGCAACTTTTTTGCTAATTCGCGACTTTTTGGCGACCAATAAAACAGACTTGTTGCCTCTAATACATTTTAATACCGCACGCGACTTTTATCCGATCATTGCCGAGCAAATAAGAATGCCTATATTGCTAACTGGCAACCTTTTTGCTAATACGCGACGTTTTGACGATTTTAATAAAACAGATTTATTGCTGATTTGATTTTAATAAAACAGATCTGATATATATTGTTACCGCACGGGCCTATAAAATTTAAACCGATAATCGATAACTACTCTGTTAGATCATTTTTATATTAACGAAACTTTCTTATTGTTAGTTCTTACTAAGACCATGCAGTGCTGTGTGGGGGATATTAAAAGGAACTGCCCATTGTCTAACATTTTTTCGAAAATCTATGTTTTCTCAATATCAGGCACGGAATTATTTTCTTCACACTACTTCTAACAGGCAATTATTTTTTAGTCCATCTTCATAATCACAAATTATCATTTCCCCGTCATTAAACTGGTCCACCGCTAATTAATAGCCACCGCGGTTAATAGATTTAATGAATTTTTGGCACAAGCTTGTCTTGGGTTTTCGGTCTCCATCAGTAAAATGTTACTAGTACTGACACTTGTTAGGTCTGAAGCACTGTTGTTGTAATTGATAGATTCCTGCGTTATGTTTAAATGATCCGTTTTATCATTGACAAAACTAGTATCCTTATTATCACTACTGATGAAAATTATGTCACGTCAGCTAATTCAACATAAATTTGTTTTATTGTAGCTAGCGATAGCAAAATGGTGCTGTCACTTTTTGGGAAACTGGACAAGATGTCCATAAATAAAGCATCGTCGGCAGCGACGTCTCCGACTGCGAAGATGTAAAATACAGCGGAAGAGAAGAGTTCCAGTGCAAGCGAGACGAGTGTAGAAGAAGATAATAACATTGAAAGGAAAAAGAGTTATCTGAAGAGAAAGGCAGCCACGGATGAAAGTGAAACGGAGAAGAAGGGCAACAAAGGAAAGAGCAAGAAAGGAAATAGACAGTTTGAAAAAATAAGGGTAGAATTGAAAAGAGAAAATAATTCCTTTCTCTATTTCTTTACAACAATTTTGAATTCCCCTCTATAACCTCCCCTTGTCCCATTTCCCTACTTTGCATGATTCACCTACATTTCCTATCCACAACTTTGGTCCCGTCCGTTCTCCAACCCTTTCATTGGACTATAATTTCTATTCCCCTTTCCAAATTTCCAACTATTTCGTTCTGTATTTTATTAATTACCCACCACTTATTACTACAATTTTGAATTTGTTCCACCGTGTTCCTGGTGTTAAAAATTGGTGAGTGGAAAGGTGGAGAGGTGAGGAGTAGCTGTAGTTGGAGGCAAAGACATGGGGGAAGGCGCCGAGGCATGCTGAAGGTGTTTTCGAGTGTTTTTTGACATTTTGCTTTGGACTTGCTAACTATTTTGACAAATTTATTGCCAATGTGGGGACGAAATTTTTTATAAAAATATTTTTATAAAAAATATCATAGACAAAGTGACTTTGTCTATGATAAGTGTTTTTATAGGTTAGGATTTTTGTAGTTTAAACATTTAGGTTAGGACAGTGGTGTGGATAAAATTAAGGACAGGGACAAAATTTGATATAGATAGAAACTTTCATAGATTAGTACAGGGACAATTTGTAGGTTAAGTGTAAACATTTCAGTATAGGACAAAATCGGAAATTTATAGGGGCATTAGAAAGTGGGGTTAGGAAAAATTTATTTTGACAGTTGTTTGACAGCTGTCAAATATCTTTCGTGCGGGGAACTTTGTTGACAGCTGTCAAAAAAAAATTGGACAGTTGTGATTTTTGTTAGTGTTTTGGGATAAGGGACCTTTGGGGTGTTTAAAAAACAGCGTTTTTGCGGAACTGTCACTTTGACAGTTAAAATTTTTTTATTGTATTTTCGGACTCTAGGGACTTTGGGGATTAATAAAAACACAAATTTGCAGGTTTTTGCGGACTTGCTGTCAGCTGTCAAATTTTGACAGCTGTCAGATTTTCGTCCGTCCGTCAGAATGGACGGAGAAGAGAACTAAGGCGCAGCAGAGGACCTATGCTCAGGTAATCAAGAGTAGGGAAAGGTCGAGGAACGAGAGAATTAGGAATGGGGCAAGGGTTGAGGGGAGAGTAGTAGTTACTGGGGATGAGGGTTGGAAAACGCCACCCTTGTCGCAACGGGCGCAGAGGGCATTAATAATTAAGGGAAATTAGCAAACTATTTGGCCAAGAATAGAATAAATTCAAAGGAAATTGGGGGGCCGCCACGTGCGGTCAGAAGTTTGGACGAGGGGAAGGTTTTATTAGTACCAAGGGATAGGGAGCAGGAGGAGGAGGGTAAAATTCGGGAAAGTTTAGGTAGGGATGGGAACATCGAAATTAGGGATAGGAAAAGTGTAGCGCCAAATTTAATTGTGACAGGGGTGGAAAGGGGAATGACGGACGAGGTATTTTTGGACAATTTGAGGCATGGGTTGGAAGATAGGGAATATAAAAATTATTAGGAGAATGGTATGCAGGAATGTGTGGAGGGAAAATATCGTCCTACAGGCGGATTTTTGGGTGTTCAAAATTTTGGTCAAGGCTGGGAAAGTGGTAATAGAGAATGAATGGCATTGTGTAGAGGAGTATCTGGGGGTGCCTATGTGTTATAGGTGCTGCAGATTCGGGCATGTTCAAAAATATTGCAGACATGACCAAATATGCCACAAGTGCTCTGGACGACATGACGGACTAGGGTGCAATTCGGAGACGAGACGATGTGTAAATTGTTTAAATATTTTAGGCAAAATTGGAAACCACAGTGCCCCAGATGTGGACTGTCCGGCAATGAGATATATTGTGGAAAATTCGAGGAAGAGAATAAATTATACTGGATAAGTCAAACAAAATTTTAAATTTAAATGCCGGACGTGGTAAGGTGGCTACGGTATTGGCTTTGGATAAAATTCAGAGGGAGGGTTTTGATATGGGGTTCATACAGGAGCCGTACCGAGGCTACCAGAAATTGATGGGATATGAAATTTTTCAGGGGTCGGTGACATCGAAAGTGCTTACCCTGGTACGGAAAGGTGTTGGAAAGTTCTGGTTAAGAAGTGAATGTCGCAGTGAGGGTGTTGTAGTGGTGGAGCTTGAGGTGTCTGGGAGGAATGTCCTGTTCGTTAATGTCTATGACGAACCTTCGAACTTTGGAAATCTGGTTTCCAGGTTTCGGGGTTTGTCGGAATGGCTTAGCGGCAGGACGGAAAGATTGGTAATGGCGGGCGATTTTAATGGGAAGAATGTTGCGTGGGGTGGGATTGTTACAAATTTAAGGGGAGAAGAAATTTTGTTTATGTTAGTTTAATTCAGGGGTGGAGAATTGAGAATCGTCCGACGGATCCGCCCAGTTTCTGCTCCACGAATGGAGTGGGCTGGCCGGATCTGGTCATTACCAAAGATGTGAGGATAGTGGAGAGGAGTGTGGATGAGGAGGAGGACACTTTGAGTGACCACCGCTATGTATCCTTTACTGTGGCAGTAGGGAAGGTGATGAAAGTTAGAGGTAGATGGCGGTACCAGGTTAAGGGGGTGGACTGGACAAATTTTGAGATGACGTTGGGCCAAATTTGGGGAGAATGTGTTCCGGTTCTGCAGGGCCTTGACACGGAGGCTAAATGTAAGATGCTACATGATGCCGTTCAGAAAGCATGCAGGCGTACGTTAAGGAAAAGACGGGCGATTT
Source organism: Tetropium fuscum (assembly GCA_964058915.1). NCBI lineage: Eukaryota > Metazoa > Arthropoda > Insecta > Coleoptera > Cerambycidae > Tetropium > Tetropium fuscum. The sequence goes on along the minus strand of CAXKVY010000582.1, from coordinate 363,062 downwards.
TTAGGGACAGTCCAAATTGGTGGGATGACAATTTAAGTAAAGCTAAACGTAGGGCGGGAAGGGCGCGGAAACGTCTGCAACATGCTAGGGAGGGCGAAAGGGTGGAATTTAGGGAGATTTATGTGGGAATAAGAAATGAGTATAAAAATTTAATCAAAGAGGCAAAATTTCGGGTGATGGAGGAGGAATTAAATAGAATGGGGGATAATGTTTGGGAAATTTGTAAGAGATGGGTAAAAAGGGGAAATAGAAATGAAAATTTGGGGAACAATAGAAAAGGGGATGGGAGTTTTACTAGTAGTTGGGAGGAGACGGTGGAAGAGTTGGTAGGGCGGTATTTTCCCAGGGATGATGAAAACGCGGATAATTTGGTACAGGGGATTTTGAGAAGGGAGTGGGCAGAAACTAGGGAATTGCCGGAAGACTTTGCCGTCACTGACACGGAGTTAAAAGGGATTATAGAAGGAATGAGCGTCGGGAATTTGTGTGAAACTATCCACACATTTTTGTCCACGGTTTTCAACCCAGGGAAAACGTATGTCGTAGTATGGATCATCGCACAACTCGGCTGCTCTCGGATGTAAGAGTTTGCAAGGGCACCTACAGAAATCATTTACGCATGCGCAGTGGTTTCAGGTACTCCAGAAACTACTGTGCATACGTAACTAATACTTAATAGTACTTATAATAATAATAATAATTTATTAGTGTGTTATACACGAAGTATTTACAAAATACATGGGAAAATATGAGTATACGTATATAAATAAAAAATGGCATTAATACTACATTAAATGATCTAAGAAATATGACTAGATAAATATAAAACATAAATTAAGTTTAAAATAAATAAACTTGAATATCAAAGCAATAAATAAACCTAAAATTAAGTAAGCGGTAAGTAAAATTAATCATCACGTAAATACACATGTGCATTTTCTCTATAATTCACCATTATGCTTTAATAACGGCGGAATTTGGCATAATGGGTAACATTCCCTACACCAATTCACATCTGTCAAAAAATATCCGTGAGGGTACATGTCCCAGTTGCCGAGTTATGTGGAATAAATTCAAAAAATATCCGTGGTGGTACATGTCCCAGTTGCCGAGTTATGTGGAATAAATAGTAATTTTTATGATTTTGGGGGTGTGCTTCCTCTCCTACGGCGTGGCAATGAATTTGGCATAGTGGGTAACATTTCCCACACCAATTCACATCTGTCAAGAAATATCCGTGAGGGTACATGTCCCAGTTGCCGAGTTATGTGGAATAAATAGTAATTTTTATGATTTTGGGGGTGTGCTTCCGCTCCTACGGCGTGGCAATCAATTTGGCATAGTGGGTAACATTCCCCACACCAATTCACATCTGTCAAGAAATATCCGTGAGGGTACATGTCCCAGTTGCCGAGTTATGTGGAATAAATAGTAATTTTTATGATTTTGGGGGTGTGCTTCCTCTCCTACGGCGTGGCAATGAATTTGGCATAGTGGGTAACATTTCCCACACCAATTCACATCTGTCAAGAAATATCCGTGAGGGTACATGTCCCAGTTGCCGAGTTATGTGGAATAAATAGTAATTTTTATGATTTTGGGGGTGTGCTTCCGCTCCTACGGCGTGGCAATCAATTTGGCATAGTGGGTAACATTCCCCACACCAATTCACATCTGTCAAGAAATATCCGTGAGGGTACATGTCCCAGTTGCCGAGTTATGTGGAATAAATAGTAATTTTTATGATTTTGGGGGTGTGCTTCCTCTCCTACGGCGTGGCAATGAATTTGGCATAGTGGGTAACATTTCCCACACCAATTCACATCTGTCAAGAAATATCCGTGAGGGTACATGTCCCAGTTGCCGAGTTATGTGGAATAAATAGTAATTTTTATGATTTTGGGGGTGTGCTTCCGCTCCTACGGCGTGGCAATCAATTTGGCATAGTGGGTAACATTCCCCACACCAATTCACATCTGTCAAGAAATATCCGTGAGGGTACATGTCCCAGTTGCCGAGTTATGTGGAATAAATAGTAATTTTTATGATTTTGGGGGTGTGCTTCCTCTCCTACGGCGTGGCAATGAATTTGGCATAGTGGGTAACATTTCCCACACCAATTCACATCTGTCAAGAAATATCCGTGAGGGTACATGTCCCAGTTGCCGAGTTATGTGGAATAAATAGTAATTTTTATGATTTTGGGGGTGTGCTTCCGCTCCTACGGCGTGGCAATCAATTTGGCATAGTGGGTAACATTCCCCACACCAATTCACATCTGTCAAGAAATATCCGTGAGGGTACATGTCCCAGTTGCCGAGTTATGTGGAATAAATAGTAATTTTTATGATTTTGGGGGTGTGCTTCCTCTCCTACGGCGTGGCAATGAATTTGGCATAGTGGGTAACATTTCCCACACCAATTCACATCTGTCAAGAAATATCCGTGAGGGTACATGTCCCAGTTGCCGAGTTATGTGGAATAAATAGTAATTTTTATGATTTTGGGGGTGTGCTTCCGCTCCTACGGCGTGGCAATCAATTTGGCATAGTGGGTAACATTCCCCACACCAATTCACATCTGTCAAGAAATATCCGTGAGGGTACATGTCCCAGTTGCCGAGTTATGTGGAATAAATAGTAATTTTTATGATTTTGGGGGTGTGCTTCCTCTCCTACGGCGTGGCAATGAATTTGGCATAGTGGGTAACATTTCCCACACCAATTCACATCTGTCAAGAAATATCCGTGAGGGTACATGTCCCAGTTGCCGAGTTATGTGGAATAAATAGTAATTTTTATGATTTTGGGGGTGTGCTTCCGCTCCTACGGCGTGGCAATCAATTTGGCATAGTGGGTAACATTCCCCACACCAATTCACATCTGTCAAGAAATATCCGTGAGGGTACATGTCCCAGTTGCCGAGTTATGTGGAATAATTAGTGGTTTTTATGATTTTGGGGGTGTGCTTCCTCTCCTACGGCGTGGCAATGAATTTGGCATAGTGGGTAGCATTCCCCATACGAATGCACATCTGTCAAAAAATATCCGTGAGGGTACATGTCCCAGTTGCCGAGTTATGTGGAATAATTAGTGGTTTTTATGATTTTGGGGGTGTGCTTCCTCTCCTACGGCGTGGCAATGAATTTGGCATAGTGGGTAGCATTCCCCATACGAATGCACATCTGTCAAAAAATATCCGTGAGGGTACATGTCCCAGTTGCCGAGTTATGTGGAAAAATAGTAATTTTTTTGATTTTGGGGGTGTGCTTCCTCTCCTACGGCGTGGCAATGAATTTGGCGTAGTGGGTAACATTCCCCACACCAATTCACATCTGTCAAGAAATATCCGTGAGGGTACATGTCCCAGTTGCCGAGTTATGTGGAATAATTAGTGGTTTTTATGATTTTGGGGGTGTGCTTCCTCTCCTACGGCGTGGCAATGAATTTGGCATAGTGGGTAGCTTTCCCCATACAAATTCACATCTGTCAAAAAATATACTTGAGGGTACATGTCCCAGTTGCCGAGTTATGTGGAATAATTAGTAATTTTTTTGATATTGGGGGTGTGTTTTCTCTCCTACGGCGTGGCAATGAATTTGGCATAGTAGGTAGTATTCCCCATACGAATTCACATCTGTCAAAAAATATCCGTGAGGGTACATGTCCCAGTTGCCGAGTTATGTGGAAAAATAGTAATTTTTTTGATTTGGGGGTGTGCTTCCTCTCCTACGGCGTGGCAATGAATTTGGCATAGTGGGTAACATTCCCCACACCATTTCACATCTGTCAAGAAATATCCGTGAGGGTACATGTCCCAGTTGCCGAGTTATGTGGAATAAATAGTAATTTTTATGATTTTGGGGTTGTGCTTCCTCTCCTACGGCGTGGCAATGAATTTGGCATAGTGGGCAACATTCCCCACACCAATTCCCATCTGTCAAAAAATATCCGTGAGGGTACATGTCCCAGTTGCCGAGTTATGTGGAATAATTAGTGGTTTTTATGATTTTGGGGGTGTGCTTCCTCTCCTACGGCGTGGCAATGAATTTGGCATAGTGGGTAGCTTTCCCCATACAAATTCACATCTGTCAAAAAATATACATGAGGGTACATGTCCCAGTTGCCGAGTTATGTGGAATAATTAGTAATTTTTTTGATTTTGGGGGTGTGCTTTCTCTCCTACGGCGTGGCAATGAATTTGGCATAGTGGGTAGCATTCCCCATACGAATTCACATCTGTCAAAAAATATCCGTGAGGGTACATGTCCCAGTTGCCGAGTTATGTGGAAAAATAGTAATTTTTTTGATTTTGGGGGTGTGCTTCCTCTCCTACGGCTTGGCAATGAATTTGGCATAGTGGGTAACATTCCCCACACCAATTCACATCTGTTAAAAAATATCCGTGAGGGTACATGTCCCAGTTGCCGAGTTATGTGGAAAAATAGTAATTTTTTTAATTTTGGGGGTGTGCTTCCTCTCCTACGGCGTGGCAATGAATTTGGCATAGTGGGTAACATTTCCCACACCAATTCACATCTGTCAAGAAATATCCGTGAGGGTACATGTCCCAGTTGCCGAGTTATGTGGAATAAATAGTAATTTTTATGATTTTGGGGGTGTGCTTCCGCTCCTACGGCGTGGCAATCAATTTGGCATAGTGGGTAACATTCCCCACACCAATTCACATATGTCAAGAAATATCCGTGAGGGTACATGTCCCAGTTGCCGAGTTATGTGGAATAAATAGTAATTTTTATGATTTTGGGGGTGTGCTTCCTCTCCTACGGCGTGGCAATGAATTTGGCATAGTGGGTAACATTTCCCACACCAATTCATATCTGTCAAGAAATATCCGTGAGGGGTACATGTCCCAGTTGCCGAGTTATGTGGAATAAATAATAATTTTTATGATTTTGAGGGTGTGCTTCCGCTCCTACGGCGTGGCAATCAATTTGGCATAGTGGGTAACATTCCCCACACCAATTCACATCTGTCAAGAAATATCCGTGAGGGTACATGTCCCAGTTGCCGAGTTATGTGGAATAATTAGTGGTTTTTATGATTTTGGGGGTGTGCTTCCTCTCCTACGGCGTGGCAATGAATTTGGCATAGTGGGTAGCATTCCCCATACGAATTCACATCTGTCAAAAAATATCCGTGATGGTACATGTCCCAGTTGCCGTGTTATGTGGAAAAATAGTAATTTTTTTGATTTTGGGGGTGTGCTTCCTCTCCTACGGCTTGGCAATGAATTTGGCATAGTGGGTAACATTCCGCACACCAATTCACATCTGTTCAAAAATATCCGTGAGGGTACATGTCCCAGTTGCCGAGTTATGTGGAAAAATAGTAATTTTTTTCATTTTGGGGGTGTGCTTCCTCTCCTACGGCGTGGCAATGAATTTGGCATAGTGGGTAACATTCCCCACACCAATTCACATCTGTCAAGAAATATCCGTGAGGGTACAAGTCCCAGTTGCCGAGTTATGTGGAATACATAGTAATTTTTATGATTTTGGGGGTGTGCTTTCTCTCCTACGGCGTGGCAATGAATTTGGCATAGTGGGCAACATTCCCCACACCAATTCCCATCTGTCAAAAAATATCCGTGAGGGTACATGTCACAGTTGCCGAGTTATGTGGAATAATTAGTGGTTTTTATGATTTTGGGGGTGTGCTTCCTCTCCTACGGCGTGGCAATGAATTTGGCATAGTGGGTAGCTTTCCCCATACAAATTCACATCTGTCAAAAAATATACATGAGGGTACATGTCCCAGTTGCCGAGTTATGTGGAATAAATAGTAATTTTTATGATTTTGGGGTTGTGCTTCCTCTCCTACGGCGTGGCAATGAATTTGGCATAGTGGGCAACATTCCCCACACCAATTCCCATCTGTCAAAAAATATCCGTGAGGGTACATGTCACAGTTGCCGAGTTATGTGGAATAATTAGTGGTTTTTATGATTTTGGGGGTGTGCTTCCTCTCCTACGGCGTGGCAATGAATTTGGCATAGTGGGTAGCTTTCCCCATACAAATTCACATCTGTCAAAAAATATACATGAGGGTACATGTCCCAGTTGCCGAGTTATGTGGAATAATTAGTAATTTTTTTGATTTTGGGGGTGTGCTTTCTCTCCTACGGCGTGGCAATGAATTTGGCATAGTGGGTAGCATTCCCCATACGAATTCACATCTGTCAAAAAATATCCGTGAGGGTACATGTCTCAGTTGCCGAGTTATGTGGAAAAATAGTAATTTTTTTGATTTTGGGGGTGTGCTTCCTCTCCTACGGCTTGGCAATGAATTTGGCATAGTGGGTAACATTCCCCACACCAATTCACATCTGTTAAAAAATATCCGTGAGGGTACATGTCCCAGTTGCCGAGTTATGTGGAAAAATAGTAATTTTTTTAATTTTGGGGGTGTGCTTCCTCTCCTACGGCGTGGCAATGAATTTGGCATAGTGGGTAACATTTCCCACACCAATTCACATCTGTCAAGAAATATCCGTGAGGGTACATGTCCCAGTTGCCGAGTTATGTGGAATAAATAGTAATTTTTATGATTTTGGGGGTGTGCTTCCGCTCCTACGGCGTGGCAATCAATTTGGCATAGTGGGTAACATTCCCCACACCAATTCACATATGTCAAGAAATATCCGTGAGGGTACATGTCCCAGTTGCCGAGTTATGTGGAATAAATAGTAATTTTTATGATTTTGGGGGTGTGCTTCCTCTCCTACGGCGTGACAATGAATTTGGCATAGTAAGTAACATTTCCCACACCAATTCACATCTGTCAAGAAATATCCGTGAGGGTACATGTCCCAGTTGCCGAGTTATGTGGAATAAATAGTAATTTTTATGATTTTGGGGGTGTGCTTCCGCTCCTACGGCGTGGCAATCAATTTGGCATAGTGGGTAACATTCCCCACACCAATTCACATCTGTCAAGAAATATCCGTGAGGGTACATGTCCCAGTTGCCGAGTTATGTGGAATAATTAGTGGTTTTTATGATTTTGGGGGTGTGCTTCCTCTCCTACGGCGTGGCAATGAATTTGGCATAGTGGGTAGCATTCCCCATACGAATTCACATCTGTCAAAAAATATCCGTGAGGGTACATGTCCCAGTTGCCGAGTTATGTGGAAAAATAGTAATTTTTTTGATTTTGGGGGTGTGCTTCCTCTCCTACGGCGTGGCAATGAATTTGGCATAGTGGGTAACATTTCCCACACCAATTCACATCTGTCAACAAATATCCGTGAGGGTACATGTCCCAGTTGCCGAGTTATGTGGAATAAATAGTAATTTTTATGTTTGGGGGTGTGCTTCCGCTCCTACGGCGTGACAATCAATTTGGCATAGTGGGTAACATTCCCCACACCAATTCACATCTGTCAAGAAATATCTGTGAGGGTACATGTCCCAGTTGCCGAGTTATGTGGAATAAATAGTAATTTTTATGATTTTGGGGGTGTGCTTCCTCTCCTACGGCGTGGCAATGAATTTGGCATAGTGGGTAACATTTCCCACACCAATTCACATCTGTCAAGAAATATCCGTGAGGGTACATGTCCCAGTTGCCGAGTTATGTGGAATAAATAGTAATTTTTATGATTTTGGGGGTGTGCTTCCGCTCCTACGGCGTGGCAATCAATTTGGCATAGTGGGTAACATTCCCCACACCAATTCACATCTGTCAAGAAATATCCATGAGGGTACATGTCCCAGTTGCCGAGTTATGTGGAATAAATAGTAATTTTTATTATTTTGGGGGTGTGCTTCCTCTCCTACGGCGTGGCAATGAATTTGGCATAGTGGGTAACATTCCCCACATCAATTCACATCTGTCAAGAAATATCCGTGAGGGTACATGTCCCAGTTGCCGAGTTATGTAGAATAAATTCAAAAAATATCCGTGGTGGTACATGTCCCAGTTGCCGAGTTATGTGGAATAAATAGTAATTTTTATGATTTTGGGGGTGTGCTTCCTCTCCTACGGCGTGGCAATGAATTTGGCATAGTGGGTAACATTTCCCACACCAATTCACATCTGTCAAGAAATATCCGTGAGGGTACATGTCCCAGTTGCCGAGTTATGTGGAATAAATAGTAATTTTTATGATTTTGGGGGTGTGCTTCCGCTCCTACGGCGTGGCAATCAATTTGGCATAGTGGGTAACATTCCCCACACCAATTCACATCTGTCAAGAAATATCCATGAGGGTACATGTCCCAATTGCCGAGTTATGTGGAATAAATAGTAATTTTTATTATTTTGGGGGTGTGCTTCCTCTCCTACGGCGTGGCAATGAATTTGGCATAGTGGGTAACATTACCCACACCAATTCACATCTGTCAAGAAATATCCGTGAGGGTACATGTCCCAGTTGCCGAGTTATGTAGAATAAATTCAAAAAATATCCGTGGTGGTACATGTCCCAGTTGCCGAGTTATGTGGAATAAATAGTAATTTTTATGATTTTGGGGTGTGCTTCCTCTCCTACGGCGTGGCAATGAATTTGGCATAGTGGGTAACATTTCCCACACCAATTCACATCTGCCAAGAAATATCCGTGAGGGTACATGTCCCAGTTGCCGAGTTATGTGGAATAAATGGTAATTTTTATGATTTTGGGGGTGTGCTTCCGCTCCTACGGCGTGGCAATCAATTTGGCATAGTGGGTAACATTCCCCACACCAATTCACATCTGTCAAGAAATATCCGTGAGGGTACATGTCCCAGTTGCCGAGTTATGTGGAATAAATAGTAATTTTTATGATTTTGGGGTTGTGCTTCCTCTCCTACGGCATGGCAATGAATTTGGCATAGTGGGCAACATTCCCCACACCAATTCCCATCTGTCAAAAAATATCCGTGAGGGTACATGTCCCAGTTGCCGAGTTATGTGGAATAATTAGTGGTTTTTATGATTTTGGGGGTGTGCTTCCTCTCCTACGGCGTGGCAATGAATTTGGCATAGTGGGTAGCTTTCCCCATACAAATTCACATCTGTCAAAAAATATACATGAGGGTACATGTCCCAGTTGCCGAGTTATGTGGAATAATTAGTAATTTTTCGATTTTGGGGGTGTGCTTTCTCTCCTACGGCGTGGCAATGAATTTGGCATAGTGGGTAGCATTCCCCATACGAATTCACATCTGTCAAAAAATATCCGTGAGGGTACATGTCCCAGTTGCCGAGTTATGTGGAATAATTAGTGGTTTTTATGATTTTGGGGGTGTGCTTCCTCTCCAACGGCGTGGCAATGAATTTGGCATTGTGGGTAGCTTTCCCCATACAAATTCACATCTGTCAAAAAATATACATGAGGGTACATGTCCCAGTTGCCGAGTTATGTGGAATAATTAGTAATTTTTTTTTATTTTGGGGGTGAGCTTTCTCTCCTACGGCGTGGCAATGAATTTGGCATAGTGGGTAGCATTCCCCATACGAATTCACATCTGTCAAAAAATATCCGTGAGGGTACATGTCCCAGTTGCCGAGTTATGTGGAAAAATAGTAATTTTTTTGATTTTGGGGGTGTGCTTCCTCTCCTACGGCTTGGCAATGAATTTGGCATAGTGGGTAACATTCCCCACACCAATTCACATCTGTTAAAAAATATCCGTGAGGGTACATGTCCCAGTTGCCGAGTTATGTGGAAAAATAGTAATTTTTTTGATTTTGGGGGTGTGCTTCCTCTCCTACGGCGTGGCAATGAATTAGGCATAGTGGGTAACATTTCCCACACCAATTCACATCTGTCAAGAAATATCCGTGAGGGTACATGTCCCAGTTGCCGAGTTATGTGGAATAAATAGTAATTTTTATGATTTTGGGGGTGTGCTTCCGCTCCTACGGCGTGGCAATCAATTTGGCATAGTGGGTAACATTCCCCACACCAATTCACATCTGTCAAGAAATATCCGTGAGGGTACATGTCCCAGTTGCCGAGTTATGTGGAATAAATAGTAATTTTTATGATTTTGGGGGTGTGCTTCCTCTCCTACGGCGTGGCAATGAATTTGGCATAGTGGGTAACATTTCCCACACCAATTCACATCTGTCAAGAAATATCCGTGAGGGTACATGTCCCAGTTGCCGAGTTATGTGGAATAAATAGTAATTTTTATGATTTTGGGGGTGTGCTTCCGCTCCTACGGCGTGGCAATCAATTTGGCATAGTGGGTAACATTCCCCACACCAATTCACATCTGTCAAGAAATATCCGTGAGGGTACATGTCCCAGTTGCCGAGTTATGTGGAATAAATAGTAATTTTTATGATTTTGGGGGTGTGCTTCCTCTCCTACGGCGTGGCAATGAATTTGGCATAGTGGGTAACATTTCCCACACCAATTCACATCTGTCAAGAAATATCCGTGAGGGTACATGTCCCAGTTGCCGAGTTATGTGGAATAAATAGTAATTTTTATGATTTTGGGGGTGTGCTTCCGCTCCTACGGCGTGGCAATCAATTTGGCATAGTGGGTAACATTCCCCACACCAATTCACATCTGTCAAGAAATATCCGTGAGGGTACATGTCCCAGTTGCCGAGTTATGTGGAATAAATAGTAATTTTTATGATTTTGGGGGTGTGCTTCCTCTCCTACGGCGTGGCAATGAATTTGGCATAGTGGGTAACATTTCCCACACCAATTCACATCTGTCAAGAAATATCCGTGAGGGTACATGTCCCAGTTGCCGAGTTATGTGGAATAAATAGTAATTTTTATGATTTTGGGGGTGTGCTTCCGCTCCTACGGCGTGGCAATCAATTTGGCATAGTGGGTAACATTCCCCACACCAATTCACATCTGTCAAGAAATATCCGTGAGGGTACATGTCCCAGTTGCCGAGTTATGTGGAATAAATAGTAATTTTTATGATTTTGGGGGTGTGCTTCCTCTCCTACGGCGTGGCAATGAATTTGGCATAGTGGGTAACATTTCCCACACCAATTCACATCTGTCAAGAAATATCCGTGAGGGTACATGTCCCAGTTGCCGAGTTATGTGGAATAAATAGTAATTTTTATGATTTTGGGGGTGTGCTTCCGCTCCTACGGCGTGGCAATCAATTTGGCATAGTGGGTAACATTCCCCACACCAATTCACATCTGTCAAGAAATATCCGTGAGGGTACATGTCCCAGTTGCCGAGTTATGTGGAATAATTAGTGGTTTTTATGATTTTGGGGGTGTGCTTCCTCTCCTACGGCGTGGCAATGAATTTGGCATAGTGGGTAGCATTCCCCATACGAATGCACATCTGTCAAAAAATATCCGTGAGGGTACATGTCCCAGTTGCCGAGTTATGTGGAATAATTAGTGGTTTTTATGATTTTGGGGGTGTGCTTCCTCTCCTACGGCGTGGCAATGAATTTGGCATAGTGGGTAGCATTCCCCATACGAATGCACATCTGTCAAAAAATATCCGTGAGGGTACATGTCCCAGTTGCCGAGTTATGTGGAAAAATAGTAATTTTTTTGATTTTGGGGGTGTGCTTCCTCTCCTACGGCGTGGCAATGAATTTGGCGTAGTGGGTAACATTCCCCACACCAATTCACATCTGTCAAGAAATATCCGTGAGGGTACATGTCCCAGTTGCCGAGTTATGTGGAATAATTAGTGGTTTTTATGATTTTGGGGGTGTGCTTCCTCTCCTACGGCGTGGCAATGAATTTGGCATAGTGGGTAGCTTTCCCCATACAAATTCACATCTGTCAAAAAATATACTTGAGGGTACATGTCCCAGTTGCCGAGTTATGTGGAATAATTAGTAATTTTTTTGATATTGGGGGTGTGTTTTCTCTCCTACGGCGTGGCAATGAATTTGGCATAGTAGGTAGTATTCCCCATACGAATTCACATCTGTCAAAAAATATCCGTGAGGGTACATGTCCCAGTTGCCGAGTTAGGTGGAAAAATAGTAATTTTTTTGATTTGGGGGTGTGCTTCCTCTCCTACGGCGTGGCAATGAATTTGGCATAGTGGGTAACATTCCCCACACCATTTCACATCTGTCAAGAAATATCCGTGAGGGTACATGTCCCAGTTGCCGAGTTATGTGGAATAAATAGTAATTTTTATGATTTTGGGGTTGTGCTTCCTCTCCTACGGCGTGGCAATGAATTTGGCATAGTGGGCAACATTCCCCACACCAATTCCCATCTGTCAAAAAATATCCGTGAGGGTACATGTCACAGTTGCCGAGTTATGTGGAATAATTAGTGGTTTTTATGATTTTGGGGGTGTGCTTCCTCTCCTACGGCGTGGCAATGAATTTGGCATAGTGGGTAGCTTTCCCCATACAAATTCACATCTGTCAAAAAATATACATGAGGGTACATGTCCCAGTTGCCGAGTTATGTGGAATAATTAGTAATTTTTTTGATTTTGGGGGTGTGCTTTCTCTCCTACGGCGTGGCAATGAATTTGGCATAGTGGGTAGCATTCCCCATACGAATTCACATCTGTCAAAAAATATCCGTGAGGGTACATGTCCCAGTTGCCGAGTTATGTGGAAAAATAGTAATTTTTTTGATTTTGGGGGTGTGCTTCCTCTCCTACGGCTTGGCAATGAATTTGGCATAGTGGGTAACATTCCCCACACCAATTCACATCTGTTAAAAAATATCCGTGAGGGTACATGTCCCAGTTGCCGAGTTATGTGGAAAAATAGTAATTTTTTTAATTTTGGGGGTGTGCTTCCTCTCCTACGGCGTGGCAATGAATTTGGCATAGTGGGTAACATTTCCCACACCAATTCACATCTGTCAAGAAATATCCGTGAGGGTACATGTCCCAGTTGCCGAGTTATGTGGAATAAATAGTAATTTTTATGATTTTGGGGGTGTGCTTCCGCTCCTACGGCGTGGCAATCAATTTGGCATAGTGGGTAACATTCCCCACACCAATTCACATATGTCAAGAAATATCCGTGTGGGTACATGTCCCAGTTGCCGAGTTATGTGGAATAAATAGTAATTTTTATGATTTTGGGGGTGTGCTTCCTCTCCTACGGCGTGACAATGAATTTGGCATAGTAAGTAACATTTCCCACACCAATTCACATCTGTCAAGAAATATCCGTGAGGGTACATGTCCCAGTTGCCGAGTTATGTGGAATAAATAGTAATTTTTATGATTTTGGGGGTGTGCTTCCGCTCCTACGGCGTGGCAATCAATTTGGCATAGTGGGTAACATTCCCCACACCAATTCACATCTGTCAAGAAATATCCGTGAGGGTACATGTCCCAGTTGCCGAGTTATGTGGATTAATTAGTGGTTTTTATGATTTTGGGGGTGTGCTTCCTCTCCTACGGCGTGGCAATGAATTTGGCATAGTGGGTAGCATTCCCCATACGAATTCACATCTGTCAAAAAATATCCGTGAGGGTACATGTCCCAGTTGCCGAGTTATGTGGAAAAATAGTAATTTTTTTGATTTTGGGGGTGTGCTTCCTCTCCTACGGCGTGGCAATGAATTTGGCATAGTGGGTAACATTTCCCACACCAATTCACATCTGTCAACAAATATCCGTGAGGGTACATGTCCCAGTTGCCGAGTTATGTGGAATAAATAGTAATTTTTATGTTTGGGGGTGTGCTTCCGCTCCTACGGCGTGGCAATCAATTTGGCATAGTGGGTAACATTCCCCACACCAATTCACATCTGTCAAGAAATATCTGTGAGGGTACATGTCCCAGTTGCCGAGTTATGTGGAATAAATAGTAATTTTTATGATTTTGGGGGTGTGCTTCCTCTCCTACGGCGTGGCAATGAATTTGGCATAGTGGGTAACATTTCCCACACCAATTCACATCTGTCAAGAAATATCCGTGAGGGTACATGTCCCAGTTGCCGAGTTATGTGGAATAAATAGTAATTTTTATGATTTTGGGGGTGTGCTTCCGCTCCTACGGCGTGGCAATCAATTTGGCATAGTGGGTAACATTCCCCACACCAATTCACATCTGTCAAGAAATATCCATGAGGGTACATGTCCCAGTTGCCGAGTTATGTGGAATAAATAGTAATTTTTATTATTTTGGGGGTGTGCTTCCTCTCCTACGGCGTGGCAATGAATTTGGCATAGTGGGTAACATTCCCCACATCAATTCACATCTGTCAAGAAATATCCGTGAGGGTACATGTCCCAGTTGCCGAGTTATGTAGAATAAATTCAAAAAATATCCGTGGTGGTACATGTCCCAGTTGCCGAGTTATGTGGAATAAATAGTAATTTTTATGATTTTGGGGGTGTGCTTCCTCTCCTACGGCGTGGCAATGAATTTGGCATAGTGGGTAACATTTCCCACACCAATTCACATCTGTCAAGAAATATCCGTGAGGGTACATGTCCCAGTTGCCGAGTTATGTGGAATAAATAGTAATTTTTATGATTTTGGGGGTGTGCTTCCGCTCCTACGGCGTGGCAATCAATTTGGTATAGTGGGTAACATTCCCCACACCAATTCACATCTTTCAAGAAATATCCATGAGGGTACATGTCCCAATTGCCGAGTTATGTGGAATAAATAGTAATTTTTATTATTTTGGGGGTGTGCTTCCTCTCCTACGGCGTGGCAATGAATTTGGCATAGTGGGTAACATTACCCACACCAATTCACATCTGTCAAGAAATATCCGTGAGGGTACATGTCCCAGTTGCCGAGTTATGTAGAATAAATTCAAAAAATATCCGTGGTGGTACATGTCCCAGTTGCCGAGTTATGTGGAATAAATAGTAATTTTTATGATTTTGGGGTGTGCTTCCTCTCCTACGGCGTGGCAATGAATTTGGCATAGTGGGTAACATTTCCCACACCAATTCACATCTGCCAAGAAATATCCGTGAGGGTACATGTCCCAGTTGCCGAGTTATGTGGAATAAATGGTAATTTTTATGATTTTGGGGGTGTGCTTCCGCTCCTACGGCGTGGCAATCAATTTGGCATAGTGGGTAACATTCCCCACACCAATTCACATCTGTCAAGAAATATCCGTGAGGGTACATGTCCCAGTTGCCGAGTTATGTGGAATAATTAGTGGTTTTTATGATTTTGGGGGTGTGCTTCCTCTCCTACGGCGTGGCAATGAATTTGGCATAGTGGGTAGCATTCCCCATACGAATTCACATCTGTCAAAAAATATCCGTGAGGGTACATGTCCCAGTTGCCGAGTTATGTGGAAAAATAGTAATTTTTTTGATTTTGGGGGTGTGCTTCCTCTCCTACGGCGTGGCAATGAATTTGGCATAGTGGGTAACATTCCCCACACCAATTCACATCTGTCAAGAAATATCCGTGAGGGTACATGTCCCAGTTGCCGAGTTATGTGGAATAAATAGTAATTTTTATGATTTTGGGGTTGTGCTTCCTCTCCTACGGCATGGCAATGAATTTGGCATAGTGGGCAACATTCCCCACACCAATTCCCATCTGTCAAAAAATATCCGTGAGGGTACATGTCCCAGTTGCCGAGTTATGTGGAATAATTAGTGGTTTTTATGATTTTGGGGGTGTGCTTCCTCTCCTACGGCGTGGCAATGAATTTGGCATAGTGGGTAGCTTTCCCCATACAAATTCACATCTGTCAAAAAATATACATGAGGGTACATGTCCCAGTTGCCGAGTTATGTGGAATAATTAGTAATTTTTCGATTTTGGGGGTGTGCTTTCTCTCCTACGGCGTGGCAATGAATTTGGCATAGTGGGTAGCATTCCCCATACGAATTCACATCTGTCAAAAAATATCCGTGAGGGTACATGTCCCAGTTGCCGAGTTATGTGGAATAATTAGTGGTTTTTATGATTTTGGGGGTGTGCTTCCTCTCCAACGGCGTGGCAATGAATTTGGCATTGTGGGTAGCTTTCCCCATACAAATTCACATCTGTCAAAAAATATACATGAGGGTACATGTCCCAGTTGCCGAGTTATGTGGAATAATTAGTAATTTTTTTTGATTTTGGGGGTGAGCTTTCTCTCCTACGGCGTGGCAATGAATTTGGCATAGTGGGTAGCATTCCCCATACGAATTCACATCTGTCAAAAAATATCCGTGAGGGTACATGTCCCAGTTGCCGAGTTATGTGGAAAAATAGTAATTTTTTTGATTTTGGGGGTGTGCTTCCTCTCCTACGGCTTGGCAATGAATTTGGCATAGTGGGTAACATTCCCCACACCAATTCACATCTGTTAAAAAATATCCGTGAGGGTACATGTCCCAGTTGCCGAGTTATGTGGAAAAATAGTAATTTTTTTGATTTTGGGGGTGTGCTTCCTCTCCTACGGCGTGGCAATGAATTAGGCATAGTGGGTAACATTTCCCACACCAATTCACATCTGTCAAGAAATATCCGTGAGGGTACATGTCCCAGTTGCCGAGTTATGTGGAATAAATAGTAATTTTTATGATTTTGGGGGTGTGCTTCCGCTCCTACGGCGTGGCAATCAATTTGGCATAGTGGGTAACATTCCCCACACCAATTCACATCTGTCAAGAAATATCCGTGAGGGTACATGTCCCAGTTGCCGAGTTATGTGGAATAAATAGTAATTTTTATGATTTTGGGGGTGTGCTTCCTCTCCTACGGCGTGGCAATGAATTTGGCATAGTGGGTAACATTTCCCACACCAATTCATATCTGTCAAGAAATATCCGTGAGGGTACATGTCCCAGTTGCCGAGTTATGTGGAATAAATAATAATTTTTATGATTTTGAGGGTGTGCTTCCGCTCCTACGGCGTGGCAATCAATTTGGCATAGTGGGTAACATTCCCCACACCAATTCACATCTGTCAAGAAATATCCGTGAGGGTACATGTCCCAGTTGCCGAGTTATGTGGAATAATTAGTGGTTTTTATGATTTTGGGGGTGTGCTTCCTCTCCTACGGCGTGGCAATGAATTTGGCATAGTGGGTAGCATTCCCCATACGAATTCACATCTGTCAAAAAATATCCGTGATGGTACATGTCCCAGTTGCCGTGTTATGTGGAAAAATAGTAATTTTTTTGATTTTGGGGGTGTGCTTCCTCTCCTACGGCTTGGCAATGAATTTGGCATAGTGGGTAACATTCCGCACACCAATTCACATCTGTTCAAAAATATCCGTGAGGGTACATGTCCCAGTTGCCGAGTTATGTGGAAAAATAGTAATTTTTTTCATTTTGGGGGTGTGCTTCCTCTCCTACGGCGTGGCAATGAATTTGGCATAGTGGGTAACATTCCCCACACCAATTCACATCTGTCAAGAAATATCCGTGAGGGTACATGTCCCAGTTGCCGAGTTATGTGGAATACATAGTAATTTTTATGATTTTGGGGGTGTGCTTTCTCTCCTACGGCGTGGCAATGAATTTGGCATAGTGGGTAGCATTCCCCATACGAATTCACATCTTTCAAAAAGTATCCGTGAGGGTACATGTCCCAGTTGCCGAGTTATGTGGAAAAATAGTAATTTTTTTGATTTTGGGGGTGTGCTTCCTCTCCTACGGCGTGGCAATGAATTTGGCATAGTGGGTAACATTTCCCACACCAATTCACATCTGTCAAGAAATATCCGTGAGGGTACATGTCCCAGTTGCCGAGTTATGTGGAATAAATAGTAATTTTTATGATTTTGGGGGTGTGCTTCCGCTCCTACGGCGTGGCAATCAATTTGGCATAGTGGGTAACATTCCCCACACCAATTCACATCTGTCAAGAAATATCCGTGAGGGTACATGTCCCAGTTGCCGAGTTATGTGGAATAAATAGTAATTTTTATGATTTTGGGGGTGTGCTTCCTCTCCTACGGCGTGGCAATGAATTTGGCATAGTGGGTAACATTTCCCACACCAATTCACATCTGTCAAGAAATATCCGTGAGGGTACATGTCCCAGTTGCCGAGTTATGTGGAATAAATAGTAATTTTTATGATTTTGGGGGTGTGCTTCCGCTCCTACGGCGTGGCAATCAATTTGGCATAGTGGGTAACATTCCCCACACCAATTCACATCTGTCAAGAAATATCCGTGAGGGTACATGTCCCAGTTGCCGAGTTATGTGGAATAAATAGTAATTTTTATGATTTTGGGGGTGTGCTTCCTCTCCTACGGCGTGGCAATGAATTTGGCATAGTGGGTAACATTTCCCACACCAATTCACATCTGTCAAGAAATATCCGTGAGGGTACATGTCCCAGTTGCCGAGTTATGTGGAATAAATAGTAATTTTTATGATTTTGGGGGTGTGCTTCCGCTCCTACGGCGTGGCAATCAATTTGGCATAGTGGGTAACATTCCCCACACCAATTCACATCTGTCAAGAAATATCCGTGAGGGTACATGTCCCAGTTGCCGAGTTATGTGGAATAAATAGTAATTTTTATGATTTTGGGGGTGTGCTTCCTCTCCTACGGCGTGGCAATGAATTTGGCATAGTGGGTAACATTTCCCACACCAATTCACATCTGTCAAGAAATATCCGTGAGGGTACATGTCCCAGTTGCCGAGTTATGTGAAATAAATAGTAATTTTTATGATTTTGGGGGTGTGCTTCCGCTCCTACGGCGTGGCAATCAATTTGGCATAGTGGGTAACATTCCCCACACCAATTCACATCTGTCAAGAAATATCCGTGAGGGTACATGTCCCAGTTGCCGAGTTATGTGGAATAAATAGTAATTTTTATGATTTTGGGGGTGTGCTTCCTCTCCTACGGCGTGGCAATGAATTTGGCATAGTGGGTAACATTTCCCACACCAATTCACATCTGTCAAGAAATATCCGTGAGGGTACATGTCCCAGTTGCCGAGTTATGTGGAATAAATAGTAATTTTTATGATTTTGGGGGTGTGCTTCCGCTCCTACGGCGTGGCAATCAATTTGGCATAGTGGGTAACATTCCCCACACCAATTCACATCTGTCAAGAAATATCCGTGAGGGTACATGTCCCAGTTGCCGAGTTATGTGGAATAATTAGTGGTTTTTATGATTTTGGGGGTGTGCTTCCTCTCCTACGGCGTGGCAATGAATTTGGCATAGTGGGTAGCATTCCCCATACGAATGCACATCTGTCAAAAAATATCCGTGAGGGTACATGTCCCAGTTGCCGAGTTATGTGGAATAATTAGTGGTTTTTATGATTTTGGGGGTGTGCTTCCTCTCCTACGGCGTGGCAATGAATTTGGCATAGTGGGTAGCATTCCCCATACGAATGCACATCTGTCAAAAAATATCCGTGAGGGTACATGTCCCAGTTGCCGAGTTATGTGGAAAAATAGTAATTTTTTTGATTTTGGGGGTGTGCTTCCTCTCCTACGGCGTGGCAGTGAATTTGGCGTAGTGGGTAACATTCCCCACACCAATTCACATCTGTCAAGAAATATCCATGAGGGTACATGTCCCAATTGCCGAGTTATGTGGAATAAATAGTAATTTTTATTATTTTGGGGGTGTGCTTCCTCTCCTACGGCGTGGCAATGAATTTGGCATAGTGGGTAACATTACCCACACCAATTCACATCTGTCAAGAAATATCCGTGAGGGTACATGTCCCAGTTGCCGAGTTATGTAGAATAAATTCAAAAAATATCCGTGGTGGTACATGTCCCAGTTGCCGAGTTATGTGGAATAAATAGTAATTTTTATGATTTTGGGGTGTGCTTCCTCTCCTACGGCGTGGCAATGAATTTGGCATAGTGGGTAACATTTCCCACACCAATTCACATCTGCCAAGAAATATCCGTGAGGGTACATGTCCCAGTTGCCGAGTTATGTGGAATAAATGGTAATTTTTATGATTTTGGGGGTGTGCTTCCGCTCCTACGGCGTGGCAATCAATTTGGCATAGTGGGTAACATTCCCCACACCAATTCACATCTGTCAAGAAATATCCGTGAGGGTACATGTCCCAGTTGCCGAGTTATGTGGAATAAATAGTAATTTTTATGATTTTGGGGTTGTGCTTCCTCTCCTACGGCATGGCAATGAATTTGGCATAGTGGGCAACATTCCCCACACCAATTCCCATCTGTCAAAAAATATCCGTGAGGGTACATGTCCCAGTTGCCGAGTTATGTGGAATAATTAGTGGTTTTTATGATTTTGGGGGTGTGCTTCCTCTCCTACGGCGTGGCAATGAATTTGGCATAGTGGGTAGCTTTCCCCATACAAATTCACATCTGTCAAAAAATATACATGAGGGTACATGTCCCAGTTGCCGAGTTATGTGGAATAATTAGTAATTTTTCGATTTTGGGGGTGTGCTTTCTCTCCTACGGCGTGGCAATGAATTTGGCATAGTGGGTAGCATTCCCCATACGAATTCACATCTGTCAAAAAATATCCGTGAGGGTACATGTCCCAGTTGCCGAGTTATGTGGAATAATTAGTGGTTTTTATGATTTTGGGGGTGTGCTTCCTCTCCAACGGCGTGGCAATGAATTTGGCATTGTGGGTAGCTTTCCCCATACAAATTCACATCTGTCAAAAAATATACATGAGGGTACATGTCCCAGTTGCCGAGTTATGTGGAATAATTAGTAATTTTTTTTTATTTTGGGGGTGAGCTTTCTCTCCTACGGCGTGGCAATGAATTTGGCATAGTGGGTAGCATTCCCCATACGAATTCACATCTGTCAAAAAATATCCGTGAGGGTACATGTCCCAGTTGCCGAGTTATGTGGAAAAATAGTAATTTTTTTGATTTTGGGGGTGTGCTTCCTCTCCTACGGCTTGGCAATGAATTTGGCATAGTGGGTAACATTCCCCACACCAATTCACATCTGTTAAAAAATATCCGTGAGGGTACATGTCCCAGTTGCCGAGTTATGTGGAAAAATAGTAATTTTTTTGATTTTGGGGGTGTGCTTCCTCTCCTACGGCGTGGCAATGAATTAGGCATAGTGGGTAACATTTCCCACACCAATTCACATCTGTCAAGAAATATCCGTGAGGGTACATGTCCCAGTTGCCGAGTTATGTGGAATAAATAGTAATTTTTATGATTTTGGGGGTGTGCTTCCGCTCCTACGGCGTGGCAATCAATTTGGCATAGTGGGTAACATTCCCCACACCAATTCACATCTGTCAAGAAATATCCGTGAGGGTACATGTCCCAGTTGCCGAGTTATGTGGAATAAATAGTAATTTTTATGATTTTGGGGGTGTGCTTCCTCTCCTACGGCGTGGCAATGAATTTGGCATAGTGGGTAACATTTCCCACACCAATTCACATCTGTCAAGAAATATCCGTGAGGGTACATGTCCCAGTTGCCGAGTTATGTGGAATAAATAGTAATTTTTATGATTTTGGGGGTGTGCTTCCGCTCCTACGGCGTGGCAATCAATTTGGCATAGTGGGTAACATTCCCCACACCAATTCACATCTGTCAAGAAATATCCGTGAGGGTACATGTCCCAGTTGCCGAGTTATGTGGAATAAATAGTAATTTTTATGATTTTGGGGGTGTGCTTCCTCTCCTACGGCGTGGCAATGAATTTGGCATAGTGGGTAACATTTCCCACACCAATTCACATCTGTCAAGAAATATCCGTGAGGGTACATGTCCCAGTTGCCGAGTTATGTGGAATAAATAGTAATTTTTATGATTTTGGGGGTGTGCTTCCGCTCCTACGGCGTGGCAATCAATTTGGCATAGTGGGTAACATTCCCCACACCAATTCACATCTGTCAAGAAATATCCGTGAGGGTACATGTCCCAGTTGCCGAGTTATGTGGAATAAATAGTAATTTTTATGATTTTGGGGGTGTGCTTCCTCTCCTACGGCGTGGCAATGAATTTGGCATAGTGGGTAACATTTCCCACACCAATTCACATCTGTCAAGAAATATCCGTGAGGGTACATGTCCCAGTTGCCGAGTTATGTGGAATAAATAGTAATTTTTATGATTTTGGGGGTGTGCTTCCGCTCCTACGGCGTGGCAATCAATTTGGCATAGTGGGTAACATTCCCCACACCAATTCACATCTGTCAAGAAATATCCGTGAGGGTACATGTCCCAGTTGCCGAGTTATGTGGAATAAATAGTAATTTTTATGATTTTGGGGGTGTGCTTCCTCTCCTACGGCGTGGCAATGAATTTGGCATAGTGGGTAACATTTCCCACACCAATTCACATCTGTCAAGAAATATCCGTGAGGGTACATGTCCCAGTTGCCGAGTTATGTGGAATAAATAGTAATTTTTATGATTTTGGGGGTGTGCTTCCGCTCCTACGGCGTGGCAATCAATTTGGCATAGTGGGTAACATTCCCCACACCAATTCACATCTGTCAAGAAATATCCGTGAGGGTACATGTCCCAGTTGCCGAGTTATGTGGAATAATTAGTGGTTTTTATGATTTTGGGGGTGTGCTTCCTCTCCTACGGCGTGGCAATGAATTTGGCATAGTGGGTAGCATTCCCCATACGAATGCACATCTGTCAAAAAATATCCGTGAGGGTACATGTCCCAGTTGCCGAGTTATGTGGAATAATTAGTGGTTTTTATGATTTTGGGGGTGTGCTTCCTCTCCTACGGCGTGGCAATGAATTTGGCATAGTGGGTAGCATTCCCCATACGAATGCACATCTGTCAAAAAATATCCGTGAGGGTACATGTCCCAGTTGCCGAGTTATGTGGAAAAATAGTAATTTTTTTGATTTTGGGGGTGTGCTTCCTCTCCTACGGCGTGGCAATGAATTTGGCGTAGTGGGTAACATTCCCCACACCAATTCACATCTGTCAAGAAATATCCGTGAGGGTACATGTCCCAGTTGCCGAGTTATGTGGAATAATTAGTGGTTTTTATGATTTTGGGGGTGTGCTTCCTCTCCTACGGCGTGGCAATGAATTTGGCATAGTGGGTAGCTTTCCCCATACAAATTCACATCTGTCAAAAAATATACTTGAGGGTACATGTCCCAGTTGCCGAGTTATGTGGAATAATTAGTAATTTTTTTGATATTGGGGGTGTGTTTTCTCTCCTACGGCGTGGCAATGAATTTGGCATAGTAGGTAGTATTCCCCATACGAATTCACATCTGTCAAAAAATATCCGTGAGGGTACATGTCCCAGTTGCCGAGTTAGGTGGAAAAATAGTAATTTTTTTGATTTGGGGGTGTGCTTCCTCTCCTACGGCGTGGCAATGAATTTGGCATAGTGGGTAACATTCCCCACACCATTTCACATCTGTCAAGAAATATCCGTGAGGGTACATGTCCCAGTTGCCGAGTTATGTGGAATAAATAGTAATTTTTATGATTTTGGGGTTGTGCTTCCTCTCCTACGGCGTGGCAATGAATTTGGCATAGTGGGCAACATTCCCCACACCAATTCCCATCTGTCAAAAAATATCCGTGAGGGTACATGTCACAGTTGCCGAGTTATGTGGAATAATTAGTGGTTTTTATGATTTTGGGGGTGTGCTTCCTCTCCTACGGCGTGGCAATGAATTTGGCATAGTGGGTAGCTTTCCCCATACAAATTCACATCTGTCAAAAAATATACATGAGGGTACATGTCCCAGTTGCCGAGTTATGTGGAATAATTAGTAATTTTTTTGATTTTGGGGGTGTGCTTTCTCTCCTACGGCGTGGCAATGAATTTGGCATAGTGGGTAGCATTCCCCATACGAATTCACATCTGTCAAAAAATATCCGTGAGGGTACATGTCCCAGTTGCCGAGTTATGTGGAAAAATAGTAATTTTTTTGATTTTGGGGGTGTGCTTCCTCTCCTACGGCTTGGCAATGAATTTGGCATAGTGGGTAACATTCCCCACACCAATTCACATCTGTTAAAAAATATCCGTGAGGGTACATGTCCCAGTTGCCGAGTTATGTGGAAAAATAGTAATTTTTTTAATTTTGGGGGTGTGCTTCCTCTCCTACGGCGTGGCAATGAATTTGGCATAGTGGGTAACATTTCCCACACCAATTCACATCTGTCAAGAAATATCCGTGAGGGTACATGTCCCAGTTGCCGAGTTATGTGGAATAAATAGTAATTTTTATGATTTTGGGGGTGTGCTTCCGCTCCTACGGCGTGGCAATCAATTTGGCATAGTGGGTAACATTCCCCACACCAATTCACATATGTCAAGAAATATCCGTGAGGGTACATGTCCCAGTTGCCGAGTTATGTGGAATAAATAGTAATTTTTATGATTTTGGGGGTGTGCTTCCTCTCCTACGGCGTGACAATGAATTTGGCATAGTAAGTAACATTTCCCACACCAATTCACATCTGTCAAGAAATATCCGTGAGGGTACATGTCCCAGTTGCCGAGTTATGTGGAATAAATAGTAATTTTTATGATTTTGGGGGTGTGCTTCCGCTCCTACGGCGTGGCAATCAATTTGGCATAGTGGGTAACATTCCCCACACCAATTCACATCTGTCAAGAAATATCCGTGAGGGTACATGTCCCAGTTGCCGAGTTATGTGGATTAATTAGTGGTTTTTATGATTTTGGGGGTGTGCTTCCTCTCCTACGGCGTGGCAATGAATTTGGCATAGTGGGTAGCATTCCCCATACGAATTCACATCTGTCAAAAAATATCCGTGAGGGTACATGTCCCAGTTGCCGAGTTATGTGGAAAAATAGTAATTTTTTTGATTTTGGGGGTGTGCTTCCTCTCCTACGGCGTGGCAATGAATTTGGCATAGTGGGTAACATTTCCCACACCAATTCACATCTGTCAACAAATATCCGTGAGGGTACATGTCCCAGTTGCCGAGTTATGTGGAATAAATAGTAATTTTTATGTTTGGGGGTGTGCTTCCGCTCCTACGGCGTGGCAATCAATTTGGCATAGTGGGTAACATTCCCCACACCAATTCACATCTGTCAAGAAATATCTGTGAGGGTACATGTCCCAGTTGCCGAGTTATGTGGAATAAATAGTAATTTTTATGATTTTGGGGGTGTGCTTCCTCTCCTACGGCGTGGCAATGAATTTGGCATAGTGGGTAACATTTCCCACACCAATTCACATCTGTCAAGAAATATCCGTGAGGGTACATGTCCCAGTTGCCGAGTTATGTGGAATAAATAGTAATTTTTATGATTTTGGGGGTGTGCTTCCGCTCCTACGGCGTGGCAATCAATTTGGCATAGTGGGTAACATTCCCCACACCAATTCACATCTGTCAAGAAATATCCATGAGGGTACATGTCCCAGTTGCCGAGTTATGTGGAATAAATAGTAATTTTTATTATTTTGGGGGTGTGCTTCCTCTCCTACGGCGTGGCAATGAATTTGGCATAGTGGGTAACATTCCCCACATCAATTCACATCTGTCAAGAAATATCCGTGAGGGTACATGTCCCAGTTGCCGAGTTATGTAGAATAAATTCAAAAAATATCCGTGGTGGTACATGTCCCAGTTGCCGAGTTATGTGGAATAAATAGTAATTTTTATGATTTTGGGGGTGTGCTTCCTCTCCTACGGCGTGGCAATGAATTTGGCATAGTGGGTAACATTTCCCACACCAATTCACATCTGTCAAGAAATATCCGTGAGGGTACATGTCCCAGTTGCCGAGTTATGTGGAATAAATAGTAATTTTTATGATTTTGGGGGTGTGCTTCCGCTCCTACGGCGTGGCAATCAATTTGGTATAGTGGGTAACATTCCCCACACCAATTCACATCTTTCAAGAAATATCCATGAGGGTACATGTCCCAATTGCCGAGTTATGTGGAATAAATAGTAATTTTTATTATTTTGGGGGTGTGCTTCCTCTCCTACGGCGTGGCAATGAATTTGGCATAGTGGGTAACATTACCCACACCAATTCACATCTGTCAAGAAATATCCGTGAGGGTACATGTCCCAGTTGCCGAGTTATGTAGAATAAATTCAAAAAATATCCGTGGTGGTACATGTCCCAGTTGCCGAGTTATGTGGAATAAATAGTAATTTTTATGATTTTGGGGTGTGCTTCCTCTCCTACGGCGTGGCAATGAATTTGGCATAGTGGGTAACATTTCCCACACCAATTCACATCTGCCAAGAAATATCCGTGAGGGTACATGTCCCAGTTGCCGAGTTATGTGGAATAAATGGTAATTTTTATGATTTTGGGGGTGTGCTTCCGCTCCTACGGCGTGGCAATCAATTTGGCATAGTGGGTAACATTCCCCACACCAATTCACATCTGTCAAGAAATATCCGTGAGGGTACATGTCCCAGTTGCCGAGTTATGTGGAATAATTAGTGGTTTTTATGATTTTGGGGGTGTGCTTCCTCTCCTACGGCGTGGCAATGAATTTGGCATAGTGGGTAGCATTCCCCATACGAATTCACATCTGTCAAAAAATATCCGTGAGGGTACATGTCCCAGTTGCCGAGTTATGTGGAAAAATAGTAATTTTTTTGATTTTGGGGGTGTGCTTCCTCTCCTACGGCGTGGCAATGAATTTGGCATAGTGGGTAACATTCCCCACACCAATTCACATCTGTCAAGAAATATCCGTGAGGGTACATGTCCCAGTTGCCGAGTTATGTGGAATAAATAGTAATTTTTATGATTTTGGGGTTGTGCTTCCTCTCCTACGGCATGGCAATGAATTTGGCATAGTGGGCAACATTCCCCACACCAATTCCCATCTGTCAAAAAATATCCGTGAGGGTACATGTCCCAGTTGCCGAGTTATGTGGAATAATTAGTGGTTTTTATGATTTTGGGGGTGTGCTTCCTCTCCTACGGCGTGGCAATGAATTTGGCATAGTGGGTAGCTTTCCCCATACAAATTCACATCTGTCAAAAAATATACATGAGGGTACATGTCCCAGTTGCCGAGTTATGTGGAATAATTAGTAATTTTTCGATTTTGGGGGTGTGCTTTCTCTCCTACGGCGTGGCAATGAATTTGGCATAGTGGGTAGCATTCCCCATACGAATTCACATCTGTCAAAAAATATCCGTGAGGGTACATGTCCCAGTTGCCGAGTTATGTGGAATAATTAGTGGTTTTTATGATTTTGGGGGTGTGCTTCCTCTCCAACGGCGTGGCAATGAATTTGGCATTGTGGGTAGCTTTCCCCATACAAATTCACATCTGTCAAAAAATATACATGAGGGTACATGTCCCAGTTGCCGAGTTATGTGGAATAATTAGTAATTTTTTTTGATTTTGGGGGTGAGCTTTCTCTCCTACGGCGTGGCAATGAATTTGGCATAGTGGGTAGCATTCCCCATACGAATTCACATCTGTCAAAAAATATCCGTGAGGGTACATGTCCCAGTTGCCGAGTTATGTGGAAAAATAGTAATTTTTTTGATTTTGGGGGTGTGCTTCCTCTCCTACGGCTTGGCAATGAATTTGGCATAGTGGGTAACATTCCCCACACCAATTCACATCTGTTAAAAAATATCCGTGAGGGTACATGTCCCAGTTGCCGAGTTATGTGGAAAAATAGTAATTTTTTTGATTTTGGGGGTGTGCTTCCTCTCCTACGGCGTGGCAATGAATTAGGCATAGTGGGTAACATTTCCCACACCAATTCACATCTGTCAAGAAATATCCGTGAGGGTACATGTCCCAGTTGCCGAGTTATGTGGAATAAATAGTAATTTTTATGATTTTGGGGGTGTGCTTCCGCTCCTACGGCGTGGCAATCAATTTGGCATAGTGGGTAACATTCCCCACACCAATTCACATCTGTCAAGAAATATCCGTGAGGGTACATGTCCCAGTTGCCGAGTTATGTGGAATAAATAGTAATTTTTATGATTTTGGGGGTGTGCTTCCTCTCCTACGGCGTGGCAATGAATTTGGCATAGTGGGTAACATTTCCCACACCAATTCATATCTGTCAAGAAATATCCGTGAGGGTACATGTCCCAGTTGCCGAGTTATGTGGAATAAATAATAATTTTTATGATTTTGAGGGTGTGCTTCCGCTCCTACGGCGTGGCAATCAATTTGGCATAGTGGGTAACATTCCCCACACCAATTCACATCTGTCAAGAAATATCCGTGAGGGTACATGTCCCAGTTGCCGAGTTATGTGGAATAATTAGTGGTTTTTATGATTTTGGGGGTGTGCTTCCTCTCCTACGGCGTGGCAATGAATTTGGCATAGTGGGTAGCATTCCCCATACGAATTCACATCTGTCAAAAAATATCCGTGATGGTACATGTCCCAGTTGCCGTGTTATGTGGAAAAATAGTAATTTTTTTGATTTTGGGGGTGTGCTTCCTCTCCTACGGCTTGGCAATGAATTTGGCATAGTGGGTAACATTCCGCACACCAATTCACATCTGTTCAAAAATATCCGTGAGGGTACATGTCCCAGTTGCCGAGTTATGTGGAAAAATAGTAATTTTTTTCATTTTGGGGGTGTGCTTCCTCTCCTACGGCGTGGCAATGAATTTGGCATAGTGGGTAACATTCCCCACACCAATTCACATCTGTCAAGAAATATCCGTGAGGGTACATGTCCCAGTTGCCGAGTTATGTGGAATACATAGTAATTTTTATGATTTTGGGGGTGTGCTTTCTCTCCTACGGCGTGGCAATGAATTTGGCATAGTGGGTAGCATTCCCCATACGAATTCACATCTGTCAAAAAGTATCCGTGAGGGTACATGTCCCAGTTGCCGAGTTATGTGGAAAAATAGTAATTTTTTTGATTTTGGGGGTGTGCTTCCTCTCCTACGGCGTGGCAATGAATTTGGCATAGTGGGTAACATTTCCCACACCAATTCACATCTGTCAAGAAATATCCGTGAGGGTACATGTCCCAGTTGCCGAGTTATGTGGAATAAATAGTAATTTTTATGATTTTGGGGGTGTGCTTCCGCTCCTACGGCGTGGCAATCAATTTGGCATAGTGGGTAACATTCCCCACACCAATTCACATCTGTCAAGAAATATCCGTGAGGGTACATGTCCCAGTTGCCGAGTTATGTGGAATAAATAGTAATTTTTATGATTTTGGGGGTGTGCTTCCTCTCCTACGGCGTGGCAATGAATTTGGCATAGTGGGTAACATTTCCCACACCAATTCACATCTGTCAAGAAATATCCGTGAGGGTACATGTCCCAGTTGCCGAGTTATGTGGAATAAATAGTAATTTTTATGATTTTGGGGGTGTGCTTCCGCTCCTACGGCGTGGCAATCAATTTGGCATAGTGGGTAACATTCCCCACACCAATTCACATCTGTCAAGAAATATCCGTGAGGGTACATGTCCCAGTTGCCGAGTTATGTGGAATAAATAGTAATTTTTATGATTTTGGGGGTGTGCTTCCTCTCCTACGGCGTGGCAATGAATTTGGCATAGTGGGTAACATTTCCCACACCAATTCACATCTGTCAAGAAATATCCGTGAGGGTACATGTCCCAGTTGCCGAGTTATGTGGAATAAATAGTAATTTTTATGATTTTGGGGGTGTGCTTCCGCTCCTACGGCGTGGCAATCAATTTGGCATAGTGGGTAACATTCCCCACACCAATTCACATCTGTCAAGAAATATCCGTGAGGGTACATGTCCCAGTTGCCGAGTTATGTGGAATAAATAGTAATTTTTATGATTTTGGGGGTGTGCTTCCTCTCCTACGGCGTGGCAATGAATTTGGCATAGTGGGTAACATTTCCCACACCAATTCACATCTGTCAAGAAATATCCGTGAGGGTACATGTCCCAGTTGCCGAGTTATGTGAAATAAATACTAATTTTTATGATTTTGGGGGTGTGCTTCCGCTCCTACGGCGTGGCAATCAATTTGGCATAGTGGGTAACATTCCCCACACCAATTCACATCTGTCAAGAAATATCCGTGAGGGTACATGTCCCAGTTGCCGAGTTATGTGGAATAAATAGTAATTTTTATGATTTTGGGGGTGTGCTTCCTCTCCTACGGCGTGGCAATGAATTTGGCATAGTGGGTAACATTTCCCACACCAATTCACATCTGTCAAGAAATATCCGTGAGGGTACATGTCCCAGTTGCCGAGTTATGTGGAATAAATAGTAATTTTTATGATTTTGGGGGTGTGCTTCCGCTCCTACGGCGTGGCAATCAATTTGGCATAGTGGGTAACATTCCCCACACCAATTCACATCTGTCAAGAAATATCCGTGAGGGTACATGTCCCAGTTGCCGAGTTATGTGGAATAATTAGTGGTTTTTATGATTTTGGGGGTGTGCTTCCTCTCCTACGGCGTGGCAATGAATTTGGCATAGTGGGTAGCATTCCCCATACGAATGCACATCTGTCAAAAAATATCCGTGAGGGTACATGTCCCAGTTGCCGAGTTATGTGGAATAATTAGTGGTTTTTATGATTTTGGGGGTGTGCTTCCTCTCCTACGGCGTGGCAATGAATTTGGCATAGTGGGTAGCATTCCCCATACGAATGCACATCTGTCAAAAAATATCCGTGAGGGTACATGTCCCAGTTGCCGAGTTATGTGGAAAAATAGTAATTTTTTTGATTTTGGGGGTGTGCTTCCTCTCCTACGGCGTGGCAGTGAATTTGGCGTAGTGGGTAACATTCCCCACACCAATTCACATCTGTCAAGAAATATCCGTGAGGGTACATGTCCCAGTTGCCGAGTTATGTGGAATAATTAGTGTTTTTTATGATTTTGGGGGTGTGCTTCCTCTCCTACGGCGTGGCAATGAATTTGGCATAGTGGGTAGCTTTCCCCATACAAATTCACATCTGTCAAAAAATATACTTGAGGGTACATGTCCCAGTTGCCGAGTTATGTGGAATAATTAGTAATTTTTTTGATATTGGGGGTGTGTTTTCTCTCCTACGGCGTGGCAATGAATTTGGCATAGTAGGTAGTATTCCCCATACGAATTCACATCTGTCAAAAAATATCCGTGAGGGTACATGTCCCAGTTGCCGAGTTATGTGGAAAAATAGTAATTTTTTTGATTTGGGGGTGTGCTTCCTCTCCTACGGCGTGGCAATGAATTTGGCATAGTGGGTAACATTCCCCACACCATTTCACATCTGTCAAGAAATATCCGTGAGGGTACATGTCCCAGTTGCCGAGTTATGTGGAATAAATAGTAATTTTTATGATTTTGGGGTTGTGCTTCCTCTCCTACGGCGTGGCAATGAATTTGGCATAGTGGGCAACATTCCCCACACCAATTCCCATCTGTCAAAAAATATCCGTGAGGGTACATGTCACAGTTGCCGAGTTATGTGGAATAATTAGTGGTTTTTATGATTTTGGGGGTGTGCTTCCTCTCCTACGGCGTGGCAATGAATTTGGCATAGTGGGTAGCTTTCCCCATACAAATTCACATCTGTCAAAAAATATACATGAGGGTACATGTCCCAGTTGCCGAGTTATGTGGAATAATTAGTAATTTTTTTGATTTTGGGGGTGTGCTTTCTCTCCTACGGCGTGGCAATGAATTTGGCATAGTGGGTAGCATTCCCCATACGAATTCACATCTGTCAAAAAATATCCGTGAGGGTACATGTCCCAGTTGCCGAGTTATGTGGAAAAATAGTAATTTTTTTGATTTTGGGGGTGTGCTTCCTCTCCTACGGCTTGGCAATGAATTTGGCATAGTGGGTAACATTCCCCACACCAATTCACATCTGTTAAAAAATATCCGTGAGGGTACATGTCCCAGTTGCCGAGTTATGTGGAAAAATAGTAATTTTTTTAATTTTGGGGGTGTGCTTCCTCTCCTACGGCGTGGCAATGAATTTGGCATAGTGGGTAACATTTCCCACACCAATTCACATCTGTCAAGAAATATCCGTGAGGGTACATGTCCCAGTTGCCGAGTTATGTGGAATAAATAGTAATTTTTATGATTTTGGGGGTGTGCTTCCGCTCCTACGGCGTGGCAATCAATTTGGCATAGTGGGTAACATTCCCCACACCAATTCACATATGTCAAGAAATATCCGTGAGGGTACATGTCCCAGTTGCCGAGTTATGTGGAATAAATAGTAATTTTTATGATTTTGGGGGTGTGCTTCCTCTCCTACGGCGTGACAATGAATTTGGCATAGTAAGTAACATTTCCCACACCAATTCACATCTGTCAAGAAATATCCGTGAGGGTACATGTCCCAGTTGCCGAGTTATGTGGAATAAATAGTAATTTTTATGATTTTGGGGGTGTGCTTCCGCTCCTACGGCGTGGCAATCAATTTGGCATAGTGGGTAACATTCCCCACACCAATTCACATCTGTCAAGAAATATCCGTGAGGGTACATGTCCCAGTTGCCGAGTTATGTGGAATAATTAGTGGTTTTTATGATTTTGGGGGTGTGCTTCCTCTCCTACGGCGTGGCAATGAATTTGGCATAGTGGGTAGCATTCCCCATACGAATTCACATCTGTCAAAAAATATCCGTGAGGGTACATGTCCCAGTTGCCGAGTTATGTGGAAAAATAGTAATTTTTTTGATTTTGGGGGTGTGCTTCCTCTCCTACGGCGTGGCAATGAATTTGGCATAGTGGGTAACATTTCCCACACCAATTCACATCTGTCAACAAATATCCGTGAGGGTACATGTCCCAGTTGCCGAGTTATGTGGAATAAATAGTAATTTTTATGTTTGGGGGTGTGCTTCCGCTCCTACGGCGTGGCAATCAATTTGGCATAGTGGGTAACATTCCCCACACCAATTCACATCTGTCAAGAAATATCTGTGAGGGTACATGTCCCAGTTGCCGAGTTATGTGGAATAAATAGTAATTTTTATGATTTTGGGGGTGTGCTTCCTCTCCTACGGCGTGGCAATGAATTTGGCATAGTGGGTAACATTTCCCACACCAATTCACATCTGTCAAGAAATATCCGTGAGGGTACATGTCCCAGTTGCCGAGTTATGTGGAATAAATAGTAATTTTTATGATTTTGGGGGTGTGCTTCCGCTCCTACGGCGTGGCAATCAATTTGGCATAGTGGGTAACATTCCCCACACCAATTCACATCTGTCAAGAAATATCCATGAGGGTACATGTCCCAGTTGCCGAGTTATGTGGAATAAATAGTAATTTTTATTATTTTGGGGGTGTGCTTCCTCTCCTACGGCGTGGCAATGAATTTGGCATAGTGGGTAACATTCCCCACATCAATTCACATCTGTCAAGAAATATCCGTGAGGGTACATGTCCCAGTTGCCGAGTTATGTAGAATAAATTCAAAAAATATCCGTGGTGGTACATGTCCCAGTTGCCGAGTTATGTGGAATAAATAGTAATTTTTATGATTTTGGGGGTGTGCTTCCTCTCCTACGGCGTGGCAATGAATTTGGCATAGTGGGTAACATTTCCCACACCAATTCACATCTGTCAAGAAATATCCGTGAGGGTACATGTCCCAGTTGCCGAGTTATGTGGAATAAATAGTAATTTTTATGATTTTGGGGGTGTGCTTCCGCTCCTACGGCGTGGCAATCAATTTGGCATAGTGGGTAACATTCCCCACACCAATTCACATCTGTCAAGAAATATCCATGAGGGTACATGTCCCAATTGCCGAGTTATGTGGAATAAATAGTAATTTTTATTATTTTGGGGTGTGCTTCCTCTCCTACGGCGTGGCAATGAATTTGGCATAGTGGGTAACATTACCCACACCAATTCACATCTGTCAAGAAATATCCGTGAGGGTACATGTCCCAGTTGCCGAGTTATGTAGAATAAATTCAAAAAATATCCGTGGTGGTACATGTCCCAGTTGCCGAGTTATGTGGAATAAATAGTAATTTTTATGATTTTGGGGGTGTGCTTCCTCTCCTACGGCGTGGCAATGAATTTGGCATAGTGGGTAACATTTCCCACACCAATTCACATCTGCCAAGAAATATCCGTGAGGGTACATGTCCCAGTTGTCGAGTTATGTGGAATAAATGGTAATTTTTATGATTTTGGGGGTGTGCTTCCGCTCCTACGGCGTGGCAATCAATTTGGCATAGTGGGTAACATTCCCCACACCAATTCACATCTGTCAAGAAATATCCGTGAGGGTACATGTCCCAGTTGCCGAGTTATGTGGAATAATTAGTGGTTTTTATGATTTTGGGGGTGTGCTTCCTCTCCTACGGCGTGGCAATGAATTTGGCATAGTGGGTAGCATTCCCCATACGAATTCACATCTGTCAAAAAATATCCGTGAGGGTACATGTCCCAGTTGCCGAGTTATGTGGAAAAATAGTAATTTTTTTGATTTTGGGGGTGTGCTTCCTCTCCTACGGCGTGGCAATGAATTTGGCATAGTGGGTAACATTCCCCACACCAATTCACATCTGTCAAGAAATATCCGTGAGGGTACATGTCCCAGTTGCCGAGTTATGTGGAATAAATAGTAATTTTTATGATTTTGGGGTTGTGCTTCCTCTCCTACGGCATGGCAATGAATTTGGCATAGTGGGCAACATTCCCCACACCAATTCCCATCTGTCAAAAAATATCCGTGAGGGTACATGTCCCAGTTGCCGAGTTATGTGGAATAATTAGTGGTTTTTATGATTTTGGGGGTGTGCTTCCTCTCCTACGGCGTGGCAATGAATTTGGCATAGTGGGTAGCTTTCCCCATACAAATTCACATCTGTCAAAAAATATACATGAGGGTACATGTCCCAGTTGCCGAGTTATGTGGAATAATTAGTAATTTTTCGATTTTGGGGGTGTGCTTTCTCTCCTACGGCGTGGCAATGAATTTGGCATAGTGGGTAGCATTCCCCATACGAATTCACATCTGTCAAAAAATATCCGTGAGGGTACATGTCCCAGTTGCCGAGTTATGTGGAATTATTAGTGGTTTTTATGATTTTGGGGGTGTGCTTCCTCTCCAACGGCGTGGCAATGAATTTGGCATTGTGGGTAGCTTTCCCCATACAAATTCACATCTGTCAAAAAATATACATGAGGGTACATGTCCCAGTTGCCGAGTTATGTGGAATAATTAGTAATTTTTTTTGATTTTGGGGGTGTGCTTTCTCTCCTACGGCGTGGCAATGAATTTGGCATAGTGGGTAGCATTCCCCATACGAATTCACATCTGTCAAAAAATATCCGTGAGGGTACATGTCCCAGTTGCCGAGTTATGTGGAAAAATAGTAATTTTTTTGATTTTGGGGGTGTGCTTCCTCTCCTACGGCTTGGCAATGAATTTGGCATAGTGGGTAACATTCCCCACACCAATTCACATCTGTTAAAAAATATCCGTGAGGGTACATGTCCCAGTTGCCGAGTTATGTGGAAAAATAGTAATTTTTTTGATTTTGGGGGTGTGCTTCCTCTCCTACGGCGTGGCAATGAATTAGGCATAGTGGGTAACATTTCCCACACCAATTCACATCTGTCAAGAAATATCCGTGAGGGTACATGTCCCAGTTGCCGAGTTATGTGGAATAAATAGTAATTTTTATGATTTTGGGGGTGTGCTTCCGCTCCTACGGCGTGGCAATCAATTTGGCATAGTGGGTAACATTCCCCACACCAATTCACATCTGTCAAGAAATATCCGTGAGGGTACATGTCCCAGTTGCCGAGTTATGTGGAATAAATAGTAATTTTTATGATTTTGGGGGTGTGCTTCCTCTCCTACGGCGTGGCAATGAATTTGGCATAGTGGGTAACATTTCCCACACCAATTCATATCTGTCAAGAAATATCCGTGAGGGTACATGTCCCAGTTGCCGAGTTATGTGGAATAAATAATAATTTTTATGATTTTGAGGGTGTGCTTCCGCTCCTACGGCGTGGCAATCAATTTGGCATAGTGGGTAACATTCCCCACACCAATTCACATCTGTCAAGAAATATCCGTGAGGGTACATGTCCCAGTTGCCGAGTTATGTGGAATAATTAGTGGTTTTTATGATTTTGGGGGTGTGCTTCCTCTCCTACGGCGTGGCAATGAATTTGGCATAGTGGGTAGCATTCCCCATACGAATTCACATCTGTCAAAAAATATCCGTGATGGTACATGTCCCAGTTGCCGTGTTATGTGGAAAAATAGTAATTTTTTTGATTTTGGGGGTGTGCTTCCTCTCCTACGGCTTGGCAATGAATTTGGCATAGTGGGTAACATTCCGCACACCAATTCACATCTGTTCAAAAATATCCGTGAGGGTACATGTCCCAGTTGCCGAGTTATGTGGAAAAATAGTAATTTTTTTGATTTTGGGGGTGTGCTTCCTCTCCTACGGCGTGGCAATGAATTTGGCATAGTGGGTAACATTCCCCACACCAATTCACATCTGTCAAGAAATATCCGTGAGGGTACATGTCCCAGTTGTCGAGTTATGTGGAATACATAGTAATTTTTATGATTTTGGGGGTGTGCTTTCTCTCCTACGGCGTGGCAATGAATTTGGCATAGTGGGTAGCATTCCCCATACGAATTCACATCTGTCAAAAAGTATCCGTGAGGGTACATGTCCCAGTTGCCGAGTTATGTGGAAAAATAGTAATTTTTTTGATTTTGGGGGTGTGCTTCCTCTCCTACGGCGTGGCAATGAATTTGGCATAGTGGGTAACATTTCCCACACCAATTCACATCTGTCAAGAAATATCCGTGAGGGTACATGTCCCAGTTGCCGAGTTATGTGGAATAAATAGTAATTTTTATGATTTTGGGGGTGTGCTTCCGCTCCTACGGCGTGGCAATCAATTTGGCATAGTGGGTAACATTCCCCACACCAATTCACATCTGTCAAGAAATATCCGTGAGGGTACATGTCCCAGTTGCCGAGTTATGTGGAATAAATAGTAATTTTTATGATTTTGGGGGTGTGCTTCCTCTCCTACGGCGTGGCAATGAATTTGGCATAGTGGGTAACATTTCCCACACCAATTCACATCTGTCAAGAAATATCCGTGAGGGTACATGTCCCAGTTGCCGAGTTATGTGGAATAAATAGTAATTTTTATGATTTTGGGGGTGTGCTTCCGCTCCTACGGCGTGGCAATCAATTTGGCATAGTGGGTAACATTCCCCACACCAATTCACATCTGTCAAGAAATATCCGTGAGGGTACATGTCCCAGTTGCCAAGTTATGTGGAATAAATAGTAATTTTTATGATTTTGGGGTTGTGCTTCCTCTCCTACGGCGTGGCAATGAATTTGGCATAGTGGGCAACATTCCCCACACCAATTCCCATCTGTCAAAAAATATCCGTGAGGGTACATGTCCCAGTTGCCGAGTTATGTGGAATAATTAGTAATTTTTTTGATTTTGGGGGTGTGCTTTCTCTCCTACGGCGTGGCAATGAATTTGGCATAGTGGGTAGCATTCCCCATACGAATTCACATCTGTCAAAAAATATCCGTGAGGGTACATGTCCCAGTTGCCGAGTTATGTGGAATAATTAGTAATTTTTTTGATTTTGGGGCTGTGCTTTCTCTCCTACGGCGTGGCAATGAATTTGGCATAGTGGGTAGCATTCCCCATACGAATTCACATCTGTCAAAAAGTATCCGTGAGGGTACATGTCTCAGTTGCCGAGTTATGTGGAAAAATAGTAATTTTTTTGATTTTGGGGGTGTGCTTCCTCTCCAACGGCGTGGCAATGAATTTGGCATAGTGGGTAACATTTCCCACACCAATTCACATCTGTCAAGAAATATCCGTGAGGGTACATGTCCCAGTTGCCGAGTTATGTGGAATAAATAGTAATTTTTATGATTTTGGGGGTGTGCTTCCGCTCCTATGGCGTGGCAATCAATTTGGCATAGTGGGTAACATTCCCCACACCAATTCACATCTGTCAAGAAATATCCGTGAGGGTACATGTCCCAGTTGCCGAGTTATGTGGAATAAATAGTAATTTTTATGATTTTGGGGGTGTGCTTCCTCTCCTACGGCGTGGCAATGAATTTGGCATAGTGGGTAACATTTCCCACACCAATTCACATCTGTCAAGAAATATCCGTGAGGGTACATGTCCCAGTTGCCGAGTTATGTGGAATAAATAGTAATTTTTATGATTTTGGGGGTGTGCTTCCGCTCCTACGGCGGGCAATCAATTTGGCATAGTGGGTAACATTCCCCACACCAATTCACATCTGTCAAGAAATATCCGTGAGGGTACATGTCCCAGTTGCCGAGTTATGTGGAATAAATAGTAATTTTTATGATTTTGGGGGTGTGCTTCCGCTCCTACGGCGGGCAATCAATTTGGCATAGTGGTAACATTTCCCACACCAATTCACATCTGTCAAGAAATATCCGTGAGGGTACATGTCCCTGTTGCCGAGTTATGTGGAATAATTAGTGGTTTTTATGATTTTGGGGGTGTGCTTCCTCTCCTACGGCGTGGCAATGAATTTGGCATAGTGGGTAGCATTCCCCATACGAATTCACATCTGTCAAAAAATATCCGTGAGGGTACATGTCCCAGTTGCCGAGTTATGTGGAAAAATAGTAATTTTTTTGATTTTGGGGGTGTGCTTCCTCTCCTACGGCGTGGCAATGAATTTGGCATAGTGGGTAACATTCCCCACACCAATTCACATCTGTCAAGAAATATCCGTGAGGGTACATGTCCCAGTTGCCGAGTTATGTGGAATAAATAGTAATTTTTATGATTTTGGGGTTGTGCTTCCTCTCCTACGGCATGGCAATGAATTTGGCATAGTGGGCAACATTCCCCACACCAATTCCCATCTGTCAAAAAATATCCGTGAGGGTACATGTCCCAGTTGCCGAGTTATGTGGAATAATTAGTGGTTTTTATGATTTTGGGGGTGTGCTTCCTCTCCTACGGCGTGGCAATGAATTTGGCATAGTGGGTAGCTTTCCCCATACAAATTCACATCTGTCAAAAAATATACATGAGGGTACATGTCCCAGTTGCCGAGTTATGTGGAATAATTAGTAATTTTTCGATTTTGGGGGTGTGCTTTCTCTCCTACGGCGTGGCAATGAATTTGGCATAGTGGGTAGCATTCCCCATACGAATTCACATCTGTCAAAAAATATCCGTGAGGGTACATGTCCCAGTTGCCGAGTTATGTGGAATTATTAGTGGTTTTTATGATTTTGGGGGTGTGCTTCCTCTCCAACGGCGTGGCAATGAATTTGGCATTGTGGGTAGCTTTCCCCATACAAATTCACATCTGTCAAAAAATATACATGAGGGTACATGTCCCAGTTGCCGAGTTATGTGGAATAATTAGTAATTTTTTTTGATTTTGGGGGTGTGCTTTCTCTCCTACGGCGTGGCAATGAATTTGGCATAGTGGGTAGCATTCCCCATACGAATTCACATCTGTCAAAAAATATCCGTGAGGGTACATGTCCCAGTTGCCGAGTTATGTGGAAAAATAGTAATTTTTTTGATTTTGGGGGTGTGCTTCCTCTCCTACGGCTTGGCAATGAATTTGGCATAGTGGGTAACATTCCCCACACCAATTCACATCTGTTAAAAAATATCCGTGAGGGTACATGTCCCAGTTGCCGAGTTATGTGGAAAAATAGTAATTTTTTTGATTTTGGGGGTGTGCTTCCTCTCCTACGGCGTGGCAATGAATTAGGCATAGTGGGTAACATTTCCCACACCAATTCACATCTGTCAAGAAATATCCGTGAGGGTACATGTCCCAGTTGCCGAGTTATGTGGAATAAATAGTAATTTTTATGATTTTGGGGGTGTGCTTCCGCTCCTACGGCGTGGCAATCAATTTGGCATAGTGGGTAACATTCCCCACACCAATTCACATCTGTCAAGAAATATCCGTGAGGGTACATGTCCCAGTTGCCGAGTTATGTGGAATAAATAGTAATTTTTATGATTTTGGGGGTGTGCTTCCTCTCCTACGGCGTGGCAATGAATTTGGCATAGTGGGTAACATTTCCCACACCAATTCATATCTGTCAAGAAATATCCGTGAGGGTACATGTCCCAGTTGCCGAGTTATGTGGAATAAATAATAATTTTTATGATTTTGAGGGTGTGCTTCCGCTCCTACGGCGTGGCAATCAATTTGGCATAGTGGGTAACATTCCCCACACCAATTCACATCTGTCAAGAAATATCCGTGAGGGTACATGTCCCAGTTGCCGAGTTATGTGGAATAATTAGTGGTTTTTATGATTTTGGGGGTGTGCTTCCTCTCCTACGGCGTGGCAATGAATTTGGCATAGTGGGTAGCATTCCCCATACGAATTCACATCTGTCAAAAAATATCCGTGATGGTACATGTCCCAGTTGCCGTGTTATGTGGAAAAATAGTAATTTTTTTGATTTTGGGGGTGTGCTTCCTCTCCTACGGCTTGGCAATGAATTTGGCATAGTGGGTAACATTCCGCACACCAATTCACATCTGTTCAAAAATATCCGTGAGGGTACATGTCCCAGTTGCCGAGTTATGTGGAAAAATAGTAATTTTTTTGATTTTGGGGGTGTGCTTCCTCTCCTACGGCGTGGCAATGAATTTGGCATAGTGGGTAACATTCCCCACACCAATTCACATCTGTCAAGAAATATCCGTGAGGGTACATGTCCCAGTTGTCGAGTTATGTGGAATACATAGTAATTTTTATGATTTTGGGGGTGTGCTTTCTCTCCTACGGCGTGGCAATGAATTTGGCATAGTGGGTAGCATTCCCCATACGAATTCACATCTGTCAAAAAGTATCCGTGAGGGTACATGTCCCAGTTGCCGAGTTATGTGGAAAAATAGTAATTTTTTTGATTTTGGGGGTGTGCTTCCTCTCCTACGGCGTGGCAATGAATTTGGCATAGTGGGTAACATTTCCCACACCAATTCACATCTGTCAAGAAATATCCGTGAGGGTACATGTCCCAGTTGCCGAGTTATGTGGAATAAATAGTAATTTTTATGATTTTGGGGGTGTGCTTCCGCTCCTACGGCGTGGCAATCAATTTGGCATAGTGGGTAACATTCCCCACACCAATTCACATCTGTCAAGAAATATCCGTGAGGGTACATGTCCCAGTTGCCGAGTTATGTGGAATAAATAGTAATTTTTATGATTTTGGGGGTGTGCTTCCTCTCCTACGGCGTGGCAATGAATTTGGCATAGTGGGTAACATTTCCCACACCAATTCACATCTGTCAAGAAATATCCGTGAGGGTACATGTCCCAGTTGCCGAGTTATGTGGAATAAATAGTAATTTTTATGATTTTGGGGGTGTGCTTCCGCTCCTACGGCGTGGCAATCAATTTGGCATAGTGGGTAACATTCCCCACACCAATTCACATCTGTCAAGAAATATCCGTGAGGGTACATGTCCCAGTTGCCAAGTTATGTGGAATAAATAGTAATTTTTATGATTTTGGGGTTGTGCTTCCTCTCCTACGGCGTGGCAATGAATTTGGCATAGTGGGCAACATTCCCCACACCAATTCCCATCTGTCAAAAAATATCCGTGAGGGTACATGTCCCAGTTGCCGAGTTATGTGGAATAATTAGTAATTTTTTTGATTTTGGGGGTGTGCTTTCTCTCCTACGGCGTGGCAATGAATTTGGCATAGTGGGTAGCATTCCCCATACGAATTCACATCTGTCAAAAAATATCCGTGAGGGTACATGTCCCAGTTGCCGAGTTATGTGGAATAATTAGTAATTTTTTTGATTTTGGGGCTGTGCTTTCTCTCCTACGGCGTGGCAATGAATTTGGCATAGTGGGTAGCATTCCCCATACGAATTCACATCTGTCAAAAAGTATCCGTGAGGGTACATGTCTCAGTTGCCGAGTTATGTGGAAAAATAGTAATTTTTTTGATTTTGGGGGTGTGCTTCCTCTCCAACGGCGTGGCAATGAATTTGGCATAGTGGGTAACATTTCCCACACCAATTCACATCTGTCAAGAAATATCCGTGAGGGTACATGTCCCAGTTGCCGAGTTATGTGGAATAAATAGTAATTTTTATGATTTTGGGGGTGTGCTTCCGCTCCTATGGCGTGGCAATCAATTTGGCATAGTGGGTAACATTCCCCACACCAATTCACATCTGTCAAGAAATATCCGTGAGGGTACATGTCCCAGTTGCCGAGTTATGTGGAATAAATAGTAATTTTTATGATTTTGGGGGTGTGCTTCCTCTCCTACGGCGTGGCAATGAATTTGGCATAGTGGGTAACATTTCCCACACCAATTCACATCTGTCAAGAAATATCCGTGAGGGTACATGTCCCAGTTGCCGAGTTATGTGGAATAAATAGTAATTTTTATGATTTTGGGGGTGTGCTTCCGCTCCTACGGCGGGCAATCAATTTGGCATAGTGGGTAACATTCCCCACACCAATTCACATCTGTCAAGAAATATCCGTGAGGGTACATGTCCCAGTTGCCGAGTTATGTGGAATAAATAGTAATTTTTATGATTTTGGGGGTGTGCTTCCGCTCCTACGGCGGGCAATCAATTTGGCATAG
Organism: Tetropium fuscum; assembly: GCA_964058915.1. Taxonomy (NCBI): domain Eukaryota; kingdom Metazoa; phylum Arthropoda; class Insecta; order Coleoptera; family Cerambycidae; genus Tetropium; species Tetropium fuscum. Next base: position 320,681 of record CAXKVY010000582.1, on the reverse strand, counting down.
TGGTAACATTTCCCACACCAATTCACATCTGTCAAGAAATATCCGTGAGGGTACATGTCCCTGTTGCCGAGTTATGTGGAATAATTGGTGGTTTTTATGATTTTGGGGGTGTGCTTCCTCTCCTACGGCGTGGCAATGAATTTGGCATAGTGGGTAACATTCCCCACACCAATTCCCATCTGTCAAAAAATATCCGTGAGGGTACATGTCCCAGTTGCCGAGTTATGTGGAATAATTAGTAATTTTTTTGATTTTGGGGGTGTGCTTTCTCTCCTACGGCGTGGCAATGAATTTGGCATAGTGGGTAGCATTCCCCATACGAATTCACATCTGTCAAAAAATATCCGTGAGGGTACATGTCCCAGTTGCCGAGTTATGTGGAAAAATAGTAATTTTTTTGATTTTGGGGGTGTGCTTCCTCTCCTACGGCTTGGCAATGAATTTGGCATAGTGGGTAACATTCCCCACACCAATTCACATCTGTTAAAAAATATCCGTGAGGGTACATGTCCCAGTTGCCGAGTTATGTGGAAAAATAGTAATTTTTTTGATTTTGGGTGTGTGCTTCCTCTCCTACGGCGTGGCAATAAATTTGGCATTGTGGGCAACATTCCCCACACAAATTCCCATCTGTCAAAAAATATCCGTGAGGGTACATGTCCCAGTTGCCGAGTTATGTGGAATAATTAGTAATTTTTTTGATTTTGGGGGTGTGCTTCCTCTCCTACGGCTTGGCAATGAATTTGGCATAGTGGGTAACATTCCCCACACCAATTCACATCTGTTAAAAAATATCCGTGAGGGTACATGTCCCAGTTGCCGAGTTATGTGGAAAAATAGTAATTTTTTTGATTTTGGGTGTGTGCTTCCTCTCCTACGGCGTGGCAATGAATTTGGCATAGTGGGTAACATTTCCCACACCAATTCACTTCTGTCAAGAAATATCCGAGAGGGTACATGTCCCAGTTGCCGAGTTATGTTGAATAAATAGTAATTTTTATGATTTTGGGGGTGTGCTTCCGCTCCTACGGCGTGGCAATCAATTTGGAATAGTGGGTAACATTCCCCACACCAATTCACATCTGTCAAGAAATATCCGTGAGGGTGCATGTCCCAGTTGCCGAGTTATGTGGAATAAATAGTAATTTTTATGATTTTGGGGGTGTGCTTCCGCTCCTACGGCGTGGCAATCAATTTGGCATAGTGGGTAACATTCCCCTCACCAATTCACATCTGTCAAGAAATATCCGTGAGGGTACATGTCCCAGTTGCCGAGTTATGTGGAATAATTAGTGGTTTTTATGATTTTGGGGGTGTGCTTCCTCTCCTACGGCGTGGCAATGAATTTGGCATAGTGGGTAGCATTCCCCATACGAATTCACATCTGTCAAAAAATATCCGTGATGGTACATGTCCCAGTTGCCGTGTTATGTGGAAAAATAGTAATTTTTTTGATTTTGGGGGTGTGCTTCCTCTCCTACGGCTTGGCAATGAATTTGGCATAGTGGGTAACATTCCGCACACCAATTCACATCTGTTCAAAAATATCCGTGAGGGTACATGTCCCAGTTGCCGAGTTATGTGGAAAAATAGTAATTTTTTTCATTTTGGGGGTGTGCTTCCTCTCCTACGGCGTGGCAATGAATTTGGCATAGTGGGTAACATTCCCCACACCAATTCACATCTGTCAAGAAATATCCGTGAGGGTACATGTCCCATTTGCCGAGTTATGTGGAATACATAGTAATTTTTATGATTTTGGGGGTGTGCTTTCTCTCCTACGGCGTGGCAATGAATTTGGCATAGTGGGTAGCATTCCCCATACGAATTCACATCTGTCAAAAAGTATCCGTGAGGGTACATGTCCCAGTTGCCGAGTTATGTGGAAAAATAGTAATTTTTTTGATTTTGGGGGTGTGCTTCCTCTCCTACGGCGTGGCAATGAATTTGGCATAGTGGGTAACATTTCCCACACCAATTCACATCTGTCAAGAAATATCCGTGAGGGTACATGTCCCAGTTGCCGAGTTATGTGGAATAAATAGTAATTTTTATGATTTTGGGGGTGTGCTTCCGCTCCTACGGCGTGGCAATCAATTTGGCATAGTGGGTAACATTCCCCACACCAATTCACATCTGTCAAGAAATATCCGTGAGGGTACATGTCCCAGTTGCCGAGTTATGTGGAATAAATAGTAATTTTTATGATTTTGGGGGTGTGCTTCCTCTCCTACGGCGTGGCAATGAATTTGGCATAGTGGGTAACATTTCCCACACCAATTCACATCTGTCAAGAAATATCCGTGAGGGTACATGTCCCAGTTGCCGAGTTATGTGGAATAAATAGTAATTTTTATGATTTTGGGGGTGTGCTTCCGCTCCTACGGCGTGGCAATCAATTTGGCATAGTGGGTAACATTCCCCACACCAATTCACATCTGTCAAGAAATATCCGTGAGGGTACATGTCCCAGTTGCCGAGTTATGTGGAATAAATAGTAATTTTTATGATTTTGGGGGTGTGCTTCCTCTCCTACGGCGTGGCAATGAATTTGGCATAGTGGGTAACATTTCCCACACCAATTCACATCTGTCAAGAAATATCCGTGAGGGTACATGTCCCAGTTGCCGAGTTATGTGGAATAAATAGTAATTTTTATGATTTTGGGGGTGTGCTTCCGCTCCTACGGCGTGGCAATCAATTTGGCATAGTGGGTAACATTCCCCACACCAATTCACATCTGTCAAGAAATATCCGTGAGGGTACATGTCCCAGTTGCCGAGTTATGTGGAATAAATAGTAATTTTTATGATTTTGGGGGTGTGCTTCCTCTCCTACGGCGTGGCAATGAATTTGGCATAGTGGGTAACATTTCCCACACCAATTCACATCTGTCAAGAAATATCCGTGAGGGTACATGTCCCAGTTGCCGAGTTATGTGGAATAAATAGTAATTTTTATGATTTTGGGGGTGTGCTTCCGCTCCTACGGCGTGGCAATCAATTTGGCATAGTGGGTAACATTCCCCACACCAATTCACATCTGTCAAGAAATATCCGTGAGGGTACATGTCCCAGTTGCCGAGTTATGTGGAATAAATAGTAATTTTTATGATTTTGGGGGTGTGCTTCCTCTCCTACGGCGTGGCAATGAATTTGGCATAGTGGGTAACATTTCCCACACCAATTCACATCTGTCAAGAAATATCCGTGAGGGTACATGTCCCAGTTGCCGAGTTATGTGGAATAAATAGTAATTTTTATGATTTTGGGGGTGTGCTTCCGCTCCTACGGCGTGGCAATCAATTTGGCATAGTGGGTAACATTCCCCACACCAATTCACATCTGTCAAGAAATATCCGTGAGGGTACATGTCCCAGTTGCCGAGTTATGTGGAATAATTAGTGGTTTTTATGATTTTGGGGGTGTGCTTCCTCTCCTACGGCGTGGCAATGAATTTGGCATAGTGGGTAGCATTCCCCATACGAATGCACATCTGTCAAAAAATATCCGTGAGGGTACATGTCCCAGTTGCCGAGTTATGTGGAATAATTAGTGGTTTTTATGATTTTGGGGGTGTGCTTCCTCTCCTACGGCGTGGCAATGAATTTGGCATAGTGGGTAGCATTCCCCATACGAATGCACATCTGTCAAAAAATATCCGTGAGGGTACATGTCCCAGTTGCCGAGTTATGTGGAAAAATAGTAATTTTTTTGATTTTGGGGGTGTGCTTCCTCTCCTACGGCGTGGCAATGAATTTGGCGTAGTGGGTAACATTCCCCACACCAATTCACATCTGTCAAGAAATATCCGTGAAGGTACATGTCCCAGTTGCCGAGTTATGTGGAATAATTAGTGGTTTTTATGATTTTGGGGGTGTGCTTCCTCTCCTACGGCGTGGCAATGAATTTGGCATAGTGGGTAGCTTTCCCCATACAAATTCACATCTGTCAAAAAATATACTTGAGGGTACATGTCCCAGTTGCCGAGTTATGTGGAATAATTAGTAATTTTTTTGATATTGGGGGTGTGTTTTCTCTCCTACGGCGTGGCAATGAATTTGGCATAGTAGGTAGTATTCCCCATACGAATTCACATCTGTCAAAAAATATCCGTGAGGGTACATGTCCCAGTTGCCGAGTTATGTGGAAAAATAGTAATTTTTTTGATTTGGGGGTGTGCTTCCTCTCCTACGGCGTGGCAATGAATTTGGCATAGTGGGTAACATTCCCCACACCATTTCACATCTGTCAAGAAATATCCGTGAGGGTACATGTCCCAGTTGCCGAGTTATGTGGAATAAATAGTAATTTTTATGATTTTGGGGTTGTGCTTCCTCTCCTACGGCGTGGCAATGAATTTGGCATAGTGGGCAACATTCCCCACACCAATTCCCATCTGTCAAAAAATATCCGTGAGGGTACATGTCACAGTTGCCGAGTTATGTGGAATAATTAGTGGTTTTTATGATTTTGGGGGTGTGCTTCCTCTCCTACGGCGTGGCAATGAATTTGGCATAGTGGGTAGCTTTCCCCATACAAATTCACATCTGTCAAAAAATATACATGAGGGTACATGTCCCAGTTGCCGAGTTATGTGGAATAATTAGTAATTTTTTTGATTTTGGGGGTGTGCTTTCTCTCCTACGGCGTGGCAATGAATTTGGCATAGTGGGTAGCATTCCCCATACGAATTCACATCTGTCAAAAAATATCCGTGAGGGTACATGTCCCAGTTGCCGAGTTATGTGGAATAAATAGTAATTTTTATGATTTTGGGGGTGTGCTTCCGCTCCTACGGCGTGGCAATCAATTTGGCATAGTGGGTAACATTCCCCACACCAATTCACATATGTCAAGAAATATCCGTGAGGGTACATGTCCCAGTTGCCGAGTTATGTGGAATAAATAGTAATTTTTATGATTTTGGGGGTGTGCTTCCTCTCCTACGGCGTGACAATGAATTTGGCATAGTAAGTAACATTTCCCACACCAATTCACATCTGTCAAGAAATATCCGTGAGGGTACATGTCCCAGTTGCCGAGTTATGTGGAATAAATAGTAATTTTTATGATTTTGGGGGTGTGCTTCCGCTCCTACGGCGTGGCAATCAATTTGGCATAGTGGGTAACATTCCCCACACCAATTCACATCTGTCAAGAAATATCCGTGAGGGTACATGTCCCAGTTGCCGAGTTATGTGGAATAATTAGTGGTTTTTATGATTTTGGGGGTGTGCTTCCTCTCCTACGGCGTGGCAATGAATTTGGCATAGTGGGTAGCATTCCCCATACGAATTCACATCTGTCAAAAAATATCCGTGAGGGTACATGTCCCAGTTGCCGAGTTATGTGGAAAAATAGTAATTTTTTTGATTTTGGGGGTGTGCTTCCTCTCCTACGGCGTGGCAATGAATTTGGCATAGTGGGTAACATTTCCCACACCAATTCACATCTGTCAACAAATATCCGTGAGGGTACATGTCCCAGTTGCCGAATTATGTGGAATAAATAGTAATTTTTATGTTTGGGGGTGTGCTTCCGCTCCTACGGCGTGGCAATCAATTTGGCATAGTGGGTAACATTCCCCACACCAATTCACATCTGTCAAGAAATATCTGTGAGGGTACATGTCCCAGTTGCCGAGTTATGTGGAATAAATAGTAATTTTTATGATTTTGGGGGTGTGCTTCCTCTCCTACGGCGTGGCAATGAATTTGGCATAGTGGGTAACATTTCCCACACCAATTCACATCTGTCAAGAAATATCCGTGAGGGTACATGTCCCAGTTGCCGAGTTATGTGGAATAAATAGTAATTTTTATGATTTTGGGGGTGTGCTTCCGCTCCTACGGCGTGGCAATCAATTTGGCATAGTGGGTAACATTCCCCACACCAATTCACATCTGTCAAGAAATATCCATGAGGGTACATGTCCCAGTTGCCGAGTTATGTGGAATAAATAGTAATTTTTATTATTTTGGGGGTGTGCTTCCTCTCCTACGGCGTGGCAATGAATTTGGCATAGTGGGTAACATTCCCCACATCAATTCACATCTGTCAAGAAATATCCGTGAGGGTACATGTCCCAGTTGCCGAGTTATGTAGAATAAATTCAAAAAATATCCGTGGTGGTACATGTCCCAGTTGCCGAGTTATGTGGAATAAATAGTAATTTTTATGATTTTGGGGGTGTGCTTCCTCTCCTACGGCGTGGCAATGAATTTGGCATAGTGGGTAACATTTCCCACACCAATTCACATCTGTCAAGAAATATCCGTGAGGGTACATGTCCCAGTTGCCGAGTTATGTGGAATAAATAGTAATTTTTATGATTTTGGGGGTGTGCTTCCGCTCCTACGGCGTGGCAATCAATTTGGCATAGTGGGTAACATTCCCCACACCAATTCACATCTGTCAAGAAATATCCATGAGGGTACATGTCCCAATTGCCGAGTTATGTGGAATAAATAGTAATTTTTATTATTTTGGGGTGTGCTTCCTCTCCTACGGCGTGGCAATGAATGTGGCATAGTGGGTAACATTTTCAAAAAATATCCGTGGTGGTACATGTCCCAGTTGCCGAGTTATGTGGAATAAATAGTAATTTTTATGATTTTGGGGGTGTGCTTCCGCTCCTACGGCGTGGCAATCAATTTGGCATAGTGGGTAACATTCCCCACACCAATTCACATCTGCCAAGAAATATCCGTGAGGGTACATGTCCCAGTTGCCGAGTTATGTGGAATAAATGGTAATTTTTATGATTTTGGGGGTGTGCTTCCGCTCCTACGGCGTGGCAATCAATTTGGCATAGTGGGTAACATTCCCCACACCAATTCACATCTGTCAAGAAATATCCGTGAGGGTACATGTCCCAGTTGCCGAGTTATGTGGAATAATTAGTGGTTTTTATGATTTTGGGGGTGTGCTTCCTCTCCTACGGCGTGGCAATGAATTTGGCATAGTGGGTAGCATTCCCCATACGAATTCACATCTGTCAAAAAATATCCGTGAGGGTACATGTCCCAGTTGCCGAGTTATGTGGAAAAATAGTAATTTTTTTGATTTTGGGGGTGTGCTTCCTCTCCTACGGCGTGGCAATGAATTTGGCATAGTGGGTAACATTCCCCACACCAATTCACATCTGTCAAGAAATATCCGTGAGGGTACATGTCCCAGTTGCCGAGTTATGTGGAATAAATAGTAATTTTTATGATTTTGGGGTTGTGCTTCCTCTCCTACGGCATGGCAATGAATTTGGCATAGTGGGCAACATTCCCCACACCAATTCCCATCTGTCAAAAAATATCCGTGAGGGTACATGTCCCAGTTGCCGAGTTATGTGGAATAATTAGTGGTTTTTATGATTTTGGGGGTGTGCTTCCTCTCCTACGGCGTGGCAATGAATTTGGCATAGTGGGTAGCTTTCCCCATACAAATTCACATCTGTCAAAAAATATACATGAGGGTACATGTCCCAGTTGCCGAGTTATGTGGAATAATTAGTAATTTTTCGATTTTGGGGGTGTGCTTTCTCTCCTACGGCGTGGCAATGAATTTGGCATAGTGGGTAGCATTCCCCATACGAATTCACATCTGTCAAAAAATATCCGTGAGGGTACATGTCCCAGTTGCCGAGTTATGTGGAATAATTAGTGGTTTTTATGATTTTGGGGGTGTGCTTCCTCTCCAACGGCGTGGCAATGAATTTGGCATTGTGGGTAGCTTTCCCCATACAAATTCACATCTGTCAAAAAATATACATGAGGGTACATGTCCCAGTTGCCGAGTTATGTGGAATAATTAGTAATTTTTTTTGATTTTGGGGGTGTGCTTTCTCTCCTACGGCGTGGCAATGAATTTGGCATAGTGGGTAGCATTCCCCATACGAATTCACATCTGTCAAAAAATATCCGTGAGGGTACATGTCCCAGTTGCCGAGTTATGTGGAAAAATAGTAATTTTTTTGATTTTGGGGGTGTGCTTCCTCTCCTACGGCTTGGCAATGAATTTGGCATAGTGGGTAACATTCCCCACACCAATTCACATCTGTTAAAAAATATCCGTGAGGGTACATGTCCCAGTTGCCGAGTTATGTGGAAAAATAGTAATTTTTTTGATTTTGGGGGTGTGCTTCCTCTCCTACGGCGTGGCAATGAATTAGGCATAGTGGGTAACATTTCCCACACCAATTCACATCTGTCAAGAAATATCCGTGAGGGTACATGTCCCAGTTGCCGAGTTATGTGGAATAAATAGTAATTTTTATGATTTTGGGGGTGTGCTTCCTCTCCTACGGCGTGGCAATGAATTTGGCATAGTGGGTAACATTTCCCACACCAATTCATATCTGTCAAGAAATATCCGTGAGGGTACATGTCCCAGTTGCCGAGTTATGTGGAATAAATAATAATTTTTATGATTTTGAGGGTGTGCTTCCGCTCCTACGGCGTGGCAATCAATTTGGCATAGTGGGTAACATTCCCCACACCAATTCACATCTGTCAAGAAATATCCGTGAAGGTACATGTCCCAGTTGTCGAGTTATGTGGAATAATTAGTGGTTTTTATGATTTTGGGGGTGTGCTTCCTCTCCTACGGCGTGGCAATGAATTTGGCATAGTGGGTAGCATTCCCCATACGAATTCACATCTGTCAAAAAATATCCGTGATGGTACATGTCCCAGTTGCCGTGTTATGTGGAAAAATAGTAATTTTTTTGATTTTGGGGGTGTGCTTCCTCTCCTACGGCTTGGCAATGAATTTGGCATAGTGGGTAACATTCCGCACACCAATTCACATCTGTTCAAAAATATCCGTGAGGGTACATGTCCCAGTTGCCGAGTTATGTGGAAAAATAGTAATTTTTTTTATTTTGGGGGTGTGCTTCCTCTCCTACGGCGTGGCAATGAATTTGGCATAGTGGGTAACATTCCCCACACCAATTCACATCTGTCAAGAAATATCCGTGAGGGTACATGTCCCAGTTGTCGAGTTATGTGGAATACATAGTAATTTTTATGATTTTGGGGGTGTGCTTTCTCTCCTACGGCGTGGCAATGAATTTGGCATAGTGGGTAGCATTCCCCATACGAATTCACATCTGTCAAAAAGTATCCGTGAGGGTACATGTCCCAGTTGCCGAGTTATGTGGAAAAATAGTAATTTTTTTGATTTTGGGGGTGTGCTTCCTCTCCTACGGCGTGGCAATGAATTTGGCATAGTGGGTAACATTTCCCACACCAATTCACATCTGTCAAGAAATATCCGTGAGGGTACATGTCCCAGTTGCCGAGTTATGTGGAATAAATAGTAATTTTTATGATTTTGGGGGTGTGCTTCCGCTCCTACGGCGTGGCAATCAATTTGGCATAGTGGGTAACATTCCCCACACCAATTCACATCTGTCAAGAAATATCCGTGAGGGTACATGTCCCAGTTGCCGAGTTATGTGGAATAAATAGTAATTTTTATGATTTTGGGGGTGTGCTTCCTCTCCTACGGCGTGGCAATGAATTTGGCATAGTGGGTAACATTTCCCACACCAATTCACATCTGTCAAGAAATATCCGTGAGGGTACATGTCCCAGTTGCCGAGTTATGTGGAATAAATAGTAATTTTTATGATTTTGGGGGTGTGCTTCCGCTCCTACGGCGTGGCAATCAATTTGGCATAGTGGGTAACATTCCCCACACCAATTCACATCTGTCAAGAAATATCCGTGAGGGTACATGTCCCAGTTGCCAAGTTATGTGGAATAAATAGTAATTTTTATGATTTTGGGGTTGTGCTTCCTCTCCTACGGCGTGGCAATGAATTTGGCATAGTGGGCAACATTCCCCACACCAATTCCCATCTGTCAAAAAATATCCGTGAGGGTACATGTCCCAGTTGCCGAGTTATGTGGAATAATTAGTAATTTTTTTGATTTTGGGGGTGTGCTTTCTCTCCTACGGCGTGGCAATGAATTTGGCATAGTGGGTAGCATTCCCCATACGAATTCACATCTGTCAAAAAATATCCGTGAGGGTACATGTCCCAGTTGCCGAGTTATGTGGAATAATTAGTAATTTTTTTGATTTTGGGGCTGTGCTTTCTCTCCTACGGCGTGGCAATGAATTTGGCATAGTGGGTAGCATTCCCCATACGAATTCACATCTGTCAAAAAGTATCCGTGAGGGTACATGTCTCAGTTGCCGAGTTATGTGGAAAAATAGTAATTTTTTTGATTTTGGGGGTGTGCTTCCTCTCCAACGGCGTGGAAATGAATTTGGCATAGTGGGTAACATTTCCCACACCAATTCACATCTGTCAAGAAATATCCGTGAGGGTACATGTCCCAGTTGCCGAGTTATGTGGAATAAATAGTAATTTTTATGATTTTGGGGGTGTGCTTCCGCTCCTATGGCGTGGCAATCAATTTGGCATAGTGGGTAACATTCCCCACACCAATTCACATCTGTCAAGAAATATCCGTGAGGGTACATGTCCCAGTTGCCGAGTTATGTGGAATAAATAGTAATTTTTATGATTTTGGGGGTGTGCTTCCTCTCCTACGGCGTGGCAATGAATTTGGCATAGTGGGTAACATTTCCCACACCAATTCACATCTGTCAAGAAATATCCGTGAGGGTACATGTCCCAGTTGCCGAGTTATGTGGAATAAATAGTAATTTTTATGATTTTGGGGGTGTGCTTCCGCTCCTACGGCGGGCAATCAATTTGGCATAGTGGGTAACATTCCCCACACCAATTCACATCTGTCAAGAAATATCCGTGAGGGTACATGTCCCAGTTGCCGAGTTATGTGGAATAAATAGTAATTTTTATGATTTTGGGGGTGTGCTTCCGCTCCTACGGCGGGCAATCAATTTGGCATAGTGGTAACATTTCCCACACCAATTCACATCTGTCAAGAAATATCCGTGAGGGTACATGTCCCAGTTGCCGAGTTATGTGGAATAATTGGTGGTTTTTATGATTTTGGGGGTGTGCTTCCTCTCCTACGGCGTGGCAATGAATTTGGCATAGTGGGTAACATTCCCCACACCAATTCCCATCTGTCAAAAAATATCCGTGAGGGTACATGTCCCAGTTGCCGAGTTATGTGGAATAATTAGTAATTTTTTTGATTTTGGGGGTGTGCTTTCTCTCCGACGGCGTGGCAATGAATTTGGCATAGTGGGTAGCATTCCCCATACGAATTCACATCTGTCAAAAAATATCCGTGAGGGTACATGTCCCAGTTGCCGAGTTATGTGGAAAAATAGTAATTTTTTTGATTTTGGGGGTGTGCTTCCTCTCCTACGGCTTGGCAATGAATTTGGCATAGTGGGTAACATTCCCCACACCAATTCACATCTGTTAAAAAATATCCGTGAGGGTACATGTCCCAGTTGCCGAGTTATGTGGAATAAATAGTAATTTTTATGATTTTGGGGGTGTGCTTCCGCTCCTACGGCGTGGCAATCAATTTAGCATAGTGGGTAACATTCCCCACACCAATTCACATCTGTCAAGATATATCCGTGAGGGTACATGTCCCAGTTGCCAAGTTATGTGGAATAAATAGTAATTTTTATGATTTTGGGGTTGTGCTTCCTCTCCTACGGCGTGGCAATAAATTTGGCATAGTGGGCAACATTCCCCACACAAATTCCCATCTGTCAAAAAATATCCGTGAGGGTACATGTCCCAGTTGCCGAGTTATGTGGAATAATTAGTAATTTTTTTGATTTTGGGGGTGTGCTTTCTCTCCTACGGCGTGGCAATGAATTTGGCATAGTGGGTAGCATTCCCCATACGAATTCACATCTGTCAAAAAATATCCGTGTGGGTACATGTCCCAGTTGCCGAGTTATGTGGAATAATTAGTAATTTTTTTGATTTTGGGGGTGTGCTTTCTCTCCTACGGCGTGGCAATGAATTTGGCATAGTGGGTAGCATTCCCCATACGAATTCACATCTGTCAAAAAGTATCCGTGAGGGTACATGTCCCAGTTGCCGAGTTATGTGGAAAAATAGTAATTTTTTTGATTTTGGGGGTGTGCTTCCTCTCCTACGGCGTGGCAATGAATTTGGCATAGTGGGTAACATTCCCCACACCAATTCACATCTGTTAAAAAATATCCGTGAGGGTACATGTCCCAGTTGCCAAGTTATGTGGAATAAATAGTAATTTTTATGATTTTGGGGGTGTGCTTCCGCTCCTACGGCGTGGCAATCAATTTAGCATAGTGGGTAACATTCCCCACACCAATTCACATCTGTCAAGATATATCCGTGAGGGTACATGTCCCAGTTGCCAAGTTATGTGGAATAAATAGTAATTTTTATGATTTTGGGGTTGTGCTTCCTCTCCTACGGCGTGGCAATAAATTTGGCATAGTGGGCAACATTCCCCACACCAATTCCCATCTGTCAAAAAATATCCGTGAGGGTACATGTCCCAGTTGCCGAGTTATGTGGAATAATTAGTAATTTTTTTGATTTTGGGGGTGTGCTTTCTCTCCTACGGCGTGGCAATGAATTTGGCATAGTGGGTAGCATTCCCCATACGAATTCACATCTGTCAAAAAATATCCGTGAGGGTACATGTCCCAGTTGCCGAGTTATGTGGAATAATTAGTAATTTTTTTGATTTTGGGGGTGTGCTTTCTCTCCTACGGCGTGGCAATGAATTTGGCATAGTGGGTAGCATTCCCCATACGAATTCACATCTGTCAAAAAGTATCCGTGAGGGTACATGTCCCAGTTGCCGAGTTATGTGGAAAAATAGTAATTTTTTTGATTTTGGGGGTGTGCTTCCTCTCCTACGGCGTGGCAATGAATTTGGCATAGTGGGTAACATTTCCCACACCAATTCACATCTGTCAAGAAATATCCGTGAGGGTACATGTCCCAGTTGCCGAGTTATGTGGAATAAATAGTAATTTTTATGATTTTGGGGGTGTGCTTCCGCTCCTATGGCGTGGCAATCAATTTGGCATAGTGGATAACATTCCCCACACCAATTCACATCTGTCAAGAAATATCCGTGAGGGTACATGTCCCAGTTGCCGAGTTATGTGGAATAAATAGTAATTTTTATGATTTTGGGGGTGTGCTTCCTCTCCTACGGCGTGGCAATGAATTTGGCATAGTGGGTAACATTTCCCACACCAATTCACATCTGTCAAGAAATATCCGTGAGGGTACATGTCCCAGTTGCCGAGTAATGTGGAATAAATAGTAATTTTTATGATTTTGGGGGTGTGCTTCCGCTCCTACGGCGGGCAATCAATTTGGCATAGTGGGTAACATTCCCCACACCAATTCACATCTGTCAAGAAATATCCGTGAGGGTACATGTCCCAGTTGCCAAGTTATGTGGAATAAATAGTAATTTTTATGATTTTGGGGTTGTGCTTCCTCTCCTACGGCGTGGCATTGAATTTGGCATAGTGGGCAACATTCCCCACACCAATTCACATCTGTCAAGAAATATCCGTGAGGGTACATGTCCCAGTTGCCAAGTTATGTGGAATAAATAGTAATTTTTATGATTTTGGGGTTGTGCTTCCTCTCCTACGGCGTGGCATTGAATTTGGCATAGTGGGCAACATTCCCCACACCAATTCCCATCTGTCAAAAAATATCCGTGAGGGTACATGTCCCAGTTGCCGAGTTATGTGGAATAATTAGTAATTTTTTTGATTTTGGGGGTGTGCTTTCTCTCCTACGGCGTGGCAATGAATTTGGCATAGTGGGTAGCATTCGCCATACGAATTCACATCTGTCAAAAAATATCCGTGAGGGTACATGTCCCAGTTGGCGAGTTATGTGGAAAAATAGTAATTTTTTTGATTTTGGGGGTGTGCTTCCTCTCCTACGGCTTGGCAATGAATTTGGCATAGTGGGTAACATTCCCCACACCAATTCACATCTGTTAAAAAATATCCGTGAGGGTACATGTCCCAGTTGCCGAGTTATGTGGAAAAATAGTAATTTTTTTGATTTTGGGTGTGTGCTTCCTCTCCTACGGCGTGGCAATGAATTTGGCATAGTGGGTAACATTTCCCACACCAATTCACATCTGTCAAGAAATATCCGTGAGGGTACATGTCCCAGTTGCCGAGTTATGTTGAATAAATAGTAATTTTTATGATTTTGGGGGTGTGCTTCCGCTCCTACGGCGTGGCAATCAATTTGGAATAGTGGGTAACATTCCCCACACCAATTCACATCTGTCAAGAAATATCCGTGAGGGTACATGTCCCAGTTGCCGAGTTATGTGGAATAAATAGTAATTTTTATGATTTTGGGGGTGTGCTTCCGCTCCTACGGCGTGGCAATCAATTTGGCATAGTGGGTAACATTCCCCTCACCAATTCACATCTGTCAAGAAATATCCGTGAGGGTACATGTCCCAGTTGCCGAGTTATGTGGAATAATTAGTGGTTTTTATGATTTTGGGGGTGTGCTTCCTCTCCTACGGCGTGGCAATGAATTTGGCATAGTGGGTAGCATTCCCCATACGAATTCACATCTGTCAAAAAATATCCGTGAGGGTACATGTCCCAGTTGCCGAGTTATGTGAAAAAATAGTATTTTTTTTGATTTTGGGGGTGTGCTTCCTCTCCGACGGCTTGGCAATGAATTTGGCATAGTGGGTAACATTCCCCACACCAATTCACATCTGTTAAAAAATATCCGTGAGGGTATGGATATTTAAAGCGTGGCGACGGAAGTCGCCACGCTTTTTGACCACCTTGCGACTTTTTAGGTACTAGTAGAACTGGACTATTATAACTAAAAATTGAAGGTTCTACTATACCATTATCTAACATTTTGCTGACTTGTTTATTTATTTCTTGCTTATGCGCTTGAGGAGTGCGATAGTTTTTGATGTAGACCGTCGCATCGTCAGCTAATTTTAAATTTTGTTTATAAAAGTTATTTACTGTTAACGTATCAGATTTAAGTGCAAAAATTTCAGAGAAATCGTTACATAATTTAATCACATCCCTTTTTACAAATTCTGGAATTCCTTCCGTGTTAAGTTGTTTAAATAAATCAGAACTTCTGTCCTTATTGGTATCATTTATGCTATATATTTTGTAATTATCCAGATTCTCTGTTTCTACCTTAACATGTCTTAAAGTTACACTTTCGGTCGTTGTATTTAATATTCTTACTAATGGGCTATTTTTAGAAACAATTGTCCTGGCTACAAAGATACCTTTTTTTAGTTCCTTATTTACAACTAGAGCATCTTGTGTTAAATTTTTCAAGCTTTTCAATTCTCTAATTACCTCACATCTAGGTGGTATTATTAAAGTATCTTCTTCATTACTACTAAATATTGAAATAATTGTTTGCTTATTTCCAAATCTTAATGTCATAGTCCAATTGTAATAGTCTAATATGCAATGAAATCTAGAGATGAAGTCTCTTCCCAATATTCCATCTGCGGGTATAGGAAAATTTTCATCTACTATGTGAAATTGATGCTTTAATTCATAATTATTAACATATAAGTATGTGTTGGTGGTACCTAAAGAATGAGTAATACCATCCGTAACACCTTTAATTTTACTAGAATTTACTGTATTGATTAATTGATCTGAAAAAATTTTTGTTCTTTTAAAAATAGATATATCAGCGCCAGTGTCTATTAAAAATGTTGACTCTGTGCCCGTCATTTCTGTAGGTAAAAATACAAAGTTCGAAAGTGATAGATTAATATTAAAATTTTTTACATGCGCCCCAACTACTCCTGCTGGGGCACCCTCCCGTTTCCCTGCTCTTGCTCTACTTCGAGCATCCTTACGGGGTGAAAGTGCCTCCTAGCAGAGCCGTTGGTGCCATTATTATAATTCCTTGTCGAATTAGCTCCTGGATTGCGGAAATTATTGTTACGCCTATTATTATTATTATAAGAATTGCTACTATTATAAGAATTATTGCTATTATACCGATTATTATTATAAGAATTATTATTATATTGGTTATTACCGTTAAATGTATTGTGCCCGAATGGCCGTTGATTATGAGGCGAACCGTATTGTCGAGAGGACAATCGGTTGAACCCTCTATTATAGCCACTTGATCTATCATTACCCCTAAAATTCAACCTATCATTACCCCTAAAATACATAATCTGGGAAGTATTAGTTTTCGAGCTAGAATCGACGAATTTTGCAACTGCTTCACGCACTGTACTGAAAGTACCTGCTTCCATGATGAGTTTTGTTCTTTCCGAATTTGCATTGTCGCTGAAGGCTTTAACTACAGATTCGCATGAATATTTAGCTGCTACATCAGGAGGCACGCCTTCGCTGATGAAAGCTTTCCTACGTGTGCTTCCTCTCCTACGGCGTGGCAATGAATTTGGCATAGTGGGTAGCTTTCCCCATACAAATTCACATCTGTCAAAAAATATACATGAGGGTACATGTCCCAGTTGCCGAGTTATGTGGAATAATTAGTAATTTTTTTGATTTTGGGGGTGTGCTTTCTCTCCTACGGCGTGGCAATGAATTTGGCATAGTGGGTAGCATTCCCCATACGAATTCACATCTGTCAAAAAATATCCGTGAGGGTGGGTACATGTCCCAGTTACCGAGTTATGTGGAAAAATAGTAATTTTTTTGATTTTGGGGGTGTGCTTCCTCTCCTACGGCTTGGCAATGAATTTGGCATAGTGGGTAACATTCCCCACACCAATTCACATCTGTTAAAAAATATCCGTGAGGGTACATGTCCCAGTTGCCGAGTTATGTGGAATAAATAGTAATTTTTATGATTTTGGGGGTGTGCTTCCGCTCCTACGGCGTGGCAATCAATTTGGCATAGTGGGTAACATTCCCCACACCAATTCACATCTGTCAAGAAATATCCGTGAGGGTACATGTCCCAGTTGCCGAGTTATGTGGAATAAATAGTAATTTTTATGATTTTGTGGGTGTGCTTCCTCTCCTACGGCGTGGCAATGAATTTGGCATAGTGGGTAACATTTCCCACACCAATTCACATCTGTCAAGAAATATCCGTGAGGGTACATGTCCCAGTTGCCGAGTTATGTGGAATAAATAGTAATTTTTATGATTTTGGGGGTGTGCTTCCGCTCCTACGGCGTGGCAATCAATTTGGCATAGTGGGTAACATTCCCCACACCAATTCACATCTGTCAAGAAATATCCGTGAGGGTACATGTCCCAGTTGCCGAGTTATGTGGAATAATTAGTGGTTTTTATGATTTTGGGGGTGTGCTTCCTCTCCTACGGCGTGGCAATGAATTTGGCATAGTGGGTAGCATTCCCCATACGAATTCACATCTGTCAAAAAATATCCGTGAGGGTACATGTCCCAGTTGCCGAGTTACGTGGAATAAATAGTAATTTTTATGATTTTGGGGTTGTGCTTCCTCTCCTACGGCGTGGCAATGAATTTGGCATAGTGGGCAACATTCCCCACACCAATTCACATCTGTCAAGAAATATCCGTGAGGGTACATGTCCCAGTTGCCAAGTTATGTGGAATAAATAGTAATTTTTATGATTTTGGGGTTGTGCTTCCTCTCCTACGGCGTGGCATTGAATTTGGCATAGTGGGCAACATTCCCCACACCAATTCCCATCTGTCAAAAAATATCCGTGAGGGTACATGTCCCAGTTGCCGAGTTATGTGGAATAATTAGTAATTTTTTTGATTTTGGGGGTGTGCTTTCTCTCCTACGGCGTGGCAATGAATTTGGCATAGTGGGTAGCATTCGCCATACGAATTCACATCTGTCAAAAAATATCCGTGAGGGTACATGTCCCAGTTGGCGAGTTATGTGGAAAAATAGTAATTTTTTTGATTTTGGGGGTGTGCTTCCTCTCCTACGGCTTGGCAATGAATTTGGCATAGTGGGTAACATTCCCCACACCAATTCACATCTGTTAAAAAATATCCGTGAGGGTACATGTCCCAGTTGCCGAGTTATGTGGAAAAATAGTAATTTTTTTGATTTTGGGTGTGTGCTTCCTCTCCTACGGCGTGGCAATGAATTTGGCATAGTGGGTAACATTTCCCACACCAATTCACATCTGTCAAGAAATATCCGTGAGGGTACATGTCCCAGTTGCCGAGTTATGTTGAATAAATAGTAATTTTTATGATTTTGGGGGTGTGCTTCCGCTCCTACGGCGTGGCAATCAATTTGGAATAGTGGGTAACATTCCCCACACCAATTCACATCTGTCAAGAAATATCCGTGAGGGTACATGTCCCAGTTGCCGAGTTATGTGGAATAAATAGTAATTTTTATGATTTTGGGGGTGTGCTTCCGCTCCTACGGCGTGGCAATCAATTTGGCATAGTGGGTAACATTCCCCTCACCAATTCACATCTGTCAAGAAATATCCGTGAGGGTACATGTCCCAGTTGCCGAGTTATGTGGAATAATTAGTGGTTTTTATGATTTTGGGGGTGTGCTTCCTCTCCTACGGCGTGGCAATGAATTTGGCATAGTGGGTAGCATTCCCCATACGAATTCACATCTGTCAAAAAATATCCGTGAGGGTACATGTCCCAGTTGCCGAGTTATGTGAAAAAATAGTATTTTTTTTGATTTTGGGGGTGTGCTTCCTCTCCGACGGCTTGGCAATGAATTTGGCATAGTGGGTAACATTCCCCACACCAATTCACATCTGTTAAAAAATATCCGTGAGGGTATGGATATTTAAAGCGTGGCGACGGAAGTCGCCACGCTTTTTGACCACCTTGCGACTTTTTAGGTACTAGTAGAACTGGACTATTATAACTAAAAATTGAAGGTTCTACTATACCATTATCTAACATTTTGCTGACTTGTTTATTTATTTCTTGCTTATGCGCTTGAGGAGTGCGATAGTTTTTGATGTAGACCGTCGCATCGTCAGCTAATTTTAAATTTTGTTTATAAAAGTTATTTACTGTTAACGTATCAGATTTAAGTGCAAAAATTTCAGAGAAATCGTTACATAATTTAATCACATCCCTTTTTACAAATTCTGGAATTCCTTCCGTGTTAAGTTGTTTAAATAAATCAGAACTTCTGTCCTTATTGGTATCATTTATGCTATATATTTTGTAATTATCCAGATTCTCTGTTTCTACCTTAACATGTCTTAAAGTTACACTTTCGGTCGTTGTATTTAATATTCTTACTAATGGGCTATTTTTAGAAACAATTGTCCTGGCTACAAAGATACCTTTTTTTAGTTCCTTATTTACAACTAGAGCATCTTGTGTTAAATTTTTCAAGCTTTTCAATTCTCTAATTACCTCACATCTAGGTGGTATTATTAAAGTATCTTCTTCATTACTACTAAATATTGAAATAATTGTTTGCTTATTTCCAAATCTTAATGTCATAGTCCAATTGTAATAGTCTAATATGCAATGAAATCTAGAGATGAAGTCTCTTCCCAATATTCCATCTGCGGGTATAGGAAAATTTTCATCTACTATGTGAAATTGATGCTTTAATTCATAATTATTAACATATAAGTATGTGTTGGTGGTACCTAAAGAATGAGTAATACCATCCGTAACACCTTTAATTTTACTAGAATTTACTGTATTGATTAATTGATCTGAAAAAATTTTTGTTCTTTTAAAAATAGATATATCAGCGCCAGTGTCTATTAAAAATGTTGACTCTGTGCCCGTCATTTCTGTAGGTAAAAATACAAAGTTCGAAAGTGATAGATTAATATTAAAATTTTTTACATGCGCCCCAACTACTCCTGCTGGGGCACCCTCCCGTTTCCCTGCTCTTGCTCTACTTCGAGCATCCTTACGGGGTGAAAGTGCCTCCTAGCAGAGCCGTTGGTGCCATTATTATAATTCCTTGTCGAATTAGCTCCTGGATTGCGGAAATTATTGTTACGCCTATTATTATTATTATAAGAATTGCTACTATTATAAGAATTATTGCTATTATACCGATTATTATTATAAGAATTATTATTATATTGGTTATTACCGTTAAATGTATTGTGCCCGAATGGCCGTTGATTATGAGGCGAACCGTATTGTCGAGAGGACAATCGGTTGAACCCTCTATTATAGCCACTTGATCTATCATTACCCCTAAAATTCAACCTATCATTACCCCTAAAATACATAATCTGGGAAGTATTAGTTTTCGAGCTAGAATCGACGAATTTTGCAACTGCTTCACGCACTGTACTGAAAGTACCTGCTTCCATGATGAGTTTTGTTCTTTCCGAATTTGCATTGTCGCTGAAGGCTTTAACTACAGATTCGCATGAATATTTAGCTGCTACATCAGGAGGCACGCCTTCGCTGATGAAAGCTTTCCTACGTGTGCTTCCTCTCCTACGGCGTGGCAATGAATTTGGCATAGTGGGTAGCTTTCCCCATACAAATTCACATCTGTCAAAAAATATACATGAGGGTACATGTCCCAGTTGCCGAGTTATGTGGAATAATTAGTAATTTTTTTGATTTTGGGGGTGTGCTTTCTCTCCTACGGCGTGGCAATGAATTTGGCATAGTGGGTAGCATTCCCCATACGAATTCACATCTGTCAAAAAATATCCGTGAGGGTGGGTACATGTCCCAGTTACCGAGTTATGTGGAAAAATAGTAATTTTTTTGATTTTGGGGGTGTGCTTCCTCTCCTACGGCTTGGCAATGAATTTGGCATAGTGGGTAACATTCCCCACACCAATTCACATCTGTTAAAAAATATCCGTGAGGGTACATGTCCCAGTTGCCGAGTTATGTGGAATAAATAGTAATTTTTATGATTTTGGGGGTGTGCTTCCGCTCCTACGGCGTGGCAATCAATTTGGCATAGTGGGTAACATTCCCCACACCAATTCACATCTGTCAAGAAATATCCGTGAGGGTACATGTCCCAGTTGCCGAGTTATGTGGAATAAATAGTAATTTTTATGATTTTGTGGGTGTGCTTCCTCTCCTACGGCGTGGCAATGAATTTGGCATAGTGGGTAACATTTCCCACACCAATTCACATCTGTCAAGAAATATCCGTGAGGGTACATGTCCCAGTTGCCGAGTTATGTGGAATAAATAGTAATTTTTATGATTTTGGGGGTGTGCTTCCGCTCCTACGGCGTGGCAATCAATTTGGCATAGTGGGTAACATTCCCCACACCAATTCACATCTGTCAAGAAATATCCGTGAGGGTACATGTCCCAGTTGCCGAGTTATGTGGAATAATTAGTGGTTTTTATGATTTTGGGGGTGTGCTTCCTCTCCTACGGCGTGGCAATGAATTTGGCATAGTGGGTAGCATTCCCCATACGAATTCACATCTGTCAAAAAATATCCGTGAGGGTACATGTCCCAGTTGCCGAGTTACGTGGAATAAATAGTAATTTTTATGATTTTGGGGTTGTGCTTCCTCTCCTACGGCGTGGCAATGAATTTGGCATAGTGGGCAACATTCCCCACACCAATTCCCATCTGTGAAAAAATATCCGTGAGGGTACATGTCCCAGTTGCCGAGTTATGTGGAATAATTAGTGGTTTTTATGATTTTGGGGGTGTGCTTCCTCTCCTACGGCGTGGCAATGAATTTGGCATAGTGGGTAGCTTTCCCCATACAAATTCACATCTGTCAAAAAATATACATGAGGGTACATGTCCCAGTTGCCGAGTTATGTGGAATAATTAGTAATTTTTTTGATTTTGGGGGTGTGCTTTCTCTCCTACGGCGTGGCAATGAATTTGGCATAGTGGGTAACATTTCCCACACCAATTCACATCTGTCAAGAAATATCCGTGAGGGTACATGTCCCAGTTGCCGAGTTATGTGGAATAAATAGTAATTTTTATGATTTTGGGGGTGTGCTTCCGCTCCTACGGCGTGGCAATCAATTTGGCATAGTGGGTAACATTCCCCACACCAATTCACATCTGTCAAGAAATATCCGTGAGGGTACATGTCCCAGTTGCCGAGTTATGTGGAATAAATAGTAATTTTTATGATTTTGGGGGTGTGCTTCCGCTCCTACGGCGTGGCAATCAATTTGGCATAGTGGGTAACATTTCCCACACCAATTCACATCTGTCAAGAAATATCCGTGAGGGTACATGTCCCAGTTGCCGAGTTACGTGGAATAAATGGTAATTTTTATGATTTTGGGGTTGTGCTTCCTCTCCTACGGCGTGGCAATGAATTTGGCATAGTGGGCAACATTCCCCATACCAATTCCCATCTGTGAAAAAATATCCGTGAGGGTACATGTCCCAGTTGCCGAGTTATGTGGAATAATTAGTGGTTTTTATGATTTTGGGGGTGTGCTTCCTCTCCTACGGCGTGGCAATGAATTTGGCATAGTGGGTAGCTTTCCCCATACAAATTCACATCTGTCAAAAAATATACATGAGGGTACATGTCCCAGTTGCCGAGTTATGTGGAATAATTAGTAATTTTTTTGATTTTGGGGGTGTGCTTTCTCTCCTACGGCGTGGCAATGAATTTGGCATAGTGGGTAGCATTCCCCATACGAATTCACATCTGTCAAAAAATATCCGTGAGGGTACATGTCCCAGTTGCCGAGTTATGTGGAAAAATAGTAATTTTTTTGATTTTGGGGGTGTGCTTCCTCTCCTACGGCTTGGCAATGAATTTGGCATAGTGGGTAACATTCCCCACACCAATTCACATCTGTTAAAAAATATCCGTGAGGGTACATGTCCCAGTTGCCGAGTTATGTGGAAAAATAGTAATTTTTTTGATTTTGGGGGTGTGCTTCCTCTCCTACGGCGTGGCAATGAATTTGGCATAGTGGGTAACATTTCCCACACCAATTAACATCTGTCAAGAAATATCCGTGAGGGTACATGTCCCAGTTGCCGAGTTATGTGGAATAAATAGTAATTTTTATGATTTTGGGGGTGTGCTTCCTCTCCTACGGCGTGGCAATGAATTTGGCATAGTGGGTAACATTTCCCACACCAATTCACATCTGTCAAGAAATATCCGTGAGGGTACATGTCCCAGTTGCCGAGTTATGTGGAATAAATAGTAATTTTTATGATTTTGGGGGTGTGCTTCCGCTCCTACGGCGTGGCAATCAATTTGGCATAGTGGGTAACATTTCCCACACCAATTCACATCTGTCAAGAAATATCCGTGAGGGTACATGTCCCAGTTGCCGAGTTATGTGGAATAAATAGTAATTTTTATGATTTTTGGGGTGTGCTTCCTCTCCTACGGCGTGGCAATGAATTTGGCATAGTGGGTAACATTTCCCACACCAATTCACATCTGTCAAGAAATATCCGTGAGGGCACATGTCCCTGTTGCCGAGTTATGTGGAATAAATAGTAATTTTTATGATTTTGGGGGTGTGCTTCCTCTCCTACGGCGTGGCAATGAATTTGGCATAGTGGGTAACATTTCCCACACCAATTAACATCTGTCAAGAGATATCCGTGAGGGTACATGTCCCAGTTGCCGAGTTATGTGGAATAAATAGTAATTTTTATGATTTTGGGGGTGTGCTTCCTCTCCTACGGCGTGGCAATGAATTTGGCATAGTGGGTAACATTTCCCACACCAATTCACATCTGTCAAGAAATATCCGTGAGGGTACATGTCCCAGTTGCCGAGTTATGTGGAATAAATAGTAATTTTTATGATTTTGGGGGTGTGCTTCCGCTCCTACGGCGTGGCAATCAATTTGGCATAGTGGGTAACATTCCCCACACCAATTCACATCTGTCAAGAAATATCCGTGAGGGTACATGTCCCAGTTGCCGAGTTATGTGGAATAATTAGTGTAATGCTGTCCTTATAGGGTCGGCATGTAGTGTCGGTCTAGCCGTGCACCACGCATTCGGTTGAACTACCTTTTCATGGAAACACACTTTAATTAATAATGTTTTATTTCGAACATCTATTGGCACCTCTTCTTACAACAAGACGTATAACATATAACACCTGCTCGACGCTTTGTTAAGGCATCGGCAATTGGTAATATAATAATCCGCGGGTGACCTAGTTACTACCGTATATATGTCATGTCTAGGTCATGTACTATGATCGTTTATTAAGCTAACCTTGCAACCATTCTTGTGTCAGCGATTTATTTAATAACATGTGCATGCAATAGTTTACTTTAACAAATATTGATATTTAATAACAAATAAAATATTGAGGGCACGCGTGGCCGTTATGGCACTACACGTCCCTTTCCGCAAAAATGACTGCACTTCGGCCGTAAGTGTAGGCATTTCTTTTTCCGCGCTAAAAATATTGAATAATGAAATATTGAAGTTACTACGTCGCGTAGGTCAAGGTTGCTTGTCAGCGATATGTGATATGAGTACTGTATTGCTGATTAAGAATGTTTCTCTTACTATAATATTTACAATTTACATATATACACCTATAAGCTAAAGTTTACATTACTTCCTACCTGCTAATTACTTATCTAAATACAAACTTATTCTATTTTTATGTACAGTTACCTCTTTTCCAAATTTGTCTGATATAACGCAATTTGGATGATTTACGGATACAATTTTATACGGGCCGTTATACCAGGAATCGAGTTTTTTCCGATTCTCATTGGTAAGGGTAACGAGATCTCCTGTCTTTAGAGATAATTCTTTAGCTTGCGCATCGTATGAAATTTTACGCGCGTTATTAGCTTTTTCTAGGTACTCGCTAGCTTTCCGTTGTGACAACTGTAGCCTGTACCTAACTTCTTGATAATAATCGTCCAAGTTGTAAATTGGATCGATACTTGTTTGCTTTAGAAATTCGGGAACATTCATTTGTTTCCCAAAGACTAACTCAAATGGAGTATAGTTATGGTATGCACTGGGTGTGGTATTGTAACAAAATGAGTAATAACTTGACCAAACATCCCAATCTGCATGTGATTGCTCTATATACATTCTTAAGTATTCGTTTAATACTCTGTGATTTCTTTCACAGCCGCCTATACTTTGGCTATGATAAGCCGCAGAGAATCTGTGCTCTGTGTTTAGCAGCTTATTTAAATTTTCGAACACTGAATTCATATATTCAGTTCCTCTATCGGTACGTATTTCTTTTACTGGACCGTATATTAATATAAATTTTTCAAAAATTGCTCGAGCTATTGTCGACGCTTCTTTATTCATAATTGGTATAATTACCATGTATTTTGTTAATTCGCACTGTATTGTGACAGCATATATATTACCTTGATTTGATTTCTGAAAAGGACCTATAGTGTCAATACACACTATGGAAAAAGCTATCTGAGGAGTAGGAGTAATCACCATAGGTTCAATATGTCTCACCTTGGCTTTGTTTAACTGACATTTGTGACATTTTCTGATATACCTCGCTACATCCCTTGACATATTTTTCCATACGTAAAATGATTTTAATTTTTTCAACAACCTTTTTTGACCGCAATGACCGCCATATAGTGGGGTATCATGGAATTTTTCTATAAGGTCAATCTTCTCTTTTGCATCACGAATTACTTGTCTTGGCTTGCACAATATTATAGATAATTTATCTAATAACTTATTTCCCTTTTGTTTAAATTCATTCAAAGTATACTTCTTAAATATTTCATCATTCATTTCTAATCTTAGTTTAACGAAACCACAATTATTGGCTACCTTTTGCAGCTCAGGCAATATTTCCTCTAAAGTAAAATTACCGTTAATAATCGAGTATGTTGAATCTAAGCGCTTTTTAGCTTTATGCCAAACGGATATCCTTAGATATGTCGGCTTTATTTTAATATTTAATAAGGGTATTTTAAGTGCTTCGACATTATTTGTATATTCGTATACAGAAGGTTGCTTGTTTACTATATCTGCTACTGGTTTATTTGCAGAGGTATGGTCATTTGCTGTTAATAGTTTTGCCTTAGATCTAGTTATTGCTAGAACTTGTGCTATATCACTATACGTATCCCTAAGATTATTTATGCTTATTCTACTTAACGCGTCGGCACCTACATTTTCGACACCTTTTATATATTCGATCTCAAAGTTGTATTCTTCTAGATCTAAACGAATTCTAGTTAATTTAGAAGAAGGATCTTTCATAGCGAATAGATAAACTAATGGACGATGGTCTGTTTTAACTAAAAAATTTTGCCAATATAGATAACAATGAAAATGTTTTATGCCCCAATGTAAGGCTGTTAATTCTTTCAAAATTGTGGGTTTATGCATTTCACCTTTCGTAAACGATCGGGGAGCATAAGCTATCGGTAAATCATTCCCATCATGATTCTGCGATAATATAGCTCCGCATGCGACACCTGAGGCATCTGTGGTTAGGATGAAGGGTTTAGAGAAATCTGGGTATTGTAAAATTGGTGGGTTTAGTAACGAATTTTGGAGTGTTTCAAAAGAAGATTTACATTGCGAAGACCATAAGAATTGTGAATTTTTCCTAGTTAATTTATTTAAAGGTTGGGTAATTTCCGAAAAATTTGGAATAAACCTACGATAATAGTTGCAGAAGGCGACGAAGCGTTTTACTTCGTCTGCTGTTTTAGGTGTAGGATAATTTTTAATTACATCAAACTTTGATTCATCGGGTAAAATCCCTTTATCAGTGATTTTATGCCCGAGAAAAGTAACCTCTTTTCTGAAAAAACTACATTTTTCAGGATTTAATTTTAAATTGTACTTCTTACATGTCTCAAAAACTTTCTGCAAATTGAATAAATGATGTTTTTCGGAACATCCTATCACGATCAAATCGTCCATATAAAGAAAAGCTCGCTCTGGAGTTATACCAGCGAAAGCTATTGACATCATTCGTGAAAAACTATTTGGACTTACTTTCAAACCAAATGGAAGTCTCGTAAACCTATAGGAACCTGAATCTACGCTAAAAGAAGTTATATCGCGTGAATTTTCTTCCAATGGAATTTGATGAAAACCTGAAATAAGGTCGATGACCGAAAACCATTTTGCTCTGCCTAATTGGTCTAAAATATTGTCAATCCGTGGTAAGGGAAATTTATCAGCTATTAATTTTTTATTTAGTTGTCTAAAATCTATTACAAGTCGCCACGCTTTTTGACCACCTTGCGACTTTTTAGGTACTAGTAGAACTGGACTATTATAACTAGAAATTGAAGGTTCTACTATACCATTATCTAACATTTTGCTGACTTGTTTATTTATTTCTTGCTTATGCGCTTGAGGAGTGCGATAGTTTTTGATGTAGACCGTCGCATCGTCAGCTAATTTTAAATTTTGTTTATAAAAGTTATTTACTGTTAACGTATCAGATTTAAGTGCAAAAATTTGAGAGAAATCGTTACATAATTTAATCACATCCCTTTTTACAAATTCTGGAATTCCTTCCGTGTTAAGTTGTTTAAATAAATCAGAACTTCTGTCCTTATTGGTATCATTTATGCTATATATTTTGTAATTATCCAGATTTTCTGTTTCTACCTTAACATGTCTTAAAGTTACACTTTCGGTCGTTGTATTTAACATTCTTACTAATGGGCTATTTTTAGAAACAATTGTCCTGGCTACAAAGATACCTTTTTTTAGTTCCTTATTTACAACTAGAGCATCTTGTGTTAAATTTTTCAAGCTTTTCAATTCTCTAATTACCTCACATCTAGGTGGTATTATTAAAGTGTCTTCTTCATTACTACTAAATATTGAAATAATTGTTTGCTTATTGCCAAATCTTAATGTCATAGTCCAATTGTAATAGTCTAATATGCAATGAAATCTAGAGATGAAGTCTCTTCCCAATATTCCATCTGCGGGTATAGGAAAATATTCATCTACTATGTGAAATTGATGCTTTAATTCATAATTATTAACATATAAGTATGTGTTGGTGGTACCTAAAGAATGAGTAATACCATCCGTAACACCTTTAATTTTACTAGAATTTACTGTATTGATTAATTGATCTGAAAAAATTTTTGTTCTTTTAAAAATAGATATATCAGCGCCAGTGTCTATTAAAAATGTTGACTCTGTGCCCGTCATTTCTGTAGGTAAAAATACAAAGTTCGAAAGTGATAGATTAATATTAAAATTTTTTACATGCGCCCCAACTACTCCTGCTGGGGCACCCTCCCGTTTCCCTGCTCTTGCTCTACTTCGAGCATCCTTACGGGGTGAAAGTGCCTCCTAGCAGAGCCGTTGGTGCCATTATTATAATTCCTTGTCGAATTAGCTCCTGGATTGCGGAAATTATTGTTACGCCTATTATTATTATTATAAGAATTGCTACTATTATAAGAATTATTGCTATTATACCGATTATTATTATAAGAATTATTATTATTATACTGGTTATTACCGTTAAATGTATTGTGCCCGAATGGCCGTTGATTATGAGGCGAACCGTATTGTCGAGAGGACAATCGGTTGAACCCTCTATTATAGCCACTTGATCTATCATTACCCCTAAAATTCAACCTATCATTACCCCTAAAATACATAATCTGGGAAGTGTTAGTTTTCGAGCTAGAATCGACGAATTTTGCAACTGCTTCACGCACTGTACTGAAAGTACCTGCTTCCATGATGAGTTTTGTTCTTTCCGAAT
Organism: Tetropium fuscum; assembly: GCA_964058915.1. Classification (NCBI taxonomy): domain Eukaryota; kingdom Metazoa; phylum Arthropoda; class Insecta; order Coleoptera; family Cerambycidae; genus Tetropium; species Tetropium fuscum. The sequence continues at coordinate 292,116 of CAXKVY010000582.1, read as the reverse complement.
TTGCATTGTCGCTGAAGGCTTTAACTACAGATTCGCATGAATATTTAGCTGCTACATCAGGAGGCACGCCTTCGCTGATTAAAGCTTTTTGCAAATTTGAAGCTAACGTTTCGACTTCTGTCGCAAAACTGGCTGCATCTTTTGTATTTTGTTTTAAACTAGCTAACCTAGCAGCAACAAGTCTAGAACTATCCCCTTTAAAATTATTAGCTAATTTAACCCTAATCTCTTCTAACGTTGCCTCGTTAGTTATCAGGTCACGAGCTTTGCCTGATAGTTTAGTTTTTACGTAGGCTACTGCACTAGCATTGTGGTCAGCTGAATGTATTTGCAATAGCGCAATCGCATCCAGAAAGGACTGTAGGTTGCCGGGCGAGCCGTCAAAGTTATTACAGATTAGCTTACTAGCCAAGTTGAAAAATTCTATTGTAGTCATAGCCATCTTTGTTACTGTAAATTTACGTTCCCGATTTTCAGCAGGGGGAGAAAGTAGCGGTTCTTCAATGTTAATTTCTATAATTTCAGTGTTTATTAATTCTCTACACGAGTCGGGTACAATAAAGTTTACATTCAACACTCGGAATGAGCTCACTACTTTATCCCTAATTACCAGGAAGTTTTGCCTAGCTAGAGTTTTCTCTAATTCGTCTAACGAATACCATAAATTGGCTAAGGTTCCCGTATATTTATTAAAAAGTTTCACTAAATTATCTCTAATTTCAATCCTTATGGATTCAGTTCTCGGTACCTCTTTCTTTAGAACCCTTTTTGCTTGGCTGATTACTTGATCTCTGATATCCAGTAACACAAGATTTACCGTGTCCCAGTCCCTTGTCATTAGACCAGACAAATTCGAGACACATATAAATACACATACGATACATATATAACACACAAAATATAAAATAATAGCAATAATAATATTAACTTACATATATATACTTCAATTTCTGTCCCTTTTATCACTTAACATTATCTTGGTATAGGCCACTGCTTTCTTTCTGCTTATTTTACTCCTATTTATGCCCATATTTTTGCTTCTTATCTGCTACAAATAACCCTAAAAGAGAACACTACACTTGGTTCATTGACGCCATGGATGCTGCTATATTTCTCCGGACGTTCCTTTTCAGCTGGCCTCTGTGTATTTTGTACAATTTTAGCACCAACTGGAGTACCATAAGTGCTAATATAATAGCTAACATCACACCTACATCCAAGGTTTGCTCCTGTACTATAAAATTGGCATTGACTGCACCATTTTCCGTCTGCTCCAACTCTTTAGATTCTGAAGTACCCATTGTGAAATAGTAAAATTGGACTTCACTTACTTGCTTGAATCATCTCCCATATTCCATTTATTCGCCCTACATCGCCCTGCATTAGCAATGTAGCGGCAGGATCGCCATGTAATGCTGACCTTATAGGGTCGGCATGTAGTGCCGGTTTAGCCGTGCACCACGCATTCGGTTGAACTACCTTTTCATGGAAACACACTTTAATTAATAATGTTTTATTTCGAACATCTATTGGCACCTCTTCTTACAACAAGACGTATAACATATAACACCTGCTCGACGCTTTGCTAAGGCATCGGCAATTGATAATATAATAATCCGCGGGTGACCTAGTTACTACCGTATATATATCACAGTCTAGGTCATGTACTATGATCGTTTATTAAGCTAACCTTGCAACTATTCTTGTGTCAGCGATTTATTTAATAACATGTGCATGCAATAGTTTACTTTAACAAATATTGATATTTAATAACAAATAAGATATTGAGGGCACGCGTGGCCGTTATGGCACTACATTAGTAATTTTTTTGATTTTGGGGGTGTGCTTTCTCTCCTACGGCGTGGCAATGAATTTGGCATAGTGGGTAGCATTCCCCATACGAATTCACATCTGTCAAAAAATATCCGTGAGGGTACATGTTCCAGTTGCCGAATTCTGTTTCGTGAGGGTTGTAGTGCCATAACGGCCACGCGTGCCCTCAATATCTTATTTGTTATTAAATATCAATATTTGTTAAAGTAAACTATTGCATGCACATGTTATTAAATAAATCGCTGACACAAGAATGGTTGCAAGGTTAGCTTAATAAACGATCATAGTACATGACCTAGACTGTGATATATATACGGTAGTAACTAGGTCACCCCGCTGATTATTATATTATCAATTGCCGATGCCTTAGCAAAGCGTCGAGCAGGTGTTATGTGTTATATGTCTTGTTGTAAGAAGAGGTGCCAATAGATGTTCGAAATAAAACATTATTAATTAAAGTGTGTTTCCATGAAAAGGTAGTTCAACCGAATGCGTGGTGCACAGCTAGACCGGCACTACATGCCGACCCTATAAGGTCAGCATTACAGGGTACATGTCCCAGTTACGATAGTTAGTTACATTTTCTAGTATATGTGCTTGGAAAATGGTATTATAAAAAACATATTATCAAATATGGAATCCGTCTGTGAGAGAAATATCTAGATATATTGAAACATGAAAACGAATGATATAATCTGTTGCTTTATTACTTTTGGATTGTAATTATTGCGAAGTTGAAATTAATGCATATCGTTCACATAAGGAACAAATATTTTTTTTCTTTAATTGTTCTGTTACTTCGTCGGTCAAGCAGTCGAGGTGGAAACCGCGATTACAACATTTACATTTGATTGCCGTTATGCTGTCGAAAATTCTGGCACAGATTAAGCACACATCTTTCATATTCGATGATTGATTAATCAAAAATTGTTTAAGCTCCCTTCGGTAGGTCTGCATGTCCTTCTGCTGATTTAGTCCTTTATGATCACGGTACTGCTGAAAGAAGTATATTATATAAACACCACAATTATGAGAGTCAGTCTGAAGCAAATGTGGTATCATCTGAAGTTTCCAGTTATCAGTGTCGAAATTCGTATTGTTGTATAAATTATAAGATTTGAGATTTTTTAAGAACAAAACATTATAAACCATTGCTTCTTTTTCACAGTTATTAGAAGGGTTTATGTAAGTAATTATTTTGTTAGCTAATTCTACGAACATAATGCACCAATGATTTTCGTCTTTGTTTATGGGCAGTATAAGCGTATTGCTAGTTATTTTCAGAGATAAATTTTTTGAGAGTCCTTTGTTAAATAGGATTGTAGAAACGCTACAAGGTACGATCTGGAATGGATTTGGTACGTGATGATTAAAAATAGCCAATATTATATCTATAGTAAAATTGTTTAGCCAGTTTCGACCTGATAACGTATCGAAATCGTCAAAAGTTAATTCTTTTACATAGCAATCAATACATTGGTATCTAGTCACCGTATAATTTTTGCCGGCTATTGCCTTGTAATAATCAAGGTCTTCCGCAAGTCCGTTTTCCGCAGAGATTTTTAAAAAATTATCTGACATATATTTCTTTTCACTTACAATATCATTACGCTTACAAAATTTGCAAAAGAAGTCGTCAGAATATGTTTTATTCATAGGGTCCTCATCGCATAACTGATGTATCCAACCTTGACAGCTGTCACATTGCACCCAGTCTGCTGTTGCGTTTAATTTACCGCTAAAGCAGTAGATACAGCGAAGAAGATCGCTATCTATGCTGTCATCGTTTTTTAAATTTTTTCTAAACATAATTTGAGAAAGTCTGCATTTTGAAAAGTACGACACCGGTGCAGGAGTTCTTTTATTCCACGTTTCTTGTGCCATGATTCCTGCATCTAAAGCATTTATCTTATTCTCCTTTGTGCAGCGTCTTGAAGGTACTTTTAATGATACCTCTTTATGAAGAGTAAGTACGTGGTTACGAATTTTGCGAATAACTCTACTGCATTTTTGATGACTCATGCCATCAAGTATTAAATTTTTTGTAATGCCAAACCAACGTTCTACTGGCGCATTACTTAATCTAATTCCGTTGTTTAACAACAATCCAGTCCAACATGGTAGAATCGGAATGTATTTTTCCAACAATAATTTTAGAAACTTCAAATTGTGGTATGGATTACTTTCAAATCCATTGCAATCTCCCGTACATTTTTTTTAATATCTTCGGATATTTCGAAAAAGTACTTATAGTAGGGACTCGACCTTGCTAGAGAATCCTTCACCAACTCAAAATCTCTTTCGTAATCATTAATTATCTCCTCGATAACGTTTTCCAAAAATGATTTGGTATCCGATCTGACGCAAATGTTAAGCATCTGTTTAAACGCTGACTGGAATGAGGGAGTTTTGGTTTTCGAATATAGAATTATATAGAGATTCTTGAACCATAATTCTAAAATTGATACATCATTGATATTAAAAGGTGCTGTCATTATTTCCTTCAAAGTACCTCTTACATTATTAGACTCTTGCAATAAATATTTATTTATGTCGGTAGCGATAATTTAAAAAAAATGACAGCAACACAAACGTATTTTAATATTTTTTTCTGGAAATGAGATCTTATTAGTTCTATAGGTACAGTCAAATGTCAGCTTAAGGTAATCTAAGAAAGGTAGATTATTCCAGAATAGACAGATTGCATTAATAAAGGCATAACTGAAATCGGTAACAGCCATAGAAAACACAGGCCATCTTTTAAGATGTTTTAAACAATACAATTTGAATTTTGTTAAAAAAATTCCGATTGCACCTGCATCGTGACTTGACGAAACCATTTCTAATATAGGGCATACTCTATTATTTTGAGCGATTCTAATTGCGCCAGCGTAATAATAAATCTTCTTGTTTGCATATTCTGGTTTTCTAATAATAGAACCAGTTGCATCTAGGAAGATAACGGGTACTTCATTTAGACTTTCGTTAAGCAGTATTTGCAATTGTTCTTTGCTATAAATATGTACGAAGAATGGTTCACCAACACATTGAATGTACTGCTGATTCCGTCGCCGCATTAAAACCATGTCTATAAAATCATCGCGGTCTCTATCTAAAAGCGATAATTTTTCCGATCGGATCTTCCTAATAACGCACTCGGATTTTACATCACACAAGTTACCTCTTTGCGCCATATTTGCAGGTAACTGTTTAATTGTTTTTTGTCGATAATGAAATGGTTTACACGTTTTTAATCTATTTCTTATCATAGTTCGTTCCACACCCTTAACGTAAGTGGTTCGTTTGCCGATATGATTATAATTTAATGACGAACTGTAAACATCGACTTTGTATGTGGGCTGATCATTAAAAACGTTTTTCACCAATAAAATGAATATTTTGCACTTAAATGCACAATATGCGTAAAACTTTATCTGTCCTGATCGTTTAAGTACACGACTCAATTTAAAATTCATCAAACACGTATTATTAACTGTTAACACTTTTTTTCTCATAATGTATGGATATACGTCTCCACTGAGTGCCACATCGTCTCTTATAAAAAATAAATTTAAATCTTCTCTCGATAATGAGAATGACCCTTCAAATATTTTACAATTTTTGTAAGTGGGCCGCTGCCAGGATGTCGATTTCGCATTCTTAGAATGAAGAGGTAGAGTTTTATCTGAATTAATTTTCATGGTTGCCATGTTGACGTTCGGAATGTTATCAGGGACATTTTCTGAAATTTTCTGACATTTTCTGAAATCATAAAAATTACTATTTATTCCACATAACTCGGCAACTGGGACATGTACCCTCACGGATATTTTTTGACAGATGGGAATTGGTGTGGGGAATGTTGCCCACTATGCCAAATTCATTGCCACGCCGTAGGAGAGGAAGCACAACCCCAAAATCATAAAAATTACTATTTATTCCACATTACTCGGCAACTGGGACATGTACCCTCACGGATATTTCTTGACAGATGTGAATTGGTGTGGGGAATGTTACCCACTATGCCAAATTCATTGCCACGCCGTAGGAGAGGAAGCACACCCCCAAAATAATAAAAATTACTATTTATTCCACATAACTCGGCAACTGGGACATGTACCCTCACGGATATTTCTTGACAGATGTGAATTGGTGTGGGGAATGTTACCCACTATGCCAAATTCATTGCCACGTCGTAGGAGAGGAAGCACACCCCCAAAATCATAAAAATTACTATTTATTCCACATAACTCGGCAACTGGGACATGTACCCTCACGGATATTTCTTGACAGATGTGAATTGGTGTGGGAAATGTTACCCACTATGCCAAATTCATTGCCACGCCGTAGGAGAGGAAGCACACCCCCAAAATCATAAAAATTACTATTTATTCCACATAACTCGGCAACTGGGACATGTACCCTCACGGATATTTCTTGACAGATGTGAATTGGTGTGGGGAATGTTACCCACTATGCCAAATTCATTGCCACGTCGTAGGAGAGGAAGCACACCCCCAAAATCATAAAAATTACTATTTATTCCACATAACTCGGCAACTGGGACATGTACCCTCACGGATATTTCTTGACAGATGTGAATTGGTGTGGGAAATGTTACCCACTATGCCAAATTCATTGCCACGCCGTAGGAGAGGAAGCACACCCCCAAAATCATAAAAATTACTATTTATTCCACATAACTCGGCAACTGGGACATGTACCACCACGGATATTTTTTGAATTTATTCCACATAACTCGGCAACTGGGACATGTACCCTCACGGATATTTTTTGACAGATGTGAATTGGTGTGGGAAATGTTACCCACTATGCCAAATTCATTGCCACGCCGTAGGAGAGGAAGCACACCCCCAAAATCATAAAAATTACTATTTATTCCACATAACTCGGCAACTGGGACATGTACCCTCACGGATATTTCTTGACAGATGTGAATTGGTGTGGGAAATGTTACCCACTATGCCAAATTCATTGCCACGCCGTAGGAGAGGAAGCACACCCCCAAAATCATAAAAATTACTATTTATTCCACATAACTCGGCAACTGGGACATGTACCCTCACGGATATTTTTTGACAGATGTGAATTGGTGTGGGGAATGTTACCCACTATGCCAAATTCATTGCCACGTCGTAGGAGAGGAAGCACACCCCCAAAATCATAAAAATTACTATTTATTCCACATAACTCGGCAACTGGGACATGTACCCTCACGGATATTTCTTGACAGATGTGAATTGGTGTGGGAAATGTTACCCACTATGCCAAATTCATTGCCACGCCGTAGGAGAGGAAGCACACCCCCAAAATCATAAAAATTACTATTTATTCCACATAACTCGGCAACTGGGACATGTACCACCACGGATATTTTTTGAATTTATTCCACATAACTCGGCAACTGGGACATGTACCCTCACGGATATTTTTTGACAGATGTGAATTGGTGTGGGGAATGTTACCCATTATGCCAAATTCCGCCGTTATGAAAGCATAATGGTGAATTATAGAGAAAATGCACATGTATATTTACGTGATGATTAATTTTACTTACCGCTTACTTAATTTTAGGTTTATTTATTGCTTTGATATTCAAGTTTATATATTTTAAACTTAATTTATGTTTTATATTTATCTAGTCATATTTCTTAGATCATTTAATGTAGTATTAATGCCATTTTTTATTTATATACGTATACTCATATTTTCCCATGTATTTTGTAAATACTTCGTGTATAACACACTAATAAATTATTATTATTATTATAAGTACTATTAAGTATTAGTTACGTATGCACAGTAGTTTCTGGAGTACCTGAAACCACTGCGCATGCGTAAATGATTTCTGTAGGTGCCCTTGCAAACTCTTACATCCGAGAGCAGCCGAGTTGTGCGATGATCCATACTACGACATACGTTTTCTCTGGGTTGAAAACCGTGGACAAAAATGTGTGGATAGTTTCACACAAATGCGTCGGGAAAGCGCCTGGTCAGGCCGGCATTCCTAATGAGGTCATGGGGCATGTGAGGAATGTGATCGGGGAATGGCCCGATCTGATGGACGAATGTCTGAGGATGGGGGTTTTTCCCAAAGTGTGGAAGAGAGCGGAGGTTGTTTGGATACCCAAGGGTGGTGGGAGTGTGAAACCCATATCGCTGCTGGCATCGATCGGGAAGGTTCTCGATCGACTGGTAGCGGCGAGGATTTTGCACTCCCTTGAAACTAGGGACGCCATGGATAGTGACCATGGATAGTGGTTTTAGAGGGGGAAGGGATTGCGTCATGGCCATGGGACGGATAACGGATAGGTTAAAGCAGAATAAGAGAGATGGACTGCACTCTCTTGTTGTAACTTTGGACCTTAGGAACGCTTTCGGATCGGCCTGGGCGCCGTCTGTAGTAAGTAACTTGAGACTCAGCGGGCTAAAGGAAGAGTTGGTACGAATGGCTAGGGATTTTATGTCTGCGCGCAAGGTATGTGTGGAGGGGAGGGAATGGGAATCGGACGTGGGCTGCCCGTAAGGGTCTAGCTTGGGTCCGGATCTCTGGTTGTTAGTCATGGAGGGTTGGTTTAAATTTATGAGGGAAGTAAGGAATATTGAAGGAGGGAATATTGAGAAGTAGGGAAATGGGACAGGGGAAAATTATAGGGGAAGTCAAAATTATATGTGAAGAAGTGAAGAAAGGATTGGGAAATGAGAGAGTGGCAAAATTTGTGGGGAAGGGGAATAACGGGGAGATGGCTATTTGGATTATGGAGCGGGGTGAATAGGGTGGGAGCTGAGTTGAGCCATGACTGACTCAGGTAGCGACCGGACATGGAAATTTTAAGGCCTACCGAGGAGGTTCCGGGTACAACCGGGTAACCATTTCTACGACCTCGTCGTCGGAGTTGTAGCGTTTTAGGAACTTGGTTACTAACGTATGGTAGGGTTCCTGTATGAGTAAGTAGTTGGTTGCCCATTTACGTGCTCTACCACGAGTCTGTTCAACGAACAGTTCCCTCTTTTCGTCCTCGTTAGTAATGTTATATCGTATACAATAGTTCCCTAGTTGATTCACAAATATGTACGGGTCCTCCGTCTCATTTCCCTCAAAGACGGGTAACGACGCTGGTCTTCGGTGGGGTTGTTCATCGGGCCTTCTTGACATGTTCTGCAACATGACATTAATAGATTCGGCCATGATGGCAAGCTTGTTGTCCAGGCTAGATTCGGTGCGTGTGGATATTGGATATTGGAGGCATATCCTTAATATGCCGGTATTCGTAGCTCGAAGATATGGGTGCTTGTTGCTGAATGTGTGTCGCTTGGGTTGCTACATAATAGTTATCATCTTGTCTGTCCAAGTTTATGTAGTACTGTGGGATGATATGTCCGGCCACATTTTCGGGTACTAATGCCGCGGGTCGAGTTACTTGTGGAGACAGCTCTGGCATTGAATGGGAAGATCTGACTGTTGCTGATGAGTGTGTCGATAGCCTGTCGTCTTCTCTCAGAGACGCGGTTGTAACCGGCGCGGTGGACCCGTGATCTGACATTATGTTGCTCGAATGTCGCGATGTAGACCCCGGTTTGGTATATCGCGCGCGCCCGGACTATAACCAAACTATCGGCGTGGCTGTGTTGGGAAATTTGCAAAAATTTTACAAGTTCAACGTTTTTTTTTTTTTTTACCTGTATGCTGAAAAGAAAAATTGGCCAGGGGTTTCCTAGTATTTTGTGAAAATGCGATTATCTGTAAGAGATTTGAATTAGCGAAAATAAAAATTTGGAAAAATTTGTCCAGGGGTTCACCTGGAATTTTACGAAATTGCGCCCTGAAGTAGAGTTATAAGTGCGAAGTAATTTAGAAAAATTTGACCATATGGCCTCCTAGAATTTGATAAAATATTTTTCTGAAAATAAAATTTAGGAAAAATTTAAGTTGGAAAATATCTGAACTGAGGGTTCTAAAAAATTTTAAAAATTTTACTATGTTTGCTTTCCAATTCTGGAAAATTTGGGCATAGGTCCCCCTGTATTTGGTACAAATTTGAAATTTAAAATGAAGTTTTGTAAACGACACAAGCAGAAAAAAAAAATTGCGCAGGGGTTCCCTTGTTTTTTTCTGGAATTGGGTTCAGAAAACAACAAGGTTAAACGTTATGAATAATGATATTTAATAAATTTTCGGGCAGGGATTCACTGGATCTCCGTCTATCAGGGCTATAAGAAAACAAGAAAAACACTGGCTACGCACACACAAGTAAAAATGCTCACGATCCCGCGAAATGCTGTAAGAGAGTTTATAAAAAATGGAAAATACAAAATCTCGCAATCCGATATCTCTTGAAGCGATGATGTACAAGTCCTTGTACTTGTAAGGTCCCTTCAGTCTGGCGATATGTGCGACTAAAGGATCCAAGATGTGTGAAGGCCCTTTTAGTTGGGCGCCATGTACAACTCTTCCCTTTTAGTTTTGAATAAAAAAAAATTTTTTGGTTATGCCCCAAAAAAGGTGAAGGTCGTCGTGGTGCTGCTGAATCTGTGTTCGATGATGGTTTCTGTGGTATGGCGAAGTTGTAATTATCTTACAATTTTTTCGAAGAACGAATTTTTGTTCTGAATTTATTATGGGCGTCACTAGTGGTAATGTGGAGGGCCACTAGTCCCGTGCTGGCTTCAGCGGTAGCTGTGGGTGAGGTCCGAGGGCCGTTGATACCGAACTGAGTATTTTGTATCTTCTTTGAAATTTGGAAAAGAATATAAATTTGGAAAATGTTGTGCTTACCAAAAAGGGTTATTGGTTAATCCAAAAAATTTAGGGAATAATCCAAAGGGTGTTTTTTCGATACTTCGAAAAAATGAAACACTGTAGTTAAGTTTAAATGTAAGAAACGAAATTTTCTTAACACCGTCCACGGTTTAAAACGAATGTAAAATATTATAGAAATTAAAATGTATGCAGATTATGTAATTTAAAAACAAAAGAAACGATTCCCGATGAATAAATGTAAAATTAAAAGTTAACTCGCGAAATTAAAAGAAACTCTAAATATTAATTATTTTCCCACAAGTAGGTAGACAATTAATATTTATTATTAAAGCGGAATGTAGGTTAGTGATTTAAACGCGACGTGTGATTAATTATTATCGCCACGACGAATAATAATTAAGTTGAAGTATGATTAGGTAGGTATACCTTTGACGACGAATTTTGCTTGTACGCGATTTTATGATGAACGTGATTTTTAGCGACGGCGAAGAATATCTACTGCTAGTTAAAGAACCAATGTGTAAACAGTAGATATCTTATGTGAATTCTCGGCGGAGCGATGTGAACGAGTTGTATGTGAAACGCGATCTGAGACAAGACTTCTTTTTAGCTTATAATACAGTGTTTCCTTCTCTCCTTCTCTCGAGGGAGAAAAAAAAAGTTATAGGAATTTGTGAATAATATATATAATATATATATATATATATATATATATATATATATATATATATATATATATATATATATATATATATATATATATATATATATATATATATATATATATATATATATATATATATATATATATATATATATATATATATATATATATATATATATATATATATAATAATAGTAATGTAATTAAAACCAAAGCTTTTTGCGGCCAGATCGAGGAAGTAAATATTTCCACGATATTACGACCTGTGATCGCAGGGATGTGTTATTCTTGTCAGATCTAAATAAAAATTTACATGTACAAATTGTACCCAAAAAAAGTCGCACCTTCACTACTGCAAAAAAGAACGCACAATTAATGACACCAGCCTTAGGATGACCTTCTGAAAAAAGAAATGCGTTTACTGACGAAAGGAGAATACTCTTTCGCCAGTGACATGGTACAAGTCCATAGGTAAAGTTAACTTATAGGGAAGAAGTCGAGTGATATTTTGCTTTATTGTCAAGAACGTGTAATTTGTATTCCTTTACAGGGATTCATTAAAATCATGGTATGTCACAGGCGATGAGGATTTAACGCACGGAGAAAAATGCATACATTTTTCTCAATTAAAGAGCTTAATAAGCTAATAAGCTTGTGCGGTCTCTGCCTATATCCATCGGCATAATGCGGCGTTACGAGTGCTGTATTACCATCTACGGCACTTGTAACGGTATAGATCAGACACCGGTGTGGCCTTATGTCAAGGTCAAGGTATGGTCAAGGTCAAGGCCTTAAGGTATGGTTTCGCTTGTGCGTCTGGCGGTTGCGTCCGGACGCAACCGCCGGACGCAGCGACTGGCGGTGCGGTTGGGTGTTTTCATTTAATCCGTCGGACGTTTTAAAATCTTGGCAGTCTCGTGGTGTATATCAACGTATCAAGATGCATAGACGCTTATTAGCTGCTCTTATATTGGAAGATGAAGAGGAAGAAGAAGAATATTTGAAATTATTAAAAAAACGTCAGAAAATACGAGATATTTTTAAAAAACGATGCACGGAAGGCTACCATAGTATCCTGATAAGAAATCATCTAAATGAGGATGAAAATCAGTTCAGAGCTTTTTTTAGACTAAACAATAGTCAGTTTCGGTTTGTGTTAAGCCTCGTAAAAGAAGATCTTCGCAAAATGTCAACGCGATATGTAAGGCATCCCATAACCCCGGAAGAAAAATTGGCCATTACTTTGCGGTAAGTTTTTTATTTATTTTACATCAATAATATCAAAGAGCAAAAAGAAATAAAATAAACTAAACCAAGTACTGCTACTAAAAGACAAAAAAATAACTAGGGATTCTCGGGGAATGATTTTTGTGAGTGTTGTGCATGCTGTGTTGGGCTTATATTGGTTTCATTATTCTATAAATTCTGGCTGGTATTTTTAGTCCATGTGGTATTGGATGATTGTATATTTAATTAAGTTGGAAATGATTGATTGCTGGTATGAGTTGTGAATGATTGAGGGTTTCCTTGAGATGGAGATGAGTAAGTGTTTGCTTGAGTTGGAAATGAATTTCTTTGAGGTGAAAATGAGTACGTGTTTGCTTGAGTTGGAAATAATTGAGGGTTTCCTTGAGGTGAAAATGAGTAAGTGTTGGCTTGACATGTAAATGATTCAGGATTTGTTTGGGTTGAATTATGGCCTGCTTGAGTTGTAAATATTTGAGCTTCTGCTTCTATCTCAGAGACTACCATTAAAACTTTTAGCTGAGTTTTAGTAATTAAATGAGGTTTCATTTTTTTAACTTTAAGAGCAATACTTTTAAAAAACAGATCTACCTCGTCATCTTCGGTGTTGGCAATTTTTTCTAATAATTCTAAACGTTTTCGCGATCTTTCTTCCATACCTTGAACATCTTCATTCTTTTTTTGTTTTCTTGAAATACTAAAGGGGGTAGCACTTCTTGAAGTTTGAGATGTAGAATCACTGAAACTATTATTATCAACTTTCTTTTTTTTATTGACTTCTTTTTTTTATGACGATTCCTGATGTATTGGAGATGATGGATTACTCGTTATGGAGAGTTGTGAGCTTTGTGATTCATCTTCTTGGTCCATAAATTCATCCACCTCCGATTGAGAAGTCTCTGCCCTTGCAACATTGGTAAAAGTTCTAAAAAAATTATACTTTGAACATAATAATTATTATTATTATTGCACACATTGAAAACTTTACCTTCTTTTGTTTTTCACTAAGTCAAGAAATGTTAGTTGCTTGTAAAGAGGCCATCTTGGTTCATATGAAGCCGCACTTCCTGTGGCCAGTTTTTTTTTCTTGTGTTTAAAATAATTATCTCTGATATTTCTCCATCGGATTTTACAATCTTCAGCTAAAATAGTTTAACTCGTAAAAAAAACTGAATATAAGTAAACTTAGTAAATCACTTAAATTACTCAAAATTAACGTAATTTTTTTATAACTAGTTCAAGTTGGTCAAAAATAATATCAAACATTTTTTTTTCAGGTTTATGGCAACTGGTGAATCACTGAGGTCATTATCCTTTGCCTTTAGAATATCCCACAGTTATATTTCAATAATTATTAAGGACACGCTTAAGGCATTACGTGATCGTTTGCATCCAATATTTTTAAAACCTCCAAGCAAAGAACAATTAAAGCACAAGGCCTTGGAATTTTGGGAAAAATGGAACTTTCCTAATTGCATTTCAGCTGTGGATGGCAAGCATATATGGATATTTTGTCCAAAAAAGAGTGGTTCGCTCTTTTTTAACTACAAAAATTATTTTTCAATTGTTTTAATTGCCTGTATAGATGCAAACTACAAATTCGTATTCGTTAACGTAGGAGCATATGGTAAAGAAGGCGATAGCAGTATATTTTCACAATCTGAAATAGGAAAAGAAACGTACTCAGGAACTTTGTTTCCACCTGATGATTGTCTGCCAGGCTCTGACAAGATTTTACCTTATGTTATTATTGGCAACGAAGCTTTTCGTTTACACAAACATGTTTTAAAACCATACAGTCGACCTTCTGCTAGAATTGATAAAAAGAAGGCCATATTTAATTACCGACTTTCGAGGGCGCGAAGGGTCACTGAAAATGCATTTGGAATTTTATGTCAAGTTTTTCGAATTTTTTTTACTCCGATAAATTTAAATACAGACACTTGCGATGACCTAATAATTGTAGCTTGCTGTCTACATAACATGCTAAGAAATGCCTATTTGGAAAAAAATAAAACGCCCTATTATAATTTTGATCAAGATCAGGTACCATCGACTTATATAACGTCTTTTACTGGACATGGAGGGTTTGCCCATGGAGATGGATTTGAGGTACGAAATCAATTTATGAATTTTTTTAACGGCGAGGGAAAAGTTAGTTGGCAAAATGTTCATATTACTAGAACTAGCAGTGCTTCTAATTAAATATAAAATTAAATATAAAAATAAAAAGTTTTTACATAAATGCTTACCATTTTTTTCCAATAGTACGCCTATTTTTTCCCATATTGCATCCTTGATAGCCAAGTCTTTATAGTCCCCTTGCTCGGTATCATAAATCGCACTATATTTCCTCACTTCCTCAATTAATTTTTCGTCTTCTGTAGCAGAAAACCTTGGCGTCATAATTGTAAATATGCAATATGCAACGTGGTGAATGCAAGGTGCCTGCGGCCAGACTGAGACACGTCTCAGTAGGTCGACGGACGCATGCCGCTGAACGTCGGGCAGTACAGCTGAGACGCACAAGCGAAAACGGTTGCCAGTAAATCCTATTAAGTCAGTGTGTTGCGTCCGGCGGTTGCGTCCGGACGCACAAGCGAAACCATACCTTTATCTACACCGCGTTAAGATATATCCGATCTCCGCACGTTAAATGAAACTGCTAGAATTGAGTTGAGGTAAGTATCGTTAATTTTAATGTATTAATTATTGTTTCTATTTTTTCAGGATAACCAGGGCGCCACGAGGTTTTTTCTAGATACCAAGAAACTCGTTACGCGGGGAGATAGGAATGCGAAATGCTTTGTGCCGGCTGCTCGACGGTCTCAGGGAGAGCACGACCCTGCGTACACAGCGAGTATGACGGAGCAATTAATGTAAAGAGAAATTATATTTACCTCAGAATAGCTAACGCCTCCGGTACTGTGGAACTTCTACTCGGTCTTCGGGATGGAACACTTTGTTTAATTAATTGAGAAGAATGATTTATTATTTAACACTGAATTTACAACTGTAAATATCGACGTCGATTAAAGTCAAGAAAAAGAATGCAAATCACTGAAATTGCGACGTCGATAAAGACTTCTCACAGAAGCACGTCGCCTATGCACTGTTTTGCTATAGGGGCGGCTTGATGTTGGTTTTTAGTACACTAGGTAGGTGTGGTAGGTAATTGTAACGAACTAATACTACTGTAAATTAAAGGCAGGTTTAAAGATTGACAAAAGTTGACAAGATTGACATAAGTTGACAAAAATCAGGGGACCCTAAATCGTTCTCCAAGCGTAGGCGTTACGAGAATGCTTTTATCGTGTTATACACAATATGACATGAGATTAAACTAAGTAATATTTATCGCTTTATTTGATAATATGATATGAGATTAAACTAACGTAAGAATTAATTTGATGAGCTGAGATTACTGATAAGTGGTAACCGGATAATAGTTACTAAGTGATACGCGAAGTTAAGTTTGTTAAAATATTAAGTGTTGAGAGCTTCTACACGCGATCTGTTTGAAGTCTGCTTGAAGTCTCTCGAGTCGGCGGCATACGTCAAGTTGCAGATGCGTTGCCTCTATCTAACGATACTTTGGCAGTGTGTCTTGTTTCTGGTAGTAGCTTTGTTCTTGACTTGTCCGTTGTTAAGGGTTTTATCGCTGTTGTTGCGGTGTTCGGGTATTAAGCGTTGGATTTAAGCGTCATGCAGGTAGAGGAGGAAAGGTTAGGGTTTCTATTCTATACTTAACTAGGTTATTTACAATGCGTTCTGCTAGTTAAAGTGTTTTACATTAAAACTTAATATTAGGTTAAAATTTGTTAGTTTACATTTAAAAAAATTTGCAAAAAAAATGCATGCTAAAAAGCGTTTTTACAGGTTCTTAAATCTATGTTAGTAAAATTTTTGGGTCTTTTTTGTTTATTTTTCTGGTTTTCTTTTTTTGGTGTTTTTTATTTTATTTTATTATTTTTTTTTTGTTATTTTTATGTTTTTTTGAGAGCATGTTGTTGCCTCTTTTGATTC
Source organism: Tetropium fuscum (assembly GCA_964058915.1). Taxonomy (NCBI): domain Eukaryota; kingdom Metazoa; phylum Arthropoda; class Insecta; order Coleoptera; family Cerambycidae; genus Tetropium; species Tetropium fuscum. The sequence goes on along the minus strand of CAXKVY010000582.1, from coordinate 275,566 downwards.
TATTGTTTGTTTATGTTTTTCTCATGCTTGTTATTTTTTTTAAAATTTTTGTGGCGGGGGCTAGGGGGCATACACAAAATTTAAGGAGGGATGTTTAGGGGGTTCAGCAAATTTAGGTACGATAGCAGTTTGGAAGGTGGTGTTTCGATGATTGTTCATGCGGTTAATGAAGCCGGGTATAATTCTGTTTTCGATGTATGTGTCTATAGTAGGTGTGCCTGTTATGTTATGCAATGTTTCGTTCCTGACCATCTCACTGAGACGCGTTTTTGTTGCGGTCCTCAGGCATTTGTTTTGAACCACTTGCAGTCTTTTTTTCTGTTTATTGCTAATGGCCGTGTACCAGATCGGCGACGCGTATGTCATCGCCGGTCTGATATAGGCTTTATAAATTAATGTAGCTGACCTGGTGTTGGAATTTAGTAAGATGGGGAACAATTTCTGTAACCTGGCTTTTGCCCTCCCGACTATCTCAGTGACGTGGCGGACAAAGGAGTACCTCCTGCCAATACGGAGACCTAAATATTTTAGTGATGGTGTGTTATTCACGTGGGTTTTACCTATTTTTATTCGGACATTCTGCGCTGCCCGCCTCTGGGTGAAGACTACTATTTGCGTTTTTTCAGCATTCACCCTCAGGCCCCATCGTCTGTAATATGTTATAATTGTCTGTGTATACTGTTGCATTAGTCGTGGTAGTAGTCTCGGGTATTTCGTCGTCGTTACTGTCGCAGTATCGTCTGCGTATAATGCAACAGTATTTCTGTGGTCTGTCGGATGTGGGATGTCGTGTGCGTATAAGTTGTAAAGTGTCGGTCCGAGTGCCGATCCCTGCGGCACTCCGGACGACACGGGGTGGACTTGGAGGTATCCTGTCGGACTGTTACTACGAAAGAGCGGTTCTCGATGTAGGATTGTATTATCTTGATAATACGAATCGGATATTTCGCGACGTGTAGTTTGTATAACAGTCCAGGATGCCAGACTTTGTCGAATGCTTTTTCGAGGTCAAGGGAGATAACCCCTGTGAGGTGATCTCGATTTTGGTTAGTGGTAATAATTTCGCAGATGCGGAACAGCTGTTGGTCGGTTGAGTGGTTGGGTTGGAATCCGTACTGGAATTCGCTCATGACGTTATTGGTCACTGCGAACTCCAGCACTCGGGATTGGAGAAGGGTATCGAATAGCTTGCCTACGGAGGGTAGTATGCTGATAGGGCGATAGCAAGCTGGATCGGAGAGGGATTTTCTGGGTTTATGTATAGGGACGACCTTGGCTGTCTTCCAATATGTGGGATAATATGATGCTCTCAAGCAGGAGTTAAAGAGGTTCGTAAGGAACATTACTGCAAGGTGAGGGATGTTTTTAAGGGCAAAGTTGGGAATATTGTAAAGGCCGGGTGCTTTCCTGTTGTTTAAATCGCGTATGACCGAGAATACCTCGTCCGGTCTGAAGAAGACCGGCTCGTCGGCATCTCGAAGTTTGACACGATTTAGGTGATTTACGAAATTAATGGCTTTATCGTAGTTAGTCCTTTCTACAGGATTTGGCGTGAATTGCTCTTCGAAAGTTTGGGCAAAGCACTCGGCCTTACCCGCATCTGTTTCCTCCCTACCACGGGCGGATATTAGCGTCGGTATGGGTGGCTTTACTTTTTTAAGAATCCTAGGGAGATGATGTGGATCTGGGTTTTTTTCGAGGGATTCTGTCAGTTGTTCGCCTCTGAAGGCGGCGATTTGATTTTTGATATCTCTTGTGAGTTGGTTTATTCGTGGCTTATATTCAGGGTTTCTTGTTCTGTAGTATGTTTTCCTGATAAAGGATCTCTCCTTTATCAGGTCTACAATACGTCTGGGTAGAGGATTGGTAATGAGATGGACGCCCCGTGTTTTTTGGGAGTCAGTCAATGCCGTACGTATCGTGTCGGTTATGTATGTCGCGGCGCTCTAGATGTCATGACTATCTGCACACCTCGGATCTGCCGTTATTTTGCAGTTTATGATATGTTTGAAAAGATCCCAGTCGTAATCTTTCATGCTAGGGTATCGATGAAGTTTTGCATTGTCATGTTTCTGGGTTATTACTATTTTAGTGGCCGTGTGATCACTCATTATTTTGATGATTTCGGATAACGTTATGGGTTTGTTTAAATTAGAGATTGTAAAATCCATGATGTTGTTTGACGATGGCCTGGTAGGCCACGTCGGCGCTATTATTTTAAGTTGCGGTTTGTTTAATAAATATTTGTAGAGTTTTAGTCCTGAAACATTGTTGACTTTGTTTATTATGTTCCATGAGGTGTGCAGACAGTTGAGGTCACCCGTCAGTATTAGTTTGTTGTTTAGTTGTAATAGTCTGTCGATGTCTGTCGTGTCTAATGTTATGTGCGGTCTTTTGTAAATTGAGATCAATAGTATTGTTTCCTTGTTGTTGTTAAGTTCGATTGCTACGGCCTCCAGGGTAGTCAGTGTCGGTAGCGTCGTCCGTCGGTATCGTACGTCGCGTCGTATGAGTATGGCGACTCCTCCGCCGGGTCTTGGATCCCTGTCGTTCCTCTCGATGCTGTAGTTGTTAATCGTGAACGGATGCCACGGCTTCAGCCTTGTTTCTGATAAGAAACAGATTTTGATTTTGTTTTCCTCGAGGGCGTGTAGTAGTTCTTGCTTTTTGGCCGTGGCTCCGTTCACGTTTAATTGCATACATGTGACAATATTATTGGTCTTATTTGACATTGAATTTTAAAATTAAAATTAACCAAGTAACGAGTTGATTGCTTCGGCAATTAGACATATTTTGTCGAAGGCATTATTCTTTGTTTTGAGCTGTTTTATTAAATTCATTATTGTTTCCCATATTGTCACAAATATAACTAAATAACTAAATATAAAAATAAACACATTTTGGCAACAAATTAGAAAACACACTGTATAGTAAATTAATGCATAATAATTATAACATTTTATAAAGTCAAATAATTCCATATTAACAATGAATAAATTCCCATGCTATAAAGGATGTAAGGTCTTATATCATTTATTGGCATTAGATAGTAAGTACAGTTTATTTGCTGAGTAAAGATATTTCGAATGGAACTTTAAAGGAAGTAGAAAACATTGAACTTATTGAATGGTGAATCTGCTAGACTGGCTTTTTATCGGTCTTGCTTGGGAAGACAGTTAGTGAGTGAGTGTTGAGAATTGAGATAGACAAGTGACATATCTCCTGAAGTCATGGGGGTAGATTTAGTGAAAGGGATAATGTAAGTAGTACCAATTTATAAATTAGTGATAGGTGTTCCTCAAAGGTGTAAAAGTAAGAGTATGTATAAATAAATAAGTTAGTTGTAGTGAGAGAATGTGGTATTATTAAAACTAACCCTAGCCCAAAAGTTACGAGAAACGTAACATATGGTGGAGGCGCCGGGTAAAATTTTTATACCGGGAACGGCAACAAATAATTTTATTTTGTGAAATTTTATTGGTAAATTTGTCTATTTGAAATTTCTTGAAGGAAATTAACGAAGTATGATAATTTTTTTTTGCTAAGACACTTGTGGCTATGGAGAGTTTTTTTTTAATTTATTGTGTGCATGGAGTTATTGTATTTTTTTTGTGAACGAGTAAAGGCTGTTGTAATGTACAATATACATTGGGACAGCACAAGTAAGTTCTCAAAGTAGAGTCCAAGAGGAGTAATCTTCAAGGACCTATTGAAAATAATATTATAACTGTCGAATTGATGAATGAAATATGAATTTTTTATTTTATTTAGGATTTCAATTTTAATATAAACAAATAGCTATTTTATTTTTTAAACAAATGTATTCGATATCCTAGGGGTGAAGAAGCAGTAAAAGTAATATACATAAACTAATAAACATATTAATTATATTTAAAATATTAAGTCTAAATATTAAGTCTAAATCTACCCAAGGTTTATTATATGAGTGACTCAAAGGATAAAGTGAAAACTAGGGCTGCAGTAAAATTACTGTTAAAGGAAGATCAACCTGTCCCTTCGTTTAAGCCACGGCACAGGAGCACGGAAATAGGTGGTACTTCTTCAGATTTTGATCCGTTTGTACGTTCCCCTAGAACAGCAAGATCCCCAATACGTTTACAGGATTGTGAAAAACAGAAACAATGGACGTAACAATTTCAACAAGCCTGGCCCACCCAAAAACACCCGCTATGTTGTATGTAGGAAGGAGTGAAAAGCTACTACTTCGGTGGTTTGGACCCTATTACGTAATCAAAAAAACCAGCGAAGTCGATTATCTTATTAGGAAAGGGCCAACTAAGAAGTCTAAATCAGAGGTGGTGCATGTGAGTAGAATTTTACCGCACCACGACCCCTGGACACAACAGGCCAAAACAGGCTGAGGAGTAAGAAAAATAATATATGTAGGGATATATGTAGGTATAATATATGTAGGTATAAAGATAGGATAGGCAATTAGATAATACGAATAAATGTGAAAGTACATAAAAAAAATTTTTTTTTTGATATAGGGTCATGATAACGGCATATTGGATTTGGATCCATGAAGGTAGTGGCCACTATACGGAAGTAACAGGAGGGGGCTTTTGGAGGAGCCTTCCAGCGACCGTGACTTATGAGGCAACCATACCAATGATTTTCGAGACCATTTGGAAGGAAAAAGAGGTTCGCAGTTTAAGGGGGTTTGCGAAAACAGAAATAAGGAATACCCACAATGTATTGTAGGTATAAACACACACTCAATTTAAGAAAGAATGGTATTTTATCGGTAGCAATTTGCTATATATTTTTTGGTAGTAGAATTAACGTAAGAGGTGTACCAGCTTTAGCTACTCCAACAGTAGGAGATATGAGTACTATTGAAAAAGATGTTTTTTGGATTTCTGTGTATTGGTCTAATGTTATTTATTTTATATTTTGCTATAAAAATTATCTTAATGATCAAAAATAACAAAACAACTATAAATGTAAAGCCAAAACCGGCAACGAGGCATAGACAACCCTTAAACGAACACCTCCCCTCGGCAAGCCACCTCATACTGCAAATAGGTAGTAATGTGGATCTTAGGTCAGTCGAACCAGGACAGAGTGTTGAGTGTATTCTACAGGGAATCAAAGATACCACTATGGACGAGTCTAGCTCCGAATCGGGGGTATAAATTTACTAATTTTGGTAAATTCAAATTGCGAGAAAGCTGTCCTGAATAACAAAGCGATTTTGCTGAGCGATGTAAGTCAGTGGACAGTGCACACCACTGGATAAATGGCATAGTAAATAGCTGAATACTTCGGCACAGCTCTTTCCCAAATACAACCCACCGATGCGGACCGGTTTCTCAATATATAATTTTTTTTTTCTTTCCGTATTTCCCGTTCTCTTTTTATATTACTACCCTGTATAGCAAATTGGAAACAATTATGGTACGGTATAGAACTGCGGGATATAGCAGTAAGTTATAATTGGCCCATTTATTTTTTTGTTACTATATTTTTTTTTGGGGAATAGAGCAGTAAGGTATAATTTGCTAATTTCAATGTGACTAGATTTTTTGTGTTATTATATATATTTTTTTTAGTACATGGCTCGATAAGTAGTAACATTAAGTTAAGTAGTTTCTAATTATAAACGATAGTAATAAAAATGTTTCTTACATGTTTGTTTTATGTTTGTTACGTATTATGTCGAACGCACTCCGGAGGGGCAGACGGCACAGAGGGTACAATAGTCACATGGAAGTATACCAGATCAATTCAGCCACAGTAGAGCAATCAAGAGAATCTTTAACTTGTCTAGATGTCCAGCCAGCCACCAATCCCTCATTACAGCAGAACACTCAACTGTCACGGGAACTATAAAAGTACTTGAATAGCACAGCTAAAAATAAAACACAAGAAGCAGCACATGAATGTTAAAATAAGAACTAAACGAAACAACTTACCTCCACTACAGTGGACAGCTATTGGGACATTAGGAGATAAAGTCCATAATCCAACCTAGTGAGTACAATTATTACTGTTTTGGAACTCACCGAAACAATGTAATTGCAAGACAACTACTAGCGTAAGGGCAGCAGTCTCATGTATTCGCCTCATACGGTAACGATAAAAGGGTGAAGAGTTTTCACCATGTTTTCACAAATCCCTAGACCGAAATACCATGTGTCACAATAGAGGTTAGTTTGTTGACTTATGATCAGAGACAATATGATCACAGAAAACAGATATGATATGATGGACTATCACGGACCACAGACCACCCACCATCATCTCAGTTGACAGTACAGAGTTGTATCTGTGGTACAGAGGGCATCGGCATAAAATAAATGGCAGAGAGGCGTGACCAGACGAACCGGATCTAATCGAACCAGTGACTAGTGAAGTGACCAAACAGTAAACAGTGCCGAACTCGACCCTAGTACTCAGACTTGTGTAGTGCCGGACAAACATTTTTTTTGTTGTTTTGTTTAAATATTGTTTTACTTTTAGTTAGGAAAATTGGAAATAGCAATTAACTAGGTAATTAAGCAGATGATAGTAGAAAAAGCTGGGGGCCAGCTTTCATTAGGCGAAGGAGATGTGTCACAAATATAACTAAATAACTAAATATAAAAATAAACACATTTTGGCAACAAATTAGAAAACACACTGTATAGTAAATTAATGCATAATAATTATAACATTTTATAAAGTCAAATAATTCCATATTAACAATGAATAAATTCCCATGCTATAAAGGATGTAAGGTCTTATATCATTTATTGGCATTAGATAGTAAGTACAGTTTATTTGCTGAGTAAAGATATTTCGAATGGAACTTTAAAGGAAGTAGAAAACATTGAACTTATTGAATGGTGAATCTGCTAGACTGGCTTTTTATCGGTCTTGCTTGGGAAGACAGTTAGTGAGTGAGTGTTGAGAATTGAGATAGACAAGTGACATATCTCCTGAAGCCATGGGGGTAGATTTAGTGAAAGGGATAATGTAAGTAGTACCAATTTATAAATTAGTGATAGGTGTTCCTCAAAGGTGTAAAAGTAAGAGTATGTATAAATAAATAAGTTAGTTGTAGTGAGAGAATGTGGTTTTATTAAAACTAACCCTAGCCCAAAAGTTACGAGAAACGTAACAATATTTTCGGGATATTTAAGCTTTTGAACAGGTCGATAATTTCCCTGTGGGGATTATTGTTGTCATTATCGTTGGAATTTTGTTGATTGTTTTCCGTGGCTTGTTGCTTTTGGTTTTGTGGTTTTTTATTATGAGCAAATTGCGCCCATTTGCCAGCATTTTCTGTAGTTTGCCTTATGGCTTGGTCGTCGGTGAGGACGACAGGGGTAGTAGCGACGGTTCGGGGTCGCTGTGTAGTCGGTTTTTGTATGTTTCTGGGGGCCGGTGGTCTGGTCTGCGTCTGCGTGGCGTTTCGCGTCTTTTTTGCTTTAACCTTTTAACTGCTCTAAACGTATATATACGCGGATCAAATAACTGCTCCACACGTATATAAACGCAGTTCATTTTAATGTGTGCCAAGTGTTACTAGGGTCTTGTATATTGTCAATATTATATTTTTAGCATAAAAAATGTCGACTGACAGCCATATTTTGAAAAAAAAACAGTGTACTGCTCCACTGCTCCAGACGTATAAATACGCCGAGGATCCCCCACCCGCGTATCTAAGCCGTATTAGGTTTTGGCGCCCTTTTAAGACGGGTGGCGCGAATTCAGGGAGTATGCACGTATTCAACAACAATTATTCTGTTCTTCCGTTGCCTTCTGTAGTGTTATTTAGATGTGTATTTCGTAATGGCGCGTTATAGTAAAACTTTTTATTACACTGACAAGGAACTGGAGGACATTTTAGCACAGAGTGACAGTGAACCGGAGAACCTTTTAGAAACTAGTGACAATGAATCGTTGCTTGAGGAGTCAGATGAATGCATCGAAGATGAAATGGCGACACCAGAACCTTCGTATGTGCCTCCTGGATCGTCAGATAGTTCCAACCATTCGGACAGTAACGATTCCTTTGAAGAAATTCCACTCGACTCTGGAAAAAGGCTTAGAGGTAAGGGAAAGAAAAATACGAATGAATTTATCTGGCATGAACAAGATCTAACGCCGGATATACACCAATTTGATTTCAGCAATTCGGGTTGTTCTCTGGGAAGTGGCCTAGACAAAAATAGCTCTGAGTTAGATTGTTTTCAAACATTTTTCGGTGAAGACATTGTTCAGGATATCGCCGAGCAAAGTAACAAATACTTTGTGTTTTTAACCTCTCAAGGTATTCCTCCCAAGTCTAGGTTGCATCGATTTCATAATACAAATTATAAAGAAATGTACTGCTTTTTTGCAACAAACTTACTAATGGCACAAGTAAAGAAACACTCCATTAATGCCTATTGGACAAAAAACAGTAAGATAGCTACACCTATATTTCACCAAATTATGACCAGAGATCGGTTTCTTCTTTTACTAAGGACGCTTCATTTTGTTGACAATACAGAGAAGGCACCCGAAGACGACAAATTATGGAAAATTCGGAAAATGGTGGATCATTTAAAAAAACAAATGAAAGAATCCTTCTACCCTTTTCAAAATGTCTGTATAGACGAAAGCTTAGTCCTATTCAAGGGTAGAATTTTCTTCAAGCAATATATACCATCGAAAAGACATAGATTTGGAATCAAATTCTTTGTTTTATGCGACTGTGAGACGGGCTATATATTAGATTTCATAATTTATACCGGAAAGTATACTAACCTGGACCCAATAGATGATGAGCTTCTCAAAAAGGTGGGAATTTCTGGTAATGTTGTTCTAACTTTGATGAAACCTTATCTTGGAAATGGTCATTCTTTATTTATAGACAACTGGTATGTAAGCCCTAATCTTTACACGCAGTTACACGGACAAAAAACTAACGCATGTGGAACAGTAAAAAAAAATCGAAAAGGAATGCCAACCTTAGAAAAAGTTTTGGAACGTGGAGAGACTCAATGCAAATCTACAACGAAACTTTTAGCTTTGAAATGGAAAGATAAACGGGAAGTTTTCATGCTAAGTACAATGCATGATAGTGAAGTTGTCGGTACTGGAACAATTGACAAACAGACTGGTAATGAAACTAAGAAACCTCTGTGTATTCTGGACTATAACGCAAATATGGGGGCTGTGGATCGTTCCGATATGATGCTTAGTAGTACCGAATGTGTAAGGCGCACAGTAAAGTGGTACAAAAAAGTGTTCTTTCACTTATTGGATATTTCCCTTTTAAATGCCCATGCTTTATATATGACTGCAAAGGGTAAGAAAATAAGCCTGGAAGCATTTCAACTGAATGTTGTAAACCAAATCCTGGAAAAATATCATACACCTATAGGCGTCTATAAAACAGGACGGAGGGGATTAGACGAAGACAATCCCCTACGTTTGACAGGCCGTCATTTCCCTTCTCAAGTTCCACCGACGCAGAAGAAGAAAGAAGCCCAAAAGCGGTGTGTTGTGTGTGCGAAAAGTGGGCTTAGGAAAGACACACGTTATATGTGTAACGAATGCATTGCGCCACTTTGCATAATTAGTTGTTTTGAACGATACCATACAGTAAAAAACTATTAATAGCTGTGTTTAAAAAAATCAGTTCTTCAGTTACCTGTATTATTGATTTATTTTTTTATTTTGTTCATTCATTTTGAAATATATTTTATTTTGTTTGTTCATTTTGAAAGATATTCTATTTTGTTTATTCATTTTGAAAGATATTTTATTTTATTATGCTAAATATAAAATCTAAACAGATCACTACTGGCTGTTTTATTCTACCTTTGAGAAAAGTAAACAAATCCGGCCCTGAACATAACCGTAAAATCGGCTTGTTTTACAGCTAACTGCTCCGGACGTATATATACGCTATGGAACTATGCTGCTCCAGACGTATAAAAACGCAGGGCTTACATTTGTGCGCACTCGGGAGAGTACCAAAACTCAAGGCTTAGCAGTTAAAGGGTTAACGTAGGTGGGGCACCCCCGATAGTTGGAGGGATGCTCCCCTCCGCATAGGGTGCACTTGCATTTTTCAGCTGTGCACGGTTCATCCTCGTGATCGAGGGAGCACCGAACACAGCTGAATCGCCTGTTGCAATAGTAAGAGGAGTGCCCCAGCTTCTGGCAACGGTGGCACTGGGGTAAATCTGTTCGTACGTAATCGCTGATTTTAACGCGTAATTTACAGAGGTTAGTTATTCTGTAATAGTCCTCCGCAGCGTGGCCAGGGACGGTCAGCAGCAGAATGTTAGAGGGATGTTTCCTATTGTCCCTAGAGATCATGACGCGTGCGATGTTTATAACGGGTAAATCCTTTGACAGGAGATCCTCCCTTATTTCCTCGTTTGAGATGTCGAGGGGCACATATTTGGCTACGAGTTTTAGTGGCTTAGTTCGCATGGTGCTATGTGTAAAAATTCTACATTATTGTCCTCAAGTTCTCTGGCTATCGCGTTGTGTTCCTTTATAGTATTTGGTATGCAAATTAGGGCGCTATTATTGAATTTAAATTGGGGTTGAAGGGTTGCTGTATTTTTTACTTATATGATTCATGATTATCTTGCTTTTACTAGTATATATGTGTATGGGGGGCGGTTTTAATATTTTAGGGGTTGTTACAGGGGGGTTGTTGTTGCTAGTTGAGGGCTGAGCTCGGGCTCGGGCATCTCTAAGTCTTGAATTGTATGTATGTCCAAGTCGAGGTTTTTAAAATTCTTTTTATTACGTTTTTTAACCGTTTTACTATTAGATTTTTCTTTATTTACATTCTGTGCTGGTGATTGTGGTTTTTTTGTAGTATCTTTCCGTTGTGCCTGAGGGGCTTCAGGTTGATGTATTTCAATTTCCACGTTTTGTTGCAGATATTCACTTATGGAACCGTTAGAATTTAAGTTTAAGTTTTGGCCCGTTTCGACTGGACTATGAGAGGTATTCGAGGTAGCAGGGCTGTTGGTGTGGTGTGTCTCGGCGTAAAATTGGACGGGACTCCGTGAAGCGGATGTCACCGTCGTAGTCGCCGTGGTAGTATATGTTACCGTGTTACATGTTATTGTTGTCACCGGGGTGTAGATGGGGAATTTAAGGCTTTCTAATTCTATCTCGAATCGCGATGGGGTGTCGAGAGGTATATCTAAGTATGGGGTACTATGAGTGGACATCACAGACGGGGATGTCGTAACAGGAGTGGGTAGGGGTGGAGGACTGATGACAGAAATATTCGACGCGTTTGACTTAGATGTGTGCGTTACTACATATTCTTCTCCTAATTCGGGATCGCTATTATCTTCTGACTGGTATGATTTACTTGATCTTCTTGATCTTGTACCCGACGTGTGGTCACTGTCAAATTCATATGCATCGTTTATATCCGATTTTGTAAGACCGGTACCGTCTGATTTAACGTTATTAGTTTGGATTATTTTGTTGACCGGGCTATCACCGGAGTTATCAGCGCGTTTTCGTTTTCTTTTATGCTTCGGCATATTTGCCTTATCTACCGGATGTTTATATGCTTTTTTTACGCGTAGCCTCTGTGGCTATAGATATGATTACTACTTTAGGTAGGTATACTAATTGAATTTAATGCAATTTTGAATGTAATTTTTATGCTATTTAGATTTCTCTCGCGCGACACGTATTGCCAATATCCACGCAGTTCTGTTACCAAAAAACCAGGGAACCCTTACCGTGGTTCAGGGCTTCCTCTTCGGGAAATCTGATCTATCTGTGCCGTGGGGTTCGGCGAGGCGCCAAGGCCCCCTACCCAACCTCCCGTACACGGAATCAAAACAGTTTCTGATGGGTAATAGTTGCTTTTAAAGTTGACTTCTTGCTTCACAGTATTTTTGCTTACTGTATGATAATAAAATATCTTTATAAAATTACACACGTGTCTCGCAATGCGACAGTGTACGAATAACAGACTGTGCTGTCTCTCGAGTCGTGGCTTTGGTCCTCGTATTTACGGGTTCCCGTGTGCCCAAGCCGCGAGCTCATTGGTGCATTTTTGCGCGGTGGGCGTGGCTTAATGTTTGATATACACAACAACATGTACACGACTCTGCTTTCCTCGACGTCGTGGTAGGTATGGGGTTTACTGGGCTACTATTTGTACTCTTGGGCGCCGTTTGCTCAGTGTCGAGGAGCGGGGTCTGCAGCTGGCTGGATGCCGCAATGATTGCGGCCGACGCTTTTTGTTTTGAATGTGCACGGGTGTGCATAAGGTGGAAATCTTCTGGGACAATAATACTAGGTATTATTGTCCGTAGGAAACTGGAAGCGAAAATGCGAAGTATAGGTTCCGAAAGAAACCGATGTGATGAAGTAATAATAATAAGTTATTATTACTTGCTGCGTAAAAGCGGAAGTGCGTAAAGCGGATGCGTGAAGCAGAATGTTGTTTGAAGTGATGATGCGAAAAGCAATGCGTAAAGCAGAAATCAGGCTCGAAGCGTAGGGTACGGCTGTCGGAGCAGGACTGATTGCTGTTGCTGTGAGGCCGCTGCTTTTATCTGCTCGGGACCGCGGCTGGCGCGGGCGGTCGAACGTCGGACTGAGCGCCGCGCGCTGCCGGGCCCCTCTCGTCGATGCGATGTGACTATTTGGCGTTCTCGGCATCTCCTAGATGCCGAGGCGACAACACCCCCGCCGTTTCGAAGGCGCCTGTCGTGGTGGTCTCGAGGCTGGTTTCAGGCTTGGGATCGGAAATGACAAGGCGCACTCGCCTTTGCCTCCTGGATCGATACGTCGGCGGCCGCAGCGCAGTTAGCGTGGTTTCGGGGCTGCATGTCGGCCGGCGTTCTGTAGGGACATCATGTTCCAAATTCCTCTCCGTTTCCTCTCCTTGGTCTGGTAGTCGACTAAGTGTTTCTTGCGCTATAGCGGAGAGAGCCGTCGCGAAGTCGCCGGGGATGGCTGTGGTCAATCTCCGGGACACCGTTGCTAATGTTTGCGCCGATATGTTGGCGAAACGCCGTTTAGCTTCTCGTATTGTCTCAATATCTGCATACGAGAGACTTTCCGTAGAAAGTGCAGTAAATTTTGCTCTTTGTTGATTTTTGTCGTGCCTCGGCCGGTGCAGACGGTCGAGGACACTTTGAGACTCCGTGGCGAAGTTCCTGAGTGCGGTGGACGTCTTGGGGTCCGTTGTGACGAAAGCCGTCAGCTCTGGCTTGGTTTGAAATTTTTTGGAAACTGCAGTTAAAGTTGAACTTGTAAAATTTTCGCCTGAGGCTACGGAGCCGCGGGACTTAGAAAAGTTTTTGTTGGAAACTGCAGCGAAGTCGGGACTTCGCTGCAGTTTCCGGTAAAATTTCGAGCAGATGCTGTGCAGCCGTCTGACTTAGAATTATTTCGCGGAGATTTGGAAACTGCAGCGAAGTTTGGGCTTGTAAAATTCCGAGCAGATGCTGTGCAGTCGTCGGACTTAGAATAATTTCGTGAAGAATTGGAAACTGCAGCGAATTTTTGACTTGTTGAATTTTTGACAGTTGCGGCGGAGCCGCGGGACTTGCGATCTTTTTGGTAGGATCGGCGGTGGCAGGCGGCTGTTTCGGGGTGATTTGAGCTCCTGAGAGCTGGGGCGTCTTGGTGACCGTCCAATGCTGTGTGGAGGCTTGTGTGTCGGGGGACTGAATGGACGCGACTCGCGCGACGATGTTGGGCTGCGACCGTCTTCTGGGTTGTCTGTAATCTGGGGGCAGCATGCGTTCGACGCCTAGGTCGGTTGTGTGTTGCTGCTCGTCGGGGTGGCGACTGAGAAAGTCTGGCAGGTAGTTTTCTTTCCCAGGGCAGTGTGTAGTGGAGAATTGATACTCTTGTAAGAGTAAAGACCACCGCATGAGCTTTGCTTTCGTATCCCTGTTCTTGGACAGCCATGTTAGCGCCTTGCTATCTGTCCTCAGCTCGAAAGGGGCGTCCGCGATATACGGGTGATACCGTTTCACAGCCCAGACGACCGCGAGACATTCCAGTTCGTTGACGTGGAATTTGGTCTGCTCGGGCCGTAGGGCTGCGCTGGCATAGGCTATCACCCGTTTCGTTCCGTCTTCGTTCAGCTGGTAGAGGACAGCGCCGATGCCTAACTGCGAGGCGTCCGTCTGTAGGACGAATGGCTTCTGGTGGTCGGGTCGGTGCAGCTGGAGTTCCTGATCGGAGATGTAGCCTTTCAATGCGCTGAAAGCGGCTTGACATTCCTCCGACCAGGTGAACCTCTTGTTCTTCTGTAGGAGCGTCGTGATAGGTTTAGTCAGCGGAGCGGCGTTGGGAATGTAATCCCGGAGCCAATTTACGGTGCCAAGAAAGCTCTGCACTTCCTTCTTGGTCCGTGGGGGCTCGAAGTGCAGGATGGCATCCACATGCTTGGCCTGGGGGCGTGTGGTTGTGCCAGCGATTTGATGGCCCAAGTAGTCGAGGTTAGTGGCGGCGATGGTGCATTTCGACGGCGAGATTTGCAAGTTGTGTAGCCGTATGCGTTCAAACACGAGCTTGAGGTGAAGTTTGTGTTCCTCAATGCTCGGGCTGTATATGAGGATGTCGTCGAGGTATGCCTTGACGTGCTTCTGCACCATGCCGGTCAGTACTTCTCGTACTACGAAGTTTTGGAAGGTGGATGGGGCTGTCTTTAAGCCGAACGGCATCACGTTAAAGTAATACGAAGCTCCGTCCGGGGTGGCGAAGGCAGTGTATTGTTTGCTGCTCTCGTCCATTGGTATCTGCCAGTATCCGGCTTTTAGGTCGAGGAGAGTGAAGATTCGTGCCTCGCCTAAGTCTCTCACGGCGTCGACGATACGTGGCAGGACGGAACTTTCGTCTGCGGTCAGGGCGTTCAGCTTTCTGTAATCTATACAGAAGCGGGGTTTTTTGTTAGGCCTCTCGATCAGCACGGGAGGAGAGCAGAACGGCGACGTGCTAGGTTCTATCACGCCGGCCTGCAACATCTCCTCGATTTGTTCGTACATGATTTGCTTTTTTTGCGGCGACATCGGGTAGGGTTTTTGATGCACTACTCGATCTTCCTTCAAGTGGATTTTATGCTTGACGGTGGTCGTCGTAGTCTGTTGGGGCACGTCGTGGAATATGTCGGCGAAGTCCTCGAGTATCGGGAGGATGGAATCACGATGCTCAGGCGTGATGTCGATCTCGAGGACGGCTTTGGGGTCTGGGACGGCTGCGAGTGGCGTCTTCTGGTCCCAATATATACAGTGTCGATCTTCCGTGCCGATGTACAGTTCTCACCGCAGAAATCTTGCCAACCTACATCCAATTTTCACGATATTGTGTAAATCTGACTTCATAAGAATGCATACACATACCACAACACCGGCTGTGTGTGGGATTGCCCCGCCTCCCTCTTTTTTTTCTTTCGACGCGAATACCGGGTGCATCGTTCTCTGTCATTCATTTATAAATAGGAAAATTAAGTAATATTGGATGCCGACCTACTCCAACTCTTTTAGAAAAATAAAATATCGTTAAGCCGATTCTCGAATTCACATTGAAAGAGGCGAGAACATAATTAATAAGGTAATCTGAAAAGTCGAAATTATGGTGTCACTTTTTGGTTTACTTATACTTTTTGATAAAATAACTAAAATTATTAATAAAAAATGTATTACTACAATGGCTATTCACAATACATTTATTTATTTTATATCGAAAAATATTCCTACACTAAACAAATCCAAGAATGTGTCTGTCACAAACAATATAAAATAACTAAAAAAAATATCATCTTATCCTCCGTTTGGGTCTTAACATTTGGCCGATTGTTTGACAGATAATAATGAAATATTATAATTTGGTTTGTTGCGTTATTTAGAACAATTAAGACAAAAAAATGAGTTTATTTTTTATTTTATTATGAGTAACAATTTTATTTTCTGGTTTTATAAAATATTTAACAGTAAATTACTTCATTACTTAAAAAAATGCATTAAAGTTAAATATTTTTTTGTAAAACTCAGGATTGAGAATATTTTAGTAGGTTCATTAAAATCATAATTGTAATTCAGTGATTTTTTATTTAAAATATGATAATTTTAACAATACGAAATACGAATACTTTAAAACCATAGTAAAAGTCTTCATGATACATAAAAATATTTATTTGAAGAAACTATGAAACTAACAACACTGTGGAGAACATTCCTATGTTCTCCACAGTCATACAATGAAAAGATGAGTCATACAATAAAAAGAAAATAAACAAGAATAGTAATACCTTTTATATTTACACAAAAAAAAACTTTATCATTCTATTAACAAATAAAAGCCTTTATTCTTTTGGTATTTCAGCATAACATAAAATAAATAATATTGGTAGGCAATATAAACCCATATTTAACATAACATACATTAAAATTAAAACAAAATATTAGTAACCTGTCCATCCACCGTCGTTATCAAGAACTATTTGTAGACGTTCTGGCATTGAAGCGGCTAAACGCTGGCAGTAATCTTCAGGAATTCCATCCCATATATTTTGTACTCTATTCCACAGAGCTTCCTTATTTCGCGGAATATCTTGATCTAAATCTTTATATTGTCGTACCATGTAAGCCCATAGATTTTCTATGGGATTGAAGTCGGGACTTTTAGCTGGCCAAGGCAGCACATTTATATTATTCTCTTGAATCCACTGGCGAACAACAGCGGAGGTATGAATAGGTGAGTTGTCGTGCTGGAACACAAACTCATTCTCGTGAAGTATGTCAACAGAAGGTAGCATCACATCAGATAATATTGTGCGATACTGAGGGCCATTCAAATGACCCTCGACTTGCCATATAACACCAGGACCCACAAAGGACATCCATGCCCATGTGTGCACAGAAAACCGTCCACTACGACTCTGTTGCCAGACATACTGAGGGTTGAATCTTGAATTCGGTGGGCGATAAACCCTGACAGCACCGGAGTTGGACGACTGAAACGTTTTTTCATCTGCGAAGACTACTTTCTGCCAAAATCGGTTTTCCTCCTGTAAGAACCGTTCAGCAAATTCTATTCGTGCTTGTCGATGGCGTGCTGACAATACTTCCTTAACAGGAGCTCGATAATTGCGAAGTCCTCCTTCTATTAACCTTCTA
This sequence comes from Tetropium fuscum, assembly GCA_964058915.1. Lineage (NCBI taxonomy): Eukaryota > Metazoa > Arthropoda > Insecta > Coleoptera > Cerambycidae > Tetropium > Tetropium fuscum. The sequence goes on along the minus strand of CAXKVY010000582.1, from coordinate 258,437 downwards.
CGGGCTGTTGTTAAACTACCGGAAAAATTGGTATCTGCTACCGCTTGCCGTAGTTTCACAAAGGGGTGGATTCGCAAATATTGTAATAATGCCCTGTCTTCGTTGATGGTAGTATTACGAGCGGTCCCAGTTCCTGGTTGGCGATCAACACTGTGTTCCGTTTCCCACTTGCGTTTCAAATTACTAATGCACGTATGAGACACATCTAACTGTCGTGCCACCGCTCTTGCCGACCATCCTTCCTCCATTAAGGCTACAGCCCTAGATCGGCGGCGAGGTGAGAGCTGAGGCATGATTGAGCAATAATTGCTGATTGGTTGGATCCAAGTTGCTTGGTTAATTTTGACTCGTAGATGACAACAAATATGCTCTCTGCATTGGGAGAGGTCTTTATATTATATCCTCTGTAAAAAACACTTCTACAACATTCCGGCACAGTTGTCAAGCTCCGACCTGAATCATTGGTTTGATCTCGCTTTGCATATTGGAACCTTTGTATAACATATGTCGAGTCCTGCTGCTATAATTTCAACGGATTCCGTAATACGGCCCGAGCCGGAGAATGCCGATAGATACCGTAGCTGACTCGGATCAGTGGCGTAGCAAAAATGTCTCGAAACCGTAACAAAGTATCCCACGGGATCCCTTCAACGTGAACCGTAAAGATATTACGACTAATAATAAGTTACTGCTCTCCCGCTGATGTATCATAGCTACTCCACTGTATCTGTAGTGGGTGACTCTGCCGTAGTAGGTAACGACTGCCGATGGTGTTTAAAATGTTATTGTTTTTGCTCGATAAGCAGCTATTTACAATAAGGTAGAATTAAATTTTAAATTATAATCATATAAATATAATATGATAAAGTAGGTATAGGTATAAGGAAATATAAATTTTGATTTCCAAAACGGCCTGACTGAAAAAATTTCTCTAGTAGGTAGGTATCTAAATATCAGTGTGCAAAAATAGAAAATTGTTGTTAAGGGTTTAGAGTTTAGAGGTGCCTCAATGTCCTAAAGGTTTCAAATAAAAATATATAATATATTTTGCAATGAAAATTATATTATATTTTTATCATGGGGTACTTCTAAACCTTTTAAAACAAATTTCCATGTTTACATAATGCTTATTTAGACAGTAGATTGATTTTTTTGCAGAAAAATCGTTTTTAAAAACAAACTTTCATTTTCTTATATACTAGATATATTGAGTTATATCTCGATTTATATTTTATAGAAATAATTTCAATCCACCTTAATAGCTGTAAGTCTGTTTGTTCCTTAATTTGTTACTTTAATTTAGGAAATCATGTGATTTATTTTACACGTGGCAACACTGTTTAAACCACCACATAATATCTCTGGTTTGTGTCGCAACGGCGTAGATGCGTTCGCCAAAGTCAGTTGCAGTACAGTCATCCTTTGAATAACAAAAATGGCGCATCTGCTCTATATTCAAGTATTTATATGAAAATTAAAAAAATACAGGCCATTTTAATGTGTTTGATTCTTTATATGAATCGTTTACACTCACTGTTCTTCATAAACCGTAGAAAGTAATTATTTCAAAATATTCTTACTTCCACTTAAAAAACAATTTCTTTGTGTCATTTTTGAACCACCGCGCGCCATGGGATGAAACCACCGTAGTGAGTCATTCATAAGTTCACAACATAACCAGTTATAGTTACCATAACCAATAAAAAGGAATGGGCGGAGCCGACACGCGAGTTCATAACATGTCGAATGTGACGTCATACGGTTATAGTAGTAAACAAGAAGAAAGCCTGATTTACGCAAGGATATATAAAGAAACTTAGCGTGGTAGGTTGGCAAGATTTCTGCGGTGAGAACTGTACATGCATTTCCTCGTGAAATCGAGGACCGCATGATTGATTTCGAAGAACGGGGCTCCAAGTATTACTTCCTCGTTCAGGTCCTCGAGCATCTGAAATCGACACGGCGCTTGGTAGTTCTTCAGGGTGATGATGGCTTCGCTGTAGCCGGGGGAGGTTACGACAGCTCCGCCGCAGGCCATGGCGAAGTGTCGGTCTCCTAAGGCCTTGTGTTGGATGGGGATGAGGCCAGTTCGAATCAGGCTGCTGGCTGCCCCTGTATCGAGCAGTGCGGACACCTGCACACCTTGTATGTTTATCTCTACACGAGGTAAGGTGCGTCTCGGTGTGATGGCGTTGATTGCCGGGGTCTTCTCTGGGGCTCGCTGCGTGATTTGCGGCTGTCTACGGCTGGCTGGCACGACATCCTCAACGGAGGGGTTTGTATTCCCCGTTTCGGAGCGTGTCTTCGGTGGAGGGTTTTGTATTCCCCACTGCGGACTGCGATCTTTGCGATGTAGCCGTCGCGTGGATTACGGCGTGCTCGCAAGGTCCTCTGTGTAGAAGCTTGCATCGAGGTTCTCCCCGATCGGCGCGTTCAGTGTGTTGACGCTGGGTAGGTTGTGTCGGGCCGGACGGCTGGGTTGAGTTACTGCGCCGGCCCTCTGGTAGTTTAAAGAACTAGACTGCTGTCTGTAGGGGTTCTTCGGGCAGTCCTTGTTGAAATGCCATGCCTGGCAAAAGCGGCATGGCGTCGGTGGCTGCGGGCTTCGTGGCACTTGTGCCGGTGCCGGAGCTTCAGGTCTGGGTTGCGGACGACTAGTTTGGTTTGCGCCTCTCTGCATTTCTGCAAGCGTGGCTTCAACTTGCGCCGCTCGAGTGATAAGTGCCTCTGTGGAGTGGATGGCACTTCCTTGGAGCTGTAGCCGTATTTCAGGCTTGAGCTGGTTGATGAGAGTCCGCGTTACGTGGGATTCATCTCGTCTGGGGTCGATGCGTGCGAAGAGGCAGAGTTTCTTGTTGATGAATGCCTCCGCGGACTCACGTACGCCTTGGTGCTCGGCGTATAGTTTCTCCGTGGCTTGGGAGATGATTTCTTCGGAGTTGAACTTGGCTAGTAGTTTATGTTCAAACTCGGTGTAGGTCCTTGTCAGAATTTTGTGGGGTTCTGACCAGGCTTTGGCACGTCCGTTTAGCTGCATGAACGTGGTCCATAGTCTCGATTCTTCATCGAGAATGTTGTTGTGTAAGAAATGCTTGCGTAGGCGCTCGCAGAACCACCCAGGGTCCTCGTGCTCGAGGCCTTGGAACGTCGGCAACGGAATTTGCGTCCGTGTCTGCGTGGGGGACTGACTGTGCATTACAGATGTCTGCATCGCTTGTTGGAAGGATGCAGTGAATGTCTCTGCAAGTTTTCGAAACATCGATTCTGGTTCTGGGGTCGATGGTTGCGTGATGGTGTCGTAGTCTGCCGTGTGAATGTTGTGCAGGAGGCTACCCGGAGTGTGGGACTCCGTCGAGCTACGAACCGCTCTTTGTGGGCTACTCAGTTCACCCAGAGTCCGGTTCGTAGGCGACGGCGTGTCCTCTTCCACCTGGTAGTTTGGCTGTGTCGACATCTCGATCTCAAGGGCTAGCGTCTGTGGGTTAGGACAATTTGGTCCACTGAGGAAGCTCGGTGTCTTTTCTTCAGAGGCCCCACGTTGGCTGCGCCATGTACCCGACTCTGCTTTTCTCGACGTCGTGGTAGGTATGGGGTTTACTGGGCTACTATTTGTACTCTTGGGCGCCGTTTGCTCAGTGTCGAGGAGCGGGGTCTGCAGCTGGCTGGATGCCGCCATGATTGCGGCCGACGCTTTTTGTTTTGAATGTGCACGGGTGTGCATAAGGTGGAAATCTTCTGGGACAATAATACTAGGTATTATTGTCCGTAGGAAACTGGAAGCGAAAATGCGAAGTATAGGTTCCGAAAGAAACCGACGTGATGAAGTAATAATAATAAGTTATTATTACTTGCTGCGTAAAAGCGGAAGTGCGTAAAGCGGATGCGTGAAGCAGAATGTTGTTTGAAGTGATGATGCGAAAAGCAATGCGTAAAGCAGAAATCAGGCTCGAAGCGTAGGGTACGGCTGTCGGAGCAGGACTGATTGCTGTTGCGCATTGCGTGATTGCTTTTTTGCTTGGAATTCTATTCTTTTCCTAGAATACTTTTTCCCGTGTACTTTGTTATTATGTAATTACTTTTCGTGCTCTTGGCTTTCCGTTGTTATGGTTTTATCTTCTGTCTTTGTTTGGGATGTTTTATAGGATGTTGGAGGATTTTGCTGGTTCTATACTAATTGTTATTTTGTTAGTTGACAAAAATTGAAGCGGGCTTATAAGCATTGGTACATTCCTTATCCTATGTTAGTTTTATTATTTATTGTATGGCATCTTTTATGTTGTTATTTTATTATTATTGTTATTGACTCGTTGGCTCTTTTACGTTCTGTTCTTTTCTGTTTTATTTTATGGTTTTTATTTTTGGTTATGGTGTTATTTTTTTTTAAAGCATGCTTTTTATTTTTATTTATTTATTTTTTTGCTTTTTTATTATTATTTTTTTTTTTTTTGTATATTTTTGTTTTATTTTTTCATCATCTAAAATTATCTAAACTTAGTAGGGGATGGGATGCTCTGGGGTGTAGATGTAGTTAAGGGAAGGATGTTTGGGTGGGTATCTGAATTTTGGGATAAGGGATTCTTGGATGGTTGGGTTGCTGTGTACTGTGAGTCTATTTATGAATGGTGGTATGATACGTGTTTCTATGTATGTGTCTAGTGTGTGCATGCCTGTGTTTTGGTGTAGTGTGGTAATTTTTGTGTGTGTGCTGCGTCGTGTGTTTGTAGCTAGTCGGAGAGCTTTGTTTTGAATTATTTGTAGGTCATTTTTCTGTTTCTGGGTGGCCCAGGGATACCAGACTGGGGACGCATATGTCATGACTGGTCTAATGTATGAGTTATATATTATTATTGCTGTTTTAGTGTCTGCGTGCGTCATAATGCTCCCTACTTGATGTAATCTATATTTGGCCTTTGCTAGTGTGTCGCTAATTTGCTTCCCAAATTTAAAATTTTTGTCTATGTTGACCCCTAGATATTTTAGTATTGTCATATTTTTGACGTTTATGCCGCTGATGCATATTTTCAAATTAGGTGTGTCTCGTTTTTTAGTGAAGACAACGACTTGCGTCTTTGCCCCGTTGACTTTTAACCCCCAGTTTTCGTAGTAATTTACGACGTTGGATGTCTGCTGTTGCATCAGTCTTTGTAGTAGTGGTAGGCTCGTGGTTTTTGCTAGTGTAGCTGTGTCGTCTGCGTATAATGCAACAGTGGTTCTTGCGTCATTGGGATTTGGGAAATCGTGCGTGTATAAGTTGAATAATGTGGGTCCTAGTGCCGAGCCTTGTGGTACACCAGATAGCACAGGGCGGGGTTGGGATATGTCCCTGTTGACTGCTATTACGAAGTTGCGGTTGAGAAGGTAGGATTGTATTATTTTAATAATACGTATCGGATATTCCGCGATGTGTAATTTATATAGCAGTCCGGGATGCCAGACTTTGTCGAAGGCTTTCTCGAGGTCTAGGGAGACAACCCCTGTGTATTGACCTCGATTAAGGTTGGTGGTAATATATTCACAGATGCGAAACAGCTGCTGGTCGGTTGAGTGGTATGGTTGGAATCCGTATTGGAATTTGCTCATGACGTTATGTGTCACTGCAAACTCCAATAAGTAGGATTGGATAAGACTATCTAGTAGCTTGCCTATGGAAGGTAATAGGTTTATTGGGCGATAGCAAGCTGGATCGGTATATGATTTCTTGGGTTTATGTATCGGGACGACCTTGGCTGTTTTCCAGTATGTGGGATAGTGGGTGAGTCTCATACATGAGTTGAATAGGTTAACAAGGAACATTACTGCAAGGTGAGGTAGATGTTTAATGGCAAAGTTAGGAATACTGTAGATGCCGGGTGCTTTTCGCTTTTGTAGTGCCTTAATAACTCTGTATAGTTGTTGTGGTGTAAAAAAAATGGGGTTATTATTGTTACTTATTATGGTATTATTTAAATCATTTATGTAATCTTGTACGGTTAGTTTTATGTTGTTGTGGATTTCGTTAGGCGTGAATTGATCTGCAAATGTTTGCGAAAAGCACTCGGCTTTCTGCGCATCTGTTTGTATATCACCACGGGCTGTGACTAATGTTGGTATGGGTGGTTTGGCTTTAGTGAATAGCCTAGGAAGATAATATGGATCTTCGGGGTGGGATTCAATGGTTTTTTAAAGATTTTCGTCCTTATATTTGAGGATTTCTCTTCTGATTTCATTTGTGAGTCTATTTATTTGGTTCTTGTACGCGGGGTTTTTAGTTCTGTAATATTGTTTTCTGATTTCTGCTCTCTGTTTTATTTTTTCTACTATGTATCTTGGCAAAGGATGGGTTTTTAAGTGATTTCCCCGTGTTATCTGGCTTGTTGTCAGTGCTGTCTGTATTGTTTTAGTTATTCGTTCTGCTGATGCCTCAATGTCTTCCGTAGTTATACAGTTTGGGTTGGCGTTTATTGTGAAATTTATATGATTTTTAAATTCAGTCCAGTTGTAATCTCTTTCGTTTGGATATCTGTATATGTTTTTTGTTTCTAATTTAAAATCTATTATTGACATAATTGCGGTGTGGCCGCTTTGTATTTCATTTATATGTTGTAATATTATTATTTCTGTAATGTTGCTTGTTATTATTATGTCTATTATATTATTTGAGATCGGTCTGGTGGGCCATAAGGGCGTTATTATATTGATATTGGTATTTTCTTGTGTGAAGTTATATAGTGTTCTGCCATCTGTATTTTCTGTATTATTTATAGTATTCCACGATTTATGTGTACAATTGAGGTCACCTAGCAGAATGTATCGTCTGTTTTGTCTTTGTATTTGTTCTAAGTCTGTTTTGTCTAGTTTTGTCTTTGGTTTTTTGTAAGCTGATATAATTAATATTTCTGTGGTTTTATGCTTAATGCTTATTGCTGTGGCTTCTATTGAATTCAGTCTGGGAAGGGATATTTGGGTGTAGGGTATGTTATTTCTGATTAGTATGGCCGTGCCACCTCCTCTGTCTTTTCTGTCTGTCCTCTGTACGTCGTAGTTTTGTATTTTGTAGTTTTGGTGTGGTTTCAGTCTAGTCTCCTGCAGGCAGCATATATCGATTTTGTTTACTGTTAATGCATTTATGAGTTCAATCTTTTGTTTCTGGGCTCCGTTGATGTTCAGTTGCATCATGACTATTCGGTCTTTAATTTTTCTGTTCATTTTTGTTTATGTTGTTGTTGATTTTTTTTTTGTTTTAATTTAATTTATTTTATGATTTTTATATTTAGATCACTCTAGGAGTGTCATTAGTGCCTCGGCAATTAGGCATACCTTGTCAAATGTGTCGGTTTTATTTTTTAGCTGTTTCATTAAGTTCGTCATGACTGCCCATATCTTACTTAGGTTAAAAGATTTAATTAAGTCTATTATTTCCCTTAGGGGGTTGGTGTCATCTTCATTCTGCTGCTTATTAGTTTTTAGGTTTGTATTATTTTGATTATTATTTGGGTTATTATTGTTTGTGGTGAATCTTTGCCATTTGTCGACATTTTCTTGGGTTTGTATTTCTGCCTGCTGGTCAGTTAGTGTCCTTTGAGGGGTGACCGCTAGTCTAGTGGGTCTCGTCATCCTGGGGGCAGTCTGTTTGTTTGTTGTCTGTTGTACGTTTGTCCTTTGAGTTTGTAGCTGTTTAGCTTTAACGTATATGGGACACCCTCTATAGTTGGCCGGATGTTCCCCGCCGCAGAGAGCACAGGTGCATTTCGTGGCTGTACAGGTGACATTTGGATGACTTTTAGAGCACCTAACACACCTATGCTCCCTGTTGCAGAAGTGTGAGGCGTGCCCCAGTTTCTGACAATGGTGGCATTGAGGCAAGTCGGTTCTAATGTAGTCGGTGACTGTTACGGCCAAATGGCATATGTTTGTAATTTTGTAATATGCATCAGCGGCATATTCGGGTATGGTTAATAATAGAATATTTGACGGTTGTTTTCTGGCGTCTTTGCTTATCATTACTCTAGCTATGTTTAATAGGGGTAGGTTTTGGTCTAATAGATCTGCTTGTATTTGTTCATTAGTTATATCTAATGGCACGTATTTAGCTACTACTTTTAATGGTTTTTCGGTTCCTGAATTGTGCGTAAAAAATTCTATTTGGTTTTCTTGCAGTTGTGCTGCGATATTTTTATGTTGCTCCGTTGTGTTTGGAAAGCAAATTAGCGACGAGTTGTTGAATTTAATTCTAATTTTGGGTGTGTAATTATTGTTTAGGTAATTTATCATGGGTGCGTTTTGTTTCGTGTATATGTGTATTGGTGGTGGTCTGACAATGCGTGTGTGTGGTTGATTATTTTGTGTATTTAATGTGGGTGGTGTTTTTTGTGTAATTATTTTAGGTGTGCTTGTGGAATGTTTGCCATTATTGTTGTCTATTTCTATTAAATCTAAATTAAGTTTTTGAAATTTGCGTTTTTCCTTTCTTGGTTTTTTATTAGGTTGCTTATCTGAATCTCTGGTGTTATCTTTATTTGTTTGCTGAGGGCTTGTGTTTATGGCTATTAATCTTGTACATGTCCATGTACCTACTTGCGAACTCAAATTCTTTTTCAGCTTCTGTGTTTTCAGTCTCTCCGGTTTCGCTTGTGGGTGAATTTGTGTGCATTGTATCGTGTAATGGGGGTGTGCATGATGTGCGTGATGTGTTACGTGATGTGTGTGGAGAATTAATGATTGCTTGTGTTATGATTGAGTTTGTGTTTGTGTATGTAACTTGTGTGCTTGTGAATGTAATTGTGTTATTGGTGTTTGTATTAGCAAATCCAGTTGTGATTGATGTATTTTGGTTGTTAAAGGGGTTGTTTAGGAGGTGGGGGTATTCGTTTAAGGGAGTACCATAAGTAGACGAGGCTGAAGGCGGTGTAATTGTTTTAGTTGTGATAGGCTGTTCCCGATTTACTATATATGAATGCGTTTTGGATGTTTCCGATGATAGGTCTGTGTCTTCATAGTCCGTATTTTTGTTAAATTGTTCATCTAAATCCATCATTGATCTGGATATGGGTTTAAGTTTTAATTTTGGTATAGTATACGGTTCGGTATCTTCACGTTTTTTGTCGCGTTTACGCTTTTTCTTTCCTTTCGGACTTGGCATGATGTTGTTATTGGTTTTTACGCGGTTTTTTATCGATGTTTTTTAATGGGTGTGGCTTATATTTTCAGAGTTGAAATTAGATTTAAGGTTAGGAGTAGATATTAGCTAGCTCGACGTATTTAGAGGGTACGTATGTGTCAGGGTTCGCTATTACTTACTCTAGGTCTTCTGTTCTTCAGTTATCGCAATCTAGCAGACTGATACGAATTGACGTTGCTCCCCAATTCGTCTCAATCAGCATCGAAGGTGATACCCAGTAGATTACTGTTGCTGTGAGGCCGCTGCTTTTATCTGCTCGGGACCGCGGCTGGCGCGGGCGGTCGAACGTCGGACTGAGCGCCGCGCGCTGCCGGGCCCCTCTCGTCGATGCGATGTGATTATTTGGCGTTCTCGGCATCTCCTAGATGCCGAGGCGACAACAAACAGCTATATTTATACTAGCGCGGAGAGGAACTGTCAAGCTCCTCCCTTCTCGCGATCAGCGAATCCGCGAAGTTATACCGAATCGCGCTTCCAGCGCAGAGCATCCGGATATACTCTCGATGCCGCGAAACGGCCCGTGCATTATCCACCGCTTTATTTTCAGCGACCGGACTGAACGTTCGACCGAAGTTAAGCAACGCTCAGTCCGGCCGCCTTTCTGGATGGGTGACGGGCTCGTGGCTTTTTGCCGACTCCGCAGACAATGTTTTTGTCCAAAAGAACATTGCCTGCGGAAACGTAAAATACTTTTTTACGTTTCGTAATTAGATATGTTTTGATACTGTATAAAGAAAATTAAAGTTTTATGCGGAACCTTAGCGAAAAAACGAGTTTCTGTTTTAAGATATTTGCGAGAGCTGCTACATGATGTTTCCTTTGTTTGTAGGTATAAAAATTTCATCTGCATACATGTGGTTTCATAACAGTATACATGACAATTTTTGACAAAGTCATCACTATTTTTAGGCAAACAAAAACTTTTTTAAAGAATAGCATTCATTCGAAAACAAAAAAATGAGACTGTAATTTTTGACCACCCCATGCAAGATAACCTGTTTAAAACGACAAGACCTTCAGGGTCAAACGAACAAAAAAATCGTAACACAACTGAGTTTTATTTTTATTCAATTTACTTGAGAAAATTTTACCAGTTGTGTCTGGTATTTTCAATACGGCTGCGATACTTGCGTAATATGTAAGATTTGTGATTGTTTTTTTAAGTTTATCTGCAAATCCAATATAAGTTGGTTAATTAAAAATTATGTTTATTATTTCTTACTACATACCTAACTCGTAAATTGAGATGTGTATTATATTAGTAATACTTAAGTTTTTCAAAAATAAAATGCTAAAAAATTATGTTTATATTTATATATAACCTTGTGTGTATAATAAACAGTTAATATCCTGTTAGAGCAAGCGAGTAAGATAAATACAACGCAACTTGTATTGAATGAGACAATAACTCGGTGCATAGTACGTTCTGCGCATTCTTGTGGCAAATTGTGACGGTATCCATACTCAATATTATATTAAATTATTAACTAACGTGTTATTCTAAATTTATGAAATGCTAGGGACCCAATCGTACGCCAAACATTACTAATAAACACTTAATAAACATAAGCATTCTAAAGCCAATCTGGAAATTGCCACAAGCAGCACGCGCACCATAGTATTTGATGTATTCGAAACAACTCAAAAGGATCGGTATATTATGTTTCATATATTTTGTTATCATTTCCAATGTCTCCGATAGTTGCAAGGATTGCGAAATCTGTGAATTTTTTGCTTGCTTTAGAAGATTTGTTGCTAGAAGAGGCAGACCTCTATACAATGTATTCTGACAATGGTACACATTTTGTTGGAACTCGATCTAAATTGCAAGAAATATCTAACTTTCTCAAGTCACAAACTGATATTATCCAAAGGAATTTAGCTTCAGAAAATATCAACTGGCACTCCCATATGCCGCCAAGGTCACCAAGCTTTGGCGGCATATGGGAGGCCGGTGTGAAGAGTTTTAAATTTCACCTTAAACGTGTTTTAGGTAACTATTTATTAACCTTTATCTCCCTTATCTATTGATCCTAACGATTTTAATCCTTTAACTTTGGCACACTTACTAATAGGAAGATCTCTAACTTCTTTACCTGATATTGACGTCACGCAAGTGCCAGAAAATAGGCTCAACATTGCACGAATTCAACAAATTATTCAGCATTACTGGGCCAGATGGCATTTAGAATATATTTCAGAGTTGCAGTCCAGAACAAAGTGGAAGACAAATTATCCACAGCTTCTGCGTCCAGGAGTCCTGGTCATCATGAAGGAAGACAATTTACCCCCTTGTTATTGGAAGCTAGGAAGAGTGACAGAAGTGCACGTAGGTAGTGACAACATTGTTCGTGTTTCTAAACTATGTGTTTTACCAATCTATGACTAAATTTAATAGAAAATTCCTTGTTGTTAAACTAAAACTCAATATCATATATGTTTCTGTATGTACAATTGTTTACTTTTTTCAGGAAATGTTTTTCGGTTAAATTGTGTCTCAATTATGAATATCATACATGTATTTATTTTGTAAGTTGAAATTTATATTTCAAGGCGCCCGGTATGTTCACTTCAGTCCAGTTTACCAGCGCCACGCACTCGAGCGCGCATGCCCAGAAAAACAGGCAATGCGATCCCTTATTATTAAGAATATTATTATGAGTTGTCTACATGTTGTTAGATGTAGCATGAATTGTCAGAGTTGTCTCTGTTATTCAGAAATGTTAATTTGGCATGTGTAATAAAAATAATTCTTGTGACTGCATTGTATACATTTAATACCGTCACACCCAAGTGAAATTGTGTAAAGAAGAGGGTAATAAGTTTTTACTCAACTGATGCATAAAACAATGCCTTCTGGCAAAATATTTTACCAAAATTGGTACAGTTTTATGTAGTTTTTAGCACCAGAAATAATACTTACTAGAAGAGGACAAAAAAGGAAATGTAAAGGACCCGGCTTATATTATGGACGCCCAAAAAAAGATATTAAAAAAAAAATATTTTAAACTTAAAATGTTTTTTTTTATTATATTAAGTGACTAAAGATAAGTAAGTAAAAAATAGCGTTACATTTTAAAGATATTATTTCCACTTTATTCAAGAATTAATATTCAATAGTTTCTTTCTTAACGATAAGTAGATATGTAATGTTTTATAGATTGACAAAAACCCTACCTAAGCCAGACTAGTTTTTAAGCTGTAAATTTATTTTGAAGCTACCAAGTAAATGGAACATAAATAAAGATTTTAACTGGGGCGCCTTGTACGTAAAATATTTACGTATCTTTATTCTTAATAGTTGGGGCAGCAACGCCAACTCGTAGCAGTCAGATAAATTGCGATTCTTGAAAAACAGAAGCATTTGTGTAAGTATAGCGAAGCGTTCTACTATTCTTCGTTACCCTCATAATACGTCTAGCTGGATATCAATTAAAACCCGTATAATTAAAATCAAACGCGTGCCATTAATAGCCAATAAAAAAGTACACACTATAAAAAACTGCGATAAGAACCGTCAGTAAAAAACCGTAACAAACAACATGCCAAGCCCAAAGGGCAAAAAAAAAGCGCAAACGAGATAAGAACCGAGAGGAATTAGAACTGAATAACCCAATTAAACTGAAATTAAAGCCTAAATCTATATCAATGCAGAACCTTAAGGAACCATTTGAAAATCATAGTACAGATTCGGACAGCGAAATATCGGATAACTCAAAATTATATTCATATTACACCTCAAATAAACCGTCAACATCCGCAATAAATAAAACTCCGCCATCAGCGACTTCGACCTATGGTACCCCATTAACTGAATATCCCCATCTAGTACAATACCCTTATAAACGAGATTCAATACACTCAGACATTTCAGATAACATACAAACAACAAATACCACAACAAATAATACAATCACATACACCACCACAACACTAATATACACCACCACTAACACAAATACCATCACCACACATGCCATAATTAATTCACCCCATACATCAATTAGATCATCCATACGCTCATCAAGATCATCTCCACCATTAATCAACACAATACACACAAATTCCCCCGTAAGTGAGAAATTGGATACAGAAATAGATAATATTGAAAATGAACTAGAATTTGCAAGCCGGTACGTCGAAGTACAAAAAGAGCAACCCCTAATTGTAAATACTAGCCAAAATAAAACAAAAAATAAAAACAGTAAAAATGAAACAAGTAGTTCACCGGAAATTCAACCGAAAAAAGCAAAAAGAGAAAAAAGAAAATTCAAAAACTTAAATCTAGACCTAATAGAAGTACAGAAAAATCAACCCTCAACCAGTACACCTAATATACAAACACAGCCTACACACACACAATCACCCTCAAGAACGCAACCAACCAGACCACCCCCTATTCACATATACACTGATAATAACGCGAACATGATAAATTACCTAAATGCCACATACACCCCAAACATAAGAATAAAATTTAATAACTCTTCACTAATTTGCTTCCCGTGGAACATTGAACAATACAAACATCTATCGAATAAACTACAAGAAAGCAATGTAGAATTTTTTACACATAACCCCAACAAGGAAAAGCCCGTAAAATTAGTAGCGAAGTATGTACCACTTGACATAACTAATGAAGACATAAAGGCAGACCTACTAGAAAAAGAACTACCCCTAATTAACCTAGCTCGTGTAATGATAAGCAGAAACGCGCGAAAACAGCCATCAAATATACTCCTTATTACGGTACCGGAATACGCCGCGCCCGAATACTACAAACTAAATAACATCTGTCATTTATCTGTAACCATAACCGATTACGTGAGAACCGACCTGCCTCAATGCCACCGGTGTCAGAAACTGGGACACGCCTCGCATTTTTGTAATCGCGAATATAAATGCGTTAGATGCGCAAAAAGCCACCCGAACACTAACTGTATAGCCACAAAATGCACATGTGCATTATGCGGGGGGGAACACCCCGCTAATTATAGAGGGTGTCCCAGCTATGTAAAAGCCAAGCAAATTCACACGCAAAGGACAAACGGACAGCCACAGACGAGACAGACTGCCCCCATATTAAATAGACGACCGACAAGACTACCGGTCACCCCCTCTGTTCCGATAACGGACAAACAAGCTGAACAACAAACAGCAGACAATGTAGAAAAATGGCAAAAATTCACAAATAAACAGCAACCAAATAAAATTAACCCAGATAAAGAATAGGAAAGTAGTAACCCCTTAAGGGACATAATAGACATTGTAAAATCACTAAATTTAACCAAAATATGGAACGTAGTCAAAACACTTATTGCACAATTGAAAACAAAAACGGAAACTTTCGATAAAGTATGCCTTATTGCGGAGGCACTTATGTCAGACATTAAATAATACATCACAAAATATAAATTATATAGAACAAGATAGATAAAACTTAAAATGAAAAATTAAAAATGCCCTTACAAAACAAGAAAAATCTAATAATCATGCAATTCAACATAAATAGCGCAATTAGTAGAAAACTAGAATTAGCACATACGCTATTAACAATGAAAATAGATATATGCTGTTTATGTGAAACTCTACTAAAGCCAAGTAAAACATATAACATACAGAACTATGACACACTACGGACAGACAGAGCGGACAGAGGAGGTGGCACGGCCATACTCATACGGAATAACTTACCCTATTCACAAATATCCCTCCCAAGACTGAACTCCATAGAAGCCACGGCAATAAAAATTAAAACTAAACATAAGGAAATACTTATTGTATCAGCATACAAAAAGCCGAATGACAAAATAGACATGACGGACTTTGACAAACTTAAACAACTAAACAAACACTACATCCTGCTGGGGGATCTCAACAGTACACATAAGTCCTGGAATATTATTAAAAAAACTGAGGATAACAACGGAAAAGCACTGTATGAATATACACAAAGGCACTACACAAATATGAATATCATAGCACCATCCTGGCCTACTAGACCAGTCTCAGATAACATACTAGACATAATAGTGACCAGCCATATAAACGAAAATATATATCTACAAAACATTCCGCACATCCAAAGTGATCACACAGCCACATTAGTAAATTTAGAAATAGACTGTGAAATACAAAAAACATTCAGACTACCAAGAGCTACAGATTATGACTGGCGGCAAATATTCAAAAATTATATAAATACAAAAATTAACGCCAACCCAAACTGTGAAACTGTTGAGGACCTCGAGCAGGCTGCAGAGCGAATAACTACTACTATACAGACAGCACTTACAACCAGCCAAAAAACACTGGGAAATCATTTAAGATCCCATCCCCTCCCGAGACATATTCTGGATATTATACATCAGAGAACACAAATTCGAAAAACTTATCACAGAACCAAAAATCCCGCGTATTGTAATCTAATTAATAACCTAACAAAGCAAATAAGAAAAAGCATATCAGAATTCAGAGACAGTACTCTCAAAAAAACCATAGAATCCCACCCTGACGATCCGCACTATCTTCCGAGGCTATTCACTAGAGCAAAACCCCCGATACCCATATTAATCACAGCCCGTGGAAATGCGCAAACGGATGCAGAGAAGGCCGAGTGCTTTTCTCAAACATTTGCAAGTCAATTCAAGCCAAATAAAATCAACATAACCACCCAAATAATGGCTCAAGAATTCATAAACACATTAAATAATAAAAACTTAAAAACGATGAAGAATCAATATTTTTTACGCCGCAACAAATACACGCCGTAATCAAAGCACTCAGAAACAGAAAAGCACCCGGCCCTCACAATATTCCCAACTTTGCCCTTAAAAATTTACCATACCTTGCAGTAATGTTCCTAGTAAACCTATTTAATTCCTGTATGAGACTCACCTACTATCCCACATATTGGAAAACAGCCAAGGTCGTCCCCATGCATAAACCAAATAAATCCCGCACAGATCCAGCTTGCTATAGACCCATCAATCTATTACCATCCATAGGCAAGCTATTAGACTCACTCATCCAATCCCGAGTATTGGAGTTCGCACAGACAAATAAAGTCATGAGCGAATTCCAATACGGATTCCAACCCAGCCATTCCACCGACCAACAGCTGTTTCGCATCTGTGAACGCATTACTACCAACCTTAATCGAGGTCTACTCACAGGGGTTGTCTCCCTAGACCTCGAGAAAGCCTTCGACAAAGTCTGGCACCCTGGACTGTTATATAAGCTACATCTAGCAAAATATCCGACGCGTATTATCAAAATAATACAGTCATACATATCTAATCGCAAATTCGTAGTGACAGTCAAACAGGATGTATCCACGTCCCGCCCAGTGTTAGCCGGCGTACCCCAGGGCTCTGCACTAGGACCAATACTCTTCAACCTATACACGCACGATCTCCCACACCCAAAAGACTATAGGACCACTGTTGCATTATACGCAGACGATACAGCCACATTAACAAACTCAAAGAGCCCACAACTGATACAACGACTAATGCAACAGCAGACAGACGAAATTGTAACTTATTACCATAAATGGGGGCTACACGTAAACGGAGCAAAGACGCAGGTCGTCATATTCACAAATAAAAGAAATTCACCCAATATAAAAATTTGCATAAATGACATAAACATCAAAAATATCACGATATTAAAATACTTAGGGGTAAACATAGAAAGGCACTTTAAATTCGCAAAGCAAATACAAGACATAATCACTAAATCTAAAATGAGACTAGCCAAAATAGGGAATATAATGCTACAAGCAAACACGGAAACGGCAACCCTTCTGTACAAAACATATATTCGCCCAATTCTCACTTACGCGTCCCCAGTATGGTATCCCTGGATCACAAAAACTCAACAAAACAGCTTACAAATTATACAAAATAAATCGCTAAGATTAGCCACAAATATCAGGCTCTCGAGTAGAACCAGGAATACCATACTGCATGAACGAACAGGCACACAACTTTTAGACACATATATAGAAAATAGAATCATTCCATCATTCATAAACAGACTCAACATTCACACAAACACTACCATACAAACCGCACTTATACCTAAATTTTTACATCCGCCAAAATATCCATCATTGAATTTCGTTTATGCTCCATGACCCTGCATCCAAACCCCATTACTAATTATGTAGATAGAAAAAATAATAAACCAAAAAAAAAAAAAAAAAAAAAAAACAAAAATAAAAATAATAAAAATAACCATAAATGCATTAACTACATGCAAAACAAAACAGCATGAATAAAGCATGAAAACAAAATAAATAAAAGAGGCATCAAAAAAGACAGACAATAATAAAATATAATTACACAAAAGACAACAACAAAAGACCCAAAAATACTAACCTAGACTTAAGGAATTTGTACCCAACGCTTCTTAGCCACAGCTTATGTAATTAACAACTAACAAAAAACAACTAACACCCGCAAACCTCCTACAACATCCTAACCATAGGTCACAGACAGTCAAACAAATAAACGGAAAGTCCTGAACAAAGCTACAACATAAAATATAACAACCGGCAAAAGTATCCCGGAAAGGATAGAGGCCAAGCATTGCACTCACGACAGACACTGAACGTTCGCCTGAAGTTAAGCAACGCTCAGTCCGGCCGCCTTGTGGATGGGTGACGGCTGACTGGTTTTTCTGCGACTCCGTGGACTTTTTTCCGTCAATGAAAATGCGCCGTTTAAATTCGGGGGAAGTACTTTTTACTAGATAAGCAAGAAGAATAAATTATATTTGCTTTCGGGTAAAAAGTCTGTAAAAGCAATAGTTAGTCAGATACACGAAGTTTTTGTTTGTAAAAAATTGGTCGATGAGTATCATCGTTTGCTTCCTGAAAAATGGGACGTCGCGATACCTACATACATTTTTGTATTAACATAACATAAGACGAGCGCTATCCACGCATTTCTCGACCATACCAACAATTCATTATATTTATCTCTTATTCTACACGTTCACGATTTGCATCATTTATTTTTTACTCTGGTATTATGTTTATTAGTTTTATTCTCAACTATTATTATTATTATTAGTTTTATTATTAGTATTACTATCAACTCTTTTCAAGTGAAATTAAAATTATATATTATCAAAATTAGTATATACATACATACACATATACATACACATGGTGTTAGTCAATAAATTAGCTTTCTAACAAATCAATTAGTTCATCAGTGCTATTAACATCACTGTCAGAGTTAACGTCTAGATTATTTGAATACTTTCTCAATTTTTCTACTGCAACTACAGTTTTAAATTTTTTGTAACCTTTCATTCCCTTGATCGGCATTATTTCATACCGATCATTACCTAAGACTTGTGTTATTTTATAAGGTCCTCCGTATTTTGTTTTTAATTTTCGTGTTACCTCTTTGTCATCAGTAATCGCTCCTGCCCATAGGACAAGATCGTCGACTTTGTAAATGGTGCTTTTTTTTTCTTTTCTTATCGAATCTAGTTTTCATTTGTTCTGATACATTTTTCATTTTTCTTTTTGCCTGCTGTCTCATGGCTGTAACGTTTTCCTGGTTGTGAATGGGTTCTCCATTTATTTCACAGTAATTAAACATTAATTGATGAGGAGTAAAACCTGTGGTGGCATTAATTGTATTATTGATACCCCAAACTATGCCAGGAAGTTTTTCTAGCCATTGCCGTTCACACTGTATAGAAGCATTTAATCTATCTAGGACTGTCCTGTTATATCTCTCAACCTGACAATTGGATCTGGGGGACGCCACTGCATTTAAGATATGCTTTACCTGATATTTAACAGTAAATTCTTTAAATCGTTTACTAGTAAAAGCTTTACCTCGATCTAAAATAAGCCTATCAATTTTACCAAATAATGAAAATAAATCTTTTAAATGCTCACACACCTCTTTCGAATTCGTTGTTTTTGTTGGCCTACAAAATATAAATTTGGAAAATGAATCGATTATCATCAAAATATAGCTGAACCCTTTATTCCCCGATTTTACGAATGGTCCTAAATGATCTATGTGTAAGGTATGTAAGGGATGGTCTGGTTTTTGTGTTGGATATAAAAAAACCTTCTCGTCTTCCGTATTGTCCCTTTTTGTATTGGCAATCAATACAAGCATTGATATATTTTTTTATAAATTGGGTCATCCTTTCAAACCAGTATTTGCCTTTAATTAAGTATTCACATTTACGCAAGCCAATATGGCCAATGTCGTCATGATATTTGCGCATAATGCTAAATCTAGAGGCTTTGGGGATAACTGGTTTGTAAGTCCCATCGTGAATTATTTTACATATCTTGCCATTTTGAAGAGTATAGTCAGATTTTAAATTAGAATCGGCAGAATTAGTAGTGAGTTTGCGATAGATATTATATATTTTAGGATCTTCCATTTGTAAAGCAGTAATCCAGTCTTCTTCGCTTAGGAGTGACACGGAAACTGGATTTCTACGTAAAGCATCAACATGCTTCATTCGCTCGCCAGGACGATGTTCTATTGTTATATCATAGTCTTGTATGGCCAACCACCATCGAGCAATGCGTGGTGATAAATCTTTTTTAATAAATGTTGCTCTAACAGCACTACAATCGGTGACAACTTTGACTGAAATTCCTGTAACGTAAATTCTAAAGCGCTTCAAAGATTCTACTAAAGCTAATGTTTCTAGCTCATACGAATGGTATAAACTTTCTTCGCGCGTAGTTTGTCGGCTAAAATAATATACGGGGTGTAATTTAGCATCCTGCCACTGCATTAAAATTCCGGCGATACCTATACTACAGGCGTCCGTATGAAGTTCTGTCTCGGCTTTAGGATTATAAATTGTAAGAATTGGTCTCGTGATTAAAGTTAATTTCAGAGTATCAAAGGCTTCCTGTTGGCTGTGGTCCCATATACAGGTTACATCCTTTCGGAGTAACTGATTAAGAGGTGCAGCCAGCCTCGAAAAGTTCTAAACAAATTTTCTAAAATATGACGCAAGACCCAGAAATTGTCTAAGTTCGTGAATTGTTTGTGGCACCTTAAATTGAGCCACTGCAGTAATTTTGCGTTGACACGGCCTAATACCTTCTTCCGAAATTTCATATCCTAAATATTCAATGTTTTCTTTGAAAAAGAAACATTTATCTAAATTAAATTTTAAATTGGCTTCTTGAAATAATATCAGAACTTTCTCTGAAATTTTGAGGCCTCCTTTTATTGTTTTTGACGGAATAAGTATATCGTCTAGATACACAAGTACTTCCGTGTGTCTCAGATCGCCTAAAACACGATTAATTAACCGAGAAAAAGTAGCAGGTGCATTAGAACATCCAAACGGCATTCTAAGATATTCATATTGTGCTTCCGGAGTCACGAAAGCAGTTTTGGAAATCGAATCTTTACTGATAGGTATTTGATGATATCCTTGTGTCATATCTAGGCTACAAAAATATTTATAACCATTCAAACGACTAATTTGGTCTTCGATGTGAGGTAAGGGATATCTGTCCTTGACTGTTATTTTATTTAATGCTCGGTAGTCTACTGTTGTATGTATAGCCAGAAAACTGAAATAATAGGTAGAGCGAACGCAAGGTAGAACAGTAAACTAAGACGGCGGATTTTTTGCTGCCCCCGTGAGACGAAAACTTTTACATATGATATTTCACTGTACAATAATCCAATACTTACCGAGAGTAAATAAATGACTAGAAACAACATTAACACAAATACATACGTAAAAATAATAACATTTATTTAATTAACATTAATCTCATTCAGGAAAAAACGGAAAAAGGTAAAGCAACGCCAGCTCAGGTTGTTTACCGAATGGGGGACTGGATTTCTTGCCGCCCCGCGTAACAAATTTTTTTCTCTTTATTCTTAATTAAAATATTAAGAAAACCAATCCATCATCAATAATGCTTATTATCATCGATATTGAGCATATATACATAAAACTTACTCACTTATTAAAAGAATAAACTTCGCGAAATGCCGACGCGGCGCTGACCGACGTCTGACCCCAAGAGGGGGTGCGCGGAAGGCACAATGCGACGCGGAGAGGCGGGATCAGCCGCGACGTTCCAAAAATAGTATAAATACCGGTGTTTCGCGATCAGAACTCACTTACTTTCTCATCCAGACTCAGAAACACTACAAGATATTCCAATAAGAGTCTTACTAGAACAACATACCTTCATTTACCAGCATTCATCAACATCGCAGCATACAAACAAAAAATTCCATTCGTCAATTCTAAACAAAAATTCATTCGTCATCGTCAAGAACAACTTCAAACTCTCCGTTATAAAGTGTACAGTGAAAAAATTAATACTTCGTCCGCTCTACCTTATCCGTTTGCCTACAACAGAAAATTAATTTTGATTTAGTTAACACACAATTTCATTTCATTTTTTAATTAAGGGTTATTAAATTTAATTTAGAGTTATTTTACGTTTTTTAGCATTAATAATTTATTTCTTTTACGAGTTATCTTGATTTTTTGGTTTTATTTAAAATTAATTACTGTTTTATTTCCCATCATCCCATCCTTAATCATAATAAACCTAAATAGTGCCAGCAAGCAGAAGCATACCAGACGAGGAGCTGTAGTAGCTGAAATAGGTGAGCAGGATTTCTATTTACCACTGTGCTACGTTGGTATTTCAGGCCCTCGAGCCCCACCTTGTAAGAGTCTTGGCTTACCAAAGAAACTAGCCGTCAGGACTAACGACCTGTCAATTTCGTTAGTGGCGCCCTTGCAAATCGATATTTTTCCAAAACTTTTTATTTTCGAAAAATTAATCATCCAGAATCATAAGAACTTCCTCCAATTTTTCAATTGGGGCAAAAAACAAAAAACAAAAACAAAACGAATACCCCGGAGGAAGACATGGCGCCTGCACTAAGGGGCGTTAGAAATACCAACGGAGTAGAGAAACACTTGTGAATTCTTGTTCCGTACCCCAAAATTCCCCCCGTACGTAGGTAGATAGCAGACGACGCAGAGGAAAGACAGAGAAGCGGCCAAATAAAGTGAATATTTTTCAGTGTTATTTGATAATATTTAACTCAATGCATAACTTATAATTTCAGTAGACAAAAACGGTTTCCATAGGGGAACCGCTGCGCAAATTTTTCCAGAAATAATTTCATTTATACTTTAACATTTTACAAAAATATTTTTATTTTATAAACTCGTTTTCCAGCAGGTAAAAAAGCGTTTTTATAAGGAAACCTCTGCGCAAAATTTTCCAGAAATAATTTCATTAATACTTAACATTTTACAAAAATATTTTTATTTAACAAACTCATTTTCCAGCGAGTAAAAATGCGTTTTTATAAGGTGAACCGCTGCGAAAATTTTTCCAGAAATAAATCCATTAATACCTTGACATTTTGCAAAAAATTTTTTTTTTATTTTTTTTATAAATTCATTTCTAGTAGGTAAAAAGGTCTCTCCATAGGGGAACCGCTGCGCAATTTTTTTTTTAAAAAAAACGCCCTAGGTATAAAATAATACACAGGTGCGTTCAACTAGGTAAAATAAGGGTCCATCTCACTTGTAAGTAAAACTGCTATATCTTGCTGACGCTAGTTAATCCGCTCCTTTTCTTACGCCTATCCTGAAATAGAGCAAAGGAATGGAACAAAAAGGAGAAAATATTGAAGAAATAATGGAACGCGCTATGTCATCCATAACAACAATACAGAACGAAGTTCAACAATCAACAACTGAGGAAAGAATTTTGCCAAATATCCCTGACTTTTCTCCGACACAATCATTGGCCCAAAGGCCACAATTCGTGGTAGACATGGAAGGATCAGAAAGGGAGTACTATGTCGCACGACCTAGAACTCGCCAGGCTAGAACTAGCTCAGGTCTACCTTCGACGGTGACCATTCAAGATGAGCCTCGCCCCCAGGTACCCCCTCGGTCCACACCACACACAAATGTTGCTACCGCACCTGCGGACTTAGTTGCAAATTCCCTACGTATGATGGCCGATACATTAACCCAGACGCTCCGCATGATGACCCATGTACAAACAGATAGAGCACCAAGACGTCATATTCCCCTACCGACGCCGACGTTTGAGGGTACGGATTCGGAGGACCCCCAACAATTCATTCACAAGCTGGAAACGTACTTCCTCAATAATCGCATTGACGGCGAGAATGAGAAGAGGGAGATATTCCTAGAACAAACGCGCGGTAGCGCTAGAAATTGGGTAAACGTGTACCCTACTCTAGACGAACCCTACGAAATAATTATCAAAAAATTCATTGAGAAATATCATTTGAACGAAAGGATCGCCAGAATGGTATCTCGCATATACGGGGAGAACCAACGATCCGAAGAATCCGTGGAAGGATTCATAATGAATAAACGAATGCGGTTCGCAAGATTTGACAAATATCGGCCAGAAAATGTTATCATTCGCACTATAATACATCAACTCAAACCCGAAATAACACTTCAATTGAGGAATCCTCCACCGAAGACAGTGGAAGAGATGACAAGAAGGGCAATAGAGGTGGAAAACGACTTGCGAGCATGCAACCGTTATAGACCAGGACCTCCAACCCGAGCCATAACGTACCCAAATAACACAAATAAACAGCAGCCCATCGTCAGCACTAGTCAACCACGGATCACTCCTCCGAGGAATGAAAGTCTAGCAAGGCAAAATAGGCCACCATCACCCTGCAGATTCTGTGGCGAATGGCATTTCAATAATGAGTGCCCACAGAATCCTTATTTAAACGGACGACGGGCCGGAGCCACAGAACCTCCCCGTCAACCGGCCCGCACAGACAATCCCTCCCGCCCCAGCAGCTCGAGTCCACCAGCCCCTTCCGCTCCAGCAGCCCAAGAAGGACGACCCGTGAACAGCAGACAATAAATCATCAAAATGATTATCTTTCTTCGTCGCCTCGGATGAAGGAAGAAAGCCCCCGAATTACGGAAATACTGCCAGCCATCTACTCATTTACTAATACAAATCAGCTGCCCAGAATAAACATTCAGCTAGAAAACACGATCATACCTGCGTTACTAGATACCGGAGCGGCATGTAACTTGCTAAGTGCCAAATATGCAAACCTATGCAGAAACGTCCGACCAGATCACAAGTTATTCTCCCTAGCTTGTGGGGACGGCACTATTAGGACGGAAGGTAGCATTCCGGTATCAGCAACAATAGGGCAGCTAAACTACAACATGGAAATGCAGATAATATCAGGCCTAAATGAAGATTGCATACTGGGAATCCCCTTCTTCATCCAAGAAAAAACCCAGATCGACTTCGAGAGGCACTGCGTATATATAGGCTGACAAAACCGTCAAACGGTTTATTGGGAAAGGAAAAGGGACAGTGAGCAACCTACCACGTCTAACATGGAAATTCCCGAACCCATCAACCATCAGGACATACTAAAGCCTGTATTACACGACTTCCGTGAAGTATTCAGTTCCAGCCCCAACATACAGCTAACCAGGACCATAAAACACACTATCCGGATGAAGGAAGATACGATCGTACATCAGAGATCTTATCCAATATCTTCAGGAAAATCCGAGATAATGTACGCGCAAATCAAAGAAATGTTGGAGGCTGGAGTCATAGAACAGTCCCATTCGCAGTACTCTTCATCACCAGTTATTATTGAGAGACCCGTCAAGGAACCACGATTTTTCGTGGACTATCGTAAGATAAACGAATTAACGGAAACCGAGACGTCGGGTCTCCCAAAAATTTTCGACACTCTTAAGGCATTAGGGAACGCTACCATATTCACCTTATTGGATCTTAAGAAGGGGTACTGGCAGGTGCCCCTGGAAGAAAACTCGA
Organism: Tetropium fuscum; assembly: GCA_964058915.1. Classification (NCBI taxonomy): domain Eukaryota; kingdom Metazoa; phylum Arthropoda; class Insecta; order Coleoptera; family Cerambycidae; genus Tetropium; species Tetropium fuscum. The sequence goes on along the minus strand of CAXKVY010000582.1, from coordinate 233,403 downwards.
AAAAATTCACAGCATTCATGACTCCTGACGGGGCATCTTACCAATTCCGGGTGATGCCTTTCGGACTGAAAAACGCCCCAAGCACCTTTCAGAATTTAATGGTCCGGGAGGTATTCCCCGGAATAATACATCAATTTTGCAAAGTATATCTGGACGATATAGTTATCTATAGTTCTACACCTCAGGAGCATGCATTACATCTTCGCCTAGTATTGGAAAGAATACGAACACATCACCTCACAGTGTCTCCTAAAAAGTGCCAAATAGCGGTGCCAGAATTACCGTATCTAGGCCATATTATAGCCGGAAAGGTGATTAGACCCCAACCACAGCACCAACAAAATATCATAAACTTCAACCCTCCTGGTACAAAGAGACAAGTACAACAGTTTCTGGGAGCGGTAAACTGGGTAAGAGAATACATCCCAGAAGCAGCCCGGATTACTGCCCCACTGACTAAACTATTGCAAAAAAATGCTCCATTCCGTTGGACTCCGGAATGCGACACAGCATTCAACCAACTGAGAACCATCATAGCCGAAGAGGACCTACAGCTATATAGGCCCGATTTCGAAAGAACGTTCACGCTTCAGACAGACGCCAGCTTAGCCGGATTGGGAGCGGTGCTCTACCAGGAGGCGGACGACGGCACAAAACACGTGGTATCTTACGCCAGTACGGCCCTGACAGCGCCAGAACGGCGGTACCACTGCAATGAACTGGAGTGTCTTGCAGTGGTATGGGCTGTCAGGCGCTACCAAATATACCTGGAACATCAACGATTTATCTTGCGGACAGATAATAGATCACTCGTGTGGCTTAGGAAAAATAGCGACGGGAAAGCCAAGCTCACACGATGGTCATTACTGCTGCAAGAATATAATTACGAGATACAGCACTGCCCGGGAACTCAAAACCTGCTCCCAGACTATCTTAGCCGAAATCCGGCAGGTATGGAAGAGCACGACCCGGAAGAAGAACGACTCGCGCCACCATCATTTCACATAAACACATTAACTACCCCAGACTACGACACCAGACTGGAAGAAACCACTATGGACCTGTTTGAATATACGGGACAAGCCATAGCCCACTGTGTCGCACAGAACTTCAAAATGTCCAAAGGCATCGCGAGGGAGTTCAGAAGCAGATTCGGAAGGATTTCCGAACTCAAAAAGCAAAACCCCTCAATAGGCCAAGCATGTTCACTAAAAGTACCAGGAAAGCGCCTGTACTATTTAGTTACCAAGGAAAAATCTCATCATAAACCCACTTATGAAACTCTAAAAAATTCATTGGCATCCCTAGTAAAGGACCTCAAACAAAGAAAAATCAACGACATCGCTTTCCCCAAAATCGGCTGCGGCTTAGATAAGCTCAACTGGGGGAAAGTAAAACAAATCATCATTCAAGCTTTCCACACGTCCGGAGTACAAGTCACTATATGTAAATGGCCCTCAATGGACATTCGAGTGAACGCCATTATAGAAACAAATCTAATGGACGCCGTGAAAGCTAAACATGCCACTAATCAGCACATCTTGCAGAAAATCACAAAATGGCAACGTTTACGGCAAAAATAAAATGTAACCCCACGGGACCAGTCGTTTCTGGAAAAATATCAGGTCAAGGACGGTATATTGTATCTGCGGAACCCAGAGGGAAACCAAGTTATGGTTACTAAGAAAATGCGGCGTAAGATATTATACAGACTTCATGACCTCGAAATTCACCCAGGGATGGCCGAAACAGACAGGCAAATCAGGCAACTATACCACTGGAAAGGAATAGCCAGGGACGTCAGGCACTATGTAAACAAATGTCAAACATGCGCCGTAGTAAAAGCCAACACGGCTCTAGAGAAAGCACCATTGGCGGCGCACACGCCGGAATTCGTATTCGAGTTAATAAGCATCGATATCTTGGGCCCTTACCCGGTAACAAGGAACAAAAACCGATTTATGATACTCATTGAGGACGTCCTTTCAAAATGGATAGGGCTATATCCATGTTCCGAAAGCAAGACCACCGACGTAATACGAGTCACCGACGAACACATCGCCCTATATGGAATCCCCAGAGTGATAATCTCGGACCAGGATAGCCAATTCACATTCACATCAATATATATCCTGGTGCGAAAATCAAAATATCGAGATTAGATATTCAGCTGCGTATAGACAACAAGCCAACCCTGTGGAACGCAAGGTTCAGGAGGTGAAAAAGGTCCTACGTACGCTAATGATGGCCGAACCGCAAGACACTTAGGATTACTATTCCCAACAAGTCCCGAGGATATTGCACGCGAGATGCAACGCCTCTACTGAATTCACCCCAGCCAGACTTGTCCTAGGGTACGAACTTCCTAGGACAGAGAGCTGGAGTACCCCGGAATATGTTACAAGACGGAGACTTCAACAGGAAGTAAGGCAAGAAACCTTTCGTACTGCCATACGATACCAAGAGCGTTATCAAAAAAGGTATACTAAAGAAGAACCTCCCAAAGTAACATATGCAGAAGGTGACCAAATCTTGCTAAAGGCACACGTCACGGAAGGCCAACCTTTTGCTCTGAAATCGAACGGCCCCTATCCAGTAGTAACAAAAATCACAGACACCATATATGAAATTAGTCGAAGTAATCGGCTAATTCGAGTGCACGTGGACCGCATGCGACCTTACCCGTCAGGGAATCTTGTACCTGATAGGGGAGGTGACGCACGCGAAACATCCCCCCCACGTTCTCCAGAACCTTCAATTCCAGATTCTGCCTCTGAAGCCGAGGAACCTCGAACTCTCGCCATTAACAACCCCTCAACTTCCCACGATCAGGGAAGCATTCTATTATCCCACTCTGGAGAACGTATTTCACCCTGTGTAAATAATTCAAATGCCCTCGGCTTCGGACGACGTCCCCATCGTCCAAGCTCCCCCCACTTCTACTCTAAACAGTTCCAGGGAATTATCCCCTGACGATCCGTTTCGGCACCCCATCTCCCCTCGGTATCTCTCCCGATACCGAGTCGACCCCGACTCGGAAACTCCCCAAAGAGATCGGCACCCTCGTTGCTGATCTCTCCCTCCAGGAAGCCGCGCAGGGAACTGGATCCGGGTCTCTTCGGAAGATCACCACATAGCGATTCGCTCAGCGGATTTTCCACTGATCGCTCGTGGTCTCCACCCCCCGAGAGACCTCCCCGAAGAAGGAGAGGAACGAGAGAAATACAGATAAACCGCGAAGCCTCCGACCAGGAAACTCGTCCCGCTAACGCGTAGGACATCTCAAGAAAAGGCGCCCCACGTTTTCACATTCTGCTCGGACCCAAAGGTCACATGTAAATAATTATGTATATAGATAAGTAACAATAACATCAAAATTTTTTAGATTAGGTTCAATTATTTAGAATAGGAAAACCGTCCAACAGAAAATTCATACGTAGATTCACATACTTAGCGCAGGTCTAGATTTATAAACAAATAGGAAAATAAATCAACAAAAAACCAAAAAATATTGACAACTCGTCTTCAGGGAGAGGGGGCGTGTTGTATGTATAGCCAGAAAACTGAAATAATAGGTAGAGCGAACGCAAGGTAGAACAGTAAACCAAGACGGCGGATTTTTTGCTGCCCCGTGAGACGAAAACTTTTACATATGATATTTCACTGTACAATAATCCAATACTTATCGAGAGTAAATAAATGACTAGAAACAACATTAACACAAATACATACGTAAAAATAATAACATTTATTTAATTAACATTAGTCTCATTCAGGAAAAAACGGAAAAAGGTAAAGCAACGCCAGCTCAGGTTGTTTACCGAATGGGGGACTGGATTTCTTGCCGCCCCGCGTAACAAATTTTTTTCTCTTTATTCTTAATTAAAATATTAAGAAAACCAATCCATCATCAATAATGCTTATTATCATCGATATTGAGCATATATACATAAAACTTACTCACTTATTAAAAGAATAAACTTCGCGAAATGCCGACGCGGCGCTGACCGACGTCTGGCCCCAAGAGGGGGTGCGCGGAAGGCACAATGCGATGCGGAGAGGCGGGATCAGCCGCGACGTTCCAAAAATAGTATAAATACCGGTGTTTCGCGATCAGAACTCACTTACTTTCTCATCCAGACTCAGAAACACTCTGCAAGATATTCCAATAAGAGTCTTACTAGAACAACATACCTTCATTTACCAGCATTCATCAACATCGCAGCATACAAACAAAAAATTCCATTCGTCAATTCTAAACAAAAATTCATTCGTCATCGTCAAGAACAACTTCAAACTCTCCGTTATAAAGTGTACAGTGAAAAAATTAATACTTCGTCCGCTCTACCTTATCCGTTTGCCTACAACAGAAAATTAATTTTGATTTAGTTAACACACAATTTCATTTCATTTTTTAATTAAGGGTTATTAAATTTAATTTATTTTACGTTTTTTAGCATTAATAATTTATTTCTTTTACGAGTTATCTTGATTTTTTGGTTTTATTTAAAATTAATTACTGTTTTATTTCCCATCATCCCATCCTTAATCATAATAAACCTATGAAACGGCACCCCCCCCCCACTCTACTTACTCTTTTTACTTTTTACTTACTCTTTCTTATTTTTATACTTCTCGCTTGCTTTACTTGTCTATCAAATGACTACATATCCACATACATACATACGTACCCACCTACATGCATACATGCAGACATGCAGACACACACATGCGCACATATATACACATATATACACACATATACATATACATATATACACATATACACATACATACACACATACATACATACATACACATATATACATCCGACAAAGCGAGAAAACAAGCAAGTTGGCCTTTTACGTGATCGTCTAGTTGTATTTGGTTAGGACCCAATTTTACGTTATGATTGTAGTTTTGTTTATACCCTGATTCTTTTAAAGTTTGGTATTACTTGTCCCTATTCGGATCTGATTTAAGTTACCTCAATTTATAACATAAAAGAACACTTGGAAAACCCTGATAGCTGTGACACTCTGGATTAATGACACTGTGTTTAGATCTTTATATAGCACTGTAATACAGGTGTAAGACTATACTTTGTTAGGAACACAACATGATGGGTTACTTAATTTCGAACGTAAACGGAACTCAATAAAATACGGAAACTGTTTTAGGACATTTATTCTGACCATAGTCATATTTGCTAGGGACAATGGTACTGTTTGTTGAGACTATCGCCTCATATAAAGTTACTGCATAATTAGTAGTTAACATGGCTAACAAAGCATGACAAACTATTTGCAGATGAGGGAAACAGACGTGTAGATACCTTGGTACCATTTACTTCTAGATAATGAATCGTACAAACAAACAATGACGCAATGTCATTGTTTATGGCAATCGCCATTTTGATATTAGCGTAGGCAATCAACAAAATTATGTGATTGGGACCACGCAGGAGTTACCGAAGTCCAGTATAGGTAAAACTTCACGGTGCCCAGGGAATTTTCCCTGTATAATGTTGAGTACCCTAGTTAATACAGAACTTGTATTATTGTCTCACAACCTTTGAACCTCTGAAGATTTCCCCAGGGACAATCGTCTCTTCTGGGCGCACCAATCGGTGCAGGGCTCGCAGGGGCATAACTGGATGCCAGTACCCTCTATAGATTCGAGTGGTCGGTTCGCCGGCTTGCTAGACAATACACAAGGTGTGCATCGGACATCGGTACCTACTGAGTATAATGAACCAAAAGACACTCGTCAAATCTTATCCTATATAAACACTACACAAGTAAAATTTCACATATGCCTGGGGAAAAACCTCCCTGTATATTCTGAGATCCTGGCCAATACAAAACCTGTGCGATTAGTTCCGTGAACCTTACGATCCAAAACGCTCCCCATCTGTGGGGCGTCGCTGACCGTTAAGTGGGAAAGATTCACGAATAATAAAACAACCACTGGTGTGCATGGCCATCGGTAAATACCGAAACATATGAAGCAAAGAGGCACGTGTCAAATCTTATCCGGTGCAACTTAGAGAGGTCCAGATGCTACCGCAAATGCCGACAACCACTTGAAGCAGGTAGTGATTGCGGTTACCGACTCCTACAGCAGGACAAAAGGACAGCGGATGACAATTACGTTAAGTGTGAAACAATGCGTCTGTTTTGTACAACTCATTACCCAAATCAATTAATGTGTTAGGATGATTTATGCACATTGATTCCCTCGGACATGATAAAATGCTAATAAGAAGGATTTATATTACATAGTGAACCTTAATCATACTAAGCTTCAAGTAACACAGAAAAACCAGGGGTTATACCGTAGACGGAGATATAGAGTCGTGGATTTATGAATGAATTACGAATATTTAACTGCCAAGTTCCACATCAATGATTTAGGACGTTAGATTGAAATAGAAGACAGCGATGTAGGACATGGCAGCAGGGGTAGACCCTAGGTGACATTACCTAGTGCTGGGAATAGCGAGAGATTCGCATCCCTGACTTCCCCGGGTTCGAGAATATCGCTGTGGGTCGGGAACGTGTCCATGGCTGGTACGGATAACTTGGATCCACGGGTGGAAATTACTCGCTTCTTGTAGACAAATGGTGCGTTGCGAACAGGCGTATACAGCTAGACCGGGCCTGGGGCAGCCCTGGGATACTCAACGTCTGCTAGACAGCACATCCGCAGAACACTGGACCTGGAGCGGTCCCGACGTAATGCAGAATTGGACAGTTGTGAACAGTTCTGCCAAACTAGACGGACCTGGTGGTCACAGAATGCTTAGCGGATGCTCTCCAACTCTCCTTTTTGAGTACAAGGGTACGCTGCTAACAGTCGTCTACAGCTAGACCGGGCCTGGGGCAGCCCTGGAATACTTAACGTCTGCTGGACAGTACTTCCGCAGAACACTGGACCTGGAGCGGTCCCGACGTAATGCAGAATTGGACAGTTGTGAACAGTTCTGCCAAACTAGACGGACCTGGTGGTCACAGAATGCTTAGCGGATGCTCTCCAACTCTCCTTTTTGAGTACAAGGGTACGCTGCTAACAGTCGTCTACAGCTAGACCAGGCCTGGGGCAGCCCTGGAATACTTAACGTCTGCTGGACAGTACTTCCGCAGAACACTGGACCTGGAGCGGTCCCGACGTAATGCAGAATTGGACAGTTGTGAACAGTTCTGCCAAACTAGACGGACCTGGTGGTCACAGAATGCTTAGCGGATGCTCTCCAACTCTCCTCGATTGAAGCTCGCGTTCACCCTTTTATACGAAATTTGTCGTGACGTAAACCTACCGACGCGGGCCGTTTCCCATGGGAACCCTCACAATTCGTTTATTTTATACATTCCGATCTCCAAAGCTACGCTAGTTTGTTTAGAATAACATCATTAAGATAAGGCGAGCGTCGCATGGACACTGTGTTAGAAAATCCTTTACCTATGTTACAGTAAAGGTATCGAAGGGATGAACACGTGCACACAGGCCATGTGGCTGCTGGGCTCGAAGGATACTCTCGTTTGTTTATATTAACATACTTAAGATAAGGTGAATGTCTTACGAAACTGCGTTAAAACTTTGCTAAAACAGCCATGAAATAAATAGAATATTCGTAGACCATAATTTTACGTATTTTAATAAATCTGGATATTTGTTGTGAAAATAGAAAGAGGACTGGACTAAAATGACGTAGATAATTTAGTTTAACCTAAAATTATGGTAAACCCAAAAATGAGTAGAAGTAAATTAGGAAATTTTCTCACAAACGCACGGCCTAGATACGGGGCGTTTCACTCTTCCCCGCGTTGAAAATATACTAAGTGCGTAGGGCATTGAGATATTTTCCACGAAACTTGAATTTTCTAATTTCTCTGTGTTACCTGATGAACAATTTCCCTAACAATGAATCCCTAGCTAACCTATCAAACAAACAAAAAAATTCTTGAATCTACTCTATACCTAACTAACTTATTTCTAACACTGACCATACTGTTTTTTCTGTCTTGTCCGCACTCGCGCACTCTCACAACCGTCCCCTCTCGCTGTCTTTCGCTGTCTTCCTCGCCGACTCGTTCGATGCTGGGCCTCGTAGCTGCCCTGTATGATGTCTCTGGCCAGCTCGGCGACGGTTTCGAACTGCCTGCCTAATGCCCGTGGACACAGCTCTCTGGTTGTTGTTTTGTTTGCCTGGTGATTCTACTGGACAGCGGGTCTCTCTTTGTACGGGTTGCTTGGCTATGACGTGGTTTCGCTGAACAGGATGTCAAAGCGATTGTACCAGTACGAGGATGTCAGTAAGATCGGTGTCGTAGGTCCTGTAGTGGTACTTGTGGTCGGGGTTTTGTCGTTGTTGGGACTGGTTGACTATAGCGGCGGTCGAGACTACAGCCCCATTTAGTTCGACCGGTGTTCGTTTCCCTCGTAAGTCGTTGTGGTTTCCATATTATTGCTCCGGTCTCCCCTATCCCATTGGAATCGCTTGTTCGGCTGCGTCTGACCATTTATTGCGGATGTAGGTTGTGTATTCGAGGGTGTGGAATTCGAAAAAATGCTCTCTTGGTGGCGGAGAAATTCGGCAGTTGCAGCAACAGATTTGTTTTCTTTTAGATGCCATAGGGACTGTACGTTAGGTGGGAAATGTTTCATCAAATCGGATACGAGCGTAGTCTCGGGAAGTGGATCAGTTAATAGGCGAGACAATCCAACGTAGTGCGCGAAATGTGTTTCCATCGCTTGGCCATTCTTTCTGGACCAGCGCGTAGTAGTTAGGAGGCGGCGTAATTTATTTTGTTCTGCCTCAGACCAGTAACTATTGAGGAAGTCGGCTTTGAAATCATGGAAGTTTTCCCATGCAATCTGATAGATGGCTGCCCAATCTCGGGCTTCTGTCGAGAGTGCTTCGTGCACCACGTTCAGTTTGTCTTCTTCCGCGACATTCATCTTTGACATGTATCTCTCGAGCTCGTGGAGAAATTTGACAGGGTGCTTGTTCTTGCCATTGAACGTAGGCAAGGTGGGACCAGGGGTTGTGTAGACTGTGCGGCTGTCTGGCCTTGTCAGTGGGGACAGACAAGAGCTGGTGGTATCTCGGGCTTGGGCTATTTCTTGAATCTCTTTGTGGAGGTTCACAGTGGCGGCTTGTCGTTCTCGGTGCATGGCTACTAGACTCTTTCCCAATTGTGTGTACAGGAGGCGCTGGCTTTCCTGGATCTGGCGTTGATTTTCTTGCATCCCTCGTACAGCATCAAGGAGGGCATCCAGTTTAGCTTCGACAGGGGGCGGTGGAGGTGGAGCTGCGATCTCGGGCAGTGTGGTTCTCTCGGGCGGTGTGACGTCTTCGGAATCAGTAGTTGGAAGGCTGCTGTCGTCGCGGTGTCCGTGGGTAACTATGAAAATTAGTGCAGTATCAGATTTTACCTTAACGAGGGCATAACATAATACCAATTTACGACTCTATATCCTGGTCACGGCACCAGTGAAACGGCACCCCTCCCCCCACTCTACTTACTCTTTTTACTTTTTACTTACTCTTTCTTATTTTTATACTTCTCGCTTGCTTTACTTGTCCATCAAATGACTACATATCCACATACATACATACGTACCTACCTACATGCATACATGCAGACATGCAGACACACACATGCACACATGCGCACATATATACATACATACATATACATCCGATAAAGCAAGAAAACAAGCAAGTTGGCCTTTTACGTGATCGTCTAGTTGTATTTGGTTAGGACCCAATTTTACGTTATGATTGTAGTTTTGTTTATACCCTGATTCTTTTAAAGTTTGGTATTACTTGTCCCTATTCGGATCTGATTTAAGTTACCTCAATTTATAACATAAAAGAACACTTGGAAAACCCTGATAGCTGTGACACTCTGGCTTAATGACACTGTGTTTAGATCTTTATATAGCCCTGTAATACAGGTGTAAGACTATACTTTGTTAGGAACACAACAGGATTGGTTACTTAATTTCGAACGTAAACTCAATAAAATACGGAAACTGTTTTAGGACATTTATTCTGACCATAGTCATATTTACAAATGAGGGAAACAGACGTGTAGATACCTTGGTACCATTTACTTCTAGATAATGAATCGTACAAACAAACAATGACGCAATGTCATTGTTTATGGCAATCGCCATTTTGATATGAGCGTAGGCAATCAACAAAATTATGTGATTGGGACCACGCAGGAGTTACCGAAGTTCAGTATAGGTAAAACTTCACGGTGCCCAGGGAATTTTCCCTGTATAATGTTGAGTACCCTAGTTAATACAGAACTTGTATTATTGTCTCACAACCTTTGAACCTCTGAAGATTTCCCCAGGGACAATCGTCTCTTCTGGGCGCACCAATCGGTGCAGGGCTCGCAGGGGCATAACTGGATGCCAGTACCCTCTATAGATTTGAGTGGTCGGTTCGCCGGCTTGCTAGACAATACACAAGGTGTGCATCGGACATCGGTACCTATTGAGTATAATGAACCAAAAGACACTCGTCAAATCTTATCCTATATAAACACTACACAAGTAAAATTTCACATATGCCTGGGGAAAAACTTCCCTGTATATTCTGAGATCCTGGCCAATACAAAACCTGTGCGATTAGTTCCGTGAACCTTACGATCCAAAACGCTCCCCATCTGCGGGGCGTCGCTGACCGTTAAGTGGGAAAGATTCACGAATAATAAAACAACCACTGGTGTGCATGGCCATCCGTAAATACCGAAACATATGAAGCAAAGAGGCACGTGTCAAATCTTATCCGGTGCAACTTAGAGAGGTCCAGATGCTACCGCAAATGCCGACAACCACTTGAAGCAGGTAGTGATTGCGGTTACCGACTCCTACAGCAGGACAAAAGGACAGCGGATGACAATTACGTTAAGTGTGAAACAATGCGTCTGTTTTGTACAACTCATTACCCAAATCAATTAATGTGTTAGGATGATTTATGCACATTGATTCCCTCGGACATGATAAAATGCTAATAAGAAGGATTTATATTACATAGTGAACCTTAATCATACTAAGCTTCAAGTAACACAGAAAAACCAGGGGTTATACCGTAGACGGAGATATAGAGTCGTGGATTTATGAATGAATTACGAATATTTAACTGCCAAGTTCCACATCAATGATTTAGGACGTTAGATTGAAATAGAAGACAACGATGTAGGACATGGCAGCAGGGGTAGACCCTAGGTGACATTACCTAGTGCTGGGAATAGCGAGAGATTCGCATCCCTGACTTCCCCGGGTTCGAGAATATCGCTGTGGGTCGGGAACGTGTCCATGGCTGGTACGGATAACTTGGATCCACGGGTGGAAATTACTCGCTTCTTGTAGACAAATGGTGCGTTGCGAACAGGCGTATACAGCTAGACCGGGCCTGGGGCAGCCCTGGGATACTCAACGTCTGCTAGACAGCACATCCGCAGAACACTGGACCTGGAGCGGTCCCGACGTAATGCAGAATTGGACAGTTGTGAACAGTTCTGCCAAACTAGACGGACCTGGTGGTCACAGAATGCTTAGCGGATGCTCTCCAACTCTCCTTTTTGAGTACAAGGGTACGCTGCTAACAGTCGTCTACAGCTAGACCGGGCCTGGGGCAGCCCTGGAATACTTAACGTCTGCTGGACAGTACTTCCGCAGAACACTGGACCTGGAGCGGTCCCGACGTAATGCAGAATTGGACAGTTGTGAACAGTTCTGCCAAACTAGACGGACCTGGTGGTCACAGAATGCTTAGCGGATGCTCTCCAACTCTCCTTTTTGAGTACAAGGGTACGCTGCTAACAGTCGTCTACAGCTAGACCAGGCCTGGGGCAGCCCTGGAATACTTAACGTCTGCTGGACAGTACTTCCGCAGAACACTGGACCTGGAGCGGTCCCGACGTAATGCAGAATTGGACAGTTGTGAACAGTTCTGCCAAACTAGACGGACCTGGTGGTCACAGAATGCTTAGCGGATGCTCTCCAACTCTCCTCGATTGAAGCTCGCGTTCACCCTTTTATACGAAATTTGTCGTGACGTAAACCTACCGACGCGGGCCGTTTCCCATGGGAACCCTCACAATTCGTTTATTTTATACATTCCGATCTCCAAAGCTACGCTAGTTTGTTTAGAATAACATCATTAAGATAAGGCGAGCGTCGCATGGACACTGTGTTAGAAAATCCTTTACCTATGTTACAGTAAAGGTATCGAAGGGATGAACACGTGCACACAGGCCATGTGGCTGCTGCTCGAAGGATACTCTCGTTTGTTTATATTAACATACTTAAGATAAGGTGAATGTCTTACGAAACTGCGTTAAAACTTTGCTAAAACAGCCATGAAATAAATAGAATATTCGTAGACCATAATTTTACGTATTTTAATAAATCTGGATATTTGTTGTGAAAATAGAAAGAGGACTGGACTAAAATGACGTAGATAATTTAGTTTAACCTAAAATTATGGTAAACCCAAAAATGAGTAGAAGTAAATTAGGAAATTTTCTCACAAACGCACGGCCTAGATACGGGGCATTTCACTATAATGGGGCTCGCAGTTATAGATCTATAAAAAATGTACACATTTTTGTTGTCCAATTTTGTTTTGTTGTACAATTAATCGTCTCTTGGGTTATAGACCCGGATGTCACGGCAATAGATGCATATACCCTAAATTGGGGAGAATATTTTTTCTCCTCATTTTCACCATTTTAGATCATACTTCGGGTTCTACAAAAAATAATAACGGATAAGGCTGAAGAAATAGTAGTGGCACTAAAGTGACTAACGCAGCCTTGGTGCCCCCTTTTTACTTCTCTTTTAGTTAAAGAACCGATTTGGTTTTAATATGAATCTTCTTTGTCTGCCGACAGGAGTTCACATCCGTTATGGCGAAAACAGCCTGGTAGCAGGACACTTATCAGGGAAGTTATAGAATATACTTGATTTGTGTCAAATGTGCGAAACTCCTCGATAGAACAATATAACATGGGAATAAAGCTATAGTGGATGTTCTGTAAGGAACATCATATCTCCTTTTGTAAAAGATCTCTTTCTGCAAAAGACGTTACTAGTATCCTAACCTCTCTTTCAGAACACTTTCAGCAAAAGTAGCGTCGTATGGCTCATTAAACACATTTAGATCAGCTATAAGTTATAAAATTAACCCAGAAAACGATCAGAATTTTATAATTAAAAATTATTTAAGGGTGTGTCTAATTTAAAAGACACTGAAGACCGAAGTACAACACAACCTGGGGTCCTTCGATAGTTTTAAAAATATTTAATATTGGGACCAAATGAAACATTAAGTTTAGAAGTTCTAACATTAGTTACCTACCTTACTAACTTTAATTACGGCACATCTGGTACAAACCTTGTGGTAATTGCCGTGCGAGATATTGTTACAACTCTAGAGGAGAATTTTAAAATACCAATAAAAATAAAAACTTAAAAATAAATCCAGCTTTATATCTGCCTTTCTTTGTGGATAATCCACTTATATGCGCAGCAAGACCATTACTGTGTTACCACAAAATTATAGAAGCCTTGCGAACAGATGGTAATAAATCGTTATTTATTACCTATAAGATCCCATCACAGGGCTTCCCCACAATCCCTTAGTATATGGGTTAAGGGCATGTCGCGTAAGATTAGTTTAAATACTGATTTACTGCGCATAGTACAAGATATGCGGCAACTTGAATGGTAGTGAGATTTAAAAAAAAAACTTAGGAGTCGGCTTCATTAGAAAAATGGCTGGTTGATCATAACGTTCTGAAGGCCTTGCAGGGTTTTGTCATAGGCCTTTAGATCATAAGCGTAAATTTTCACAAGATTAATATTATTTTCTTAGATGATTAAGAATGGGACTTATTATTCTAATATTAATTATTCTCATAATTAATTATTTTATTTTTATTTTAGTTGCAATAAGATATGGTTCAGTGTTCTGCAAGAATTGTTGCAATCAGCTTTAGACATCTATAAATATGATCTAGAGAGAGGCGCTAATATAATTAAAAAATTAAACGAACTTACCTTAAGTGAAGTTCTATTTTAATTATATGAAGCGCCTCTCGAATAGATCATACCCTCCCTATCCCTTTTTTCCATTACTAAAATTAATGATTACCCATAATGAAATTGCAACAATCGTAGGAAGTGCTTTAAAAAGTATGAGCTTGTAGTGGGAGTGGCCAACAGAGATGCGATTTGTTTTGCTTTAAAATAGTGGCGACCATTGGCGTAGAGAAGGAAAACTACAAATGTGATCTATTCGAGAGGCGCTTCATATAATTTAAATAGAACTTCACTTAAGGTAAGTTCGTTTATTTTTTTAATTAGTTATATCTTTACCACATATTAATAATAATAATTATTTTCTAAAAACAACAAAGTGTGTCGCTCTGAATATTTTAGATGATATTAAAAACAGAGTGATCTTATTTCTGTCATCAGTTTTTTTGAGTAACCCATAGGAGAGACACAATATTCAAAAAAATAAATATGCGGTGTATGTCATATTAAAAATAAATATTTTTTTCTCAAAAACAACAAAATGTGATATTTTGTTGTTTTTGAATTTTGTAGGTAGTATTAAAAAAAGGTGATATTTATATTTTATTTTTGTCATCAGTTTTCTTGAGAAACCCGTAGGAAACAATTTTCAAAAAAACAAATATAATGTGTATGACATATTAAAAATAATAATTTTTTTCTCCCTGAACAACAGTGTGTCGCTGAATTTTTGCGGAGATATTATTTATAGATTTAATATCACGTAAAAAATCAACGACACTTTGTTGACTTTAAGAAAAAATAAATTATTTTTAATGTCATACACTGCATATGTTTTTTGCATATTTTGTCTCTACTACCACCCTTTTTCAACATCATACAAAAAAATCAAGAGTGACATATCTTGTTGCTTTTGAGAAAAAAAAAGATATTATTCTTAATGTCATTCACCACCTATTATTTTTTTTTGCATATTCTGTTTCACCTATGGTTACTGGAAGAAAACTGATGACAGGACGAACAAGGCCACGCTGTTTTTAATAATGGGGGTATATAAATAATTCAAAGTGGCATGCAGTTTTTTCTCTAAAATGCTGAAAACAAGGCGAAAGAGAACATAACATCGTCTTCTTAATAACATAATTTTTTTTTCTCACAGATAAGAAAGTCCCTACTGAAAATAACCGTTATTCCATATTATTTATTTTGCTATTTTCTGTTATTAATTTTGCTAATAATTATGTTATGAACGATAATAAATAAGGTGAATTTAGAAATAATGACCGCTGCTGGTGTACTTATGCGAAAGAGATTTTAAGGTATATTTGCCCGCGTCTCTTATAATAGTTCACCGAGACCATAACTACTATAAAAACGTTGCTAACTTTACACACATAGTAAACAGAGTATTCGTAAATCTGACAAAATTAGGTACATACTTTATTTTAATAATGGCAGTTAGCATTCCCGTGTCGTGGAATTGTTACACGAGCAAACACAAAACGCTTGGCGAACGTCAAAATGTTAGAAATGCATGTCAACTTTCTGCAGTACAATAACAGTATGAAAAATCGACTTTCAAATCTCAGCCGTAGAAAATCTGATTTCTTTTAGGTACTTAGGTACATCTGCATTACTAAATAAATTTAAGGCATTTCATACAATAAAGACAACGAAAGGCGAACCTCCAGACGAGACCAAATATGGCATACGTTTATAATATTCAAGACCAAAATGGGTAATGCGTAATGGAAATCCACAGCTTCACGTCATTTCAAGGAGGCCGTAATTAAACAGCGCATATGTAATTGAAATCCACTATGTTACAATAACAAAACCACAGCACAGAAATAAAGTGGAAAAATAATTGTATGCAACAATACTTAATACAGGTAAAAACTTAATAGACTACTACTACACTACTACTGGCTAAATGGGGGGGGGGGGGGGAGAGTGAGAAACAACCAATAGGACTAGCATGTGCCGGCAGCCAGTTAGAACTAGGATAAAAAATTTACCCTAGCCTGAGTCATCGAAACGGCGAATCGGTACGTTCCAGCAGGTGGTGGTACTCTATGACACACCGTTCGTAACTATTGCATTTTAGCCAAGCTACAAACATAATTCTTATTTACGGTTACCGATGTTTTTTTACCAGGCCTCGCCAACTTTACAGGACCGGCTTCAATGTCTGTATACAATGTTATAAGGAACGATTTTATTAATCTTACGACGATCTACAAATGATTAATAAAATCGTATATTAATCATTTGTAGATTATCGAGAAAACATTTTTTTTCCTTAGTAGGTAATAATGTTCAGTTAATAAATTTAAACAATATTATAATTACCAATCCTTTGTTATAGAAGCAGATACGATTTTTAAAATTCCATGTAGTTTCTTCTTCAAAAGTTACCTTTTTGAGAATCAGATTACATAAAACATATGAAATGCGCCAAATAAGAAACGTATAAATAACATGGAATCATAAACAGTCTACTATTTAGAATTTCACGTTAACAATCCGATACCTTCAATCAACTACTATTTTCAGTAAAAATGATATAACCTGTATTTTATTTACTTTGGCGAGTCTTATTCAATTAAAAAGCATAATTACTAAAATATATAGAAACTTGCATTGCTAATTATATTTTGAGTATATAAAAAATATATAAAAAAAGTATAAAATACTATTGTATACAATATGCATGCAAAAAAAGATAATAATATTCATATTCATATAATTTCCGAGATAATTTCACAAGGGCGTATTTACAGAACTAATAAAGAGACAATAAATACCTACCCTTTGCCCTTTGTTTAGTAAGTAATGAATATTTTGTTGAAGATTTTTCGGTCCTTTATGATTTGAGGTAGTTTCACAGTGCATAGTTCCTTCACACCTGTTTTTCATTATTTGTGGTTTTTGGGGTCTAACCCCAGCATTTATTGAATTTAGTACCTAGTGTTGGCGAATTAGTTCGTGTGATTGAGACAATAAATTTATTTTCGTGATAGGGGAGTATTTTTTTCTATAGATATTTACATAATGAAAGCGTAGCGTTTTATCGTAATCGTCCGGGTGCAAGCCACAAAAATGTAACAATTTTATTACATTTTGCCGCCGGGTGAGAAATAATATGGAAATTGTATGGACGAAATATTTTGCATGATTGTGGAATTAGAAATCACTAAAATTCAAATGACTGATCGTTAAATCTGTAATTTACCGTCGCTTCGCAGTCTTGTGATCATAATGACTTGTTTACTTATTTATCGGTAAAATATTTAACCAAAATTGGTAAGATTTTATGTGGACTGTTTAGTACCATAAATAATAGTGAATAGAGGAACGCAAAAAAGGAAATGTCAAGAAAAAGGCAATATATATATTTGATATGATAAAAAACTCGTGATATGCTACTCTGAGAAAAAAACCTGAGAAAGATTTTGAGTCTAATCAGACCGTAGCGTAAATGGCAAAATTCATCTTAAGAGTCGCCATTTGGAATACCTACTTGATCTGACACAAAAAAATTGGTGATGGTTTGAGTCGAATGAGAGAATAAGCGAGGAAAACGTTTATCATATTATTTAATCTGCCATTTTGAATATTTATTTTGGCAAAAAACTCGTGATATGCGACCTCAAAATTCTCATGATACCGATTTTAAGTCGAATCGCACCATATATGGCAAAATTGTCCGCCATATTGAATATATATTTTGACAAAATATTCGTGATCAGCGCTTCAGAATTCGCGAGACACTGATTTTGAGTTGCTTCTGATGATAAATGGTAAAAATGTCCGCCATCTTGAATATTTATTGGAACAAAAAATTCGTGATCAGCGATTTCAAAATTCTCGGGACACCGACTTTGAGTTGATTCTGTTGATAAATGGCAAAAATGTCCGTCATCTTGAATATTTATTGGGACAAAAAATTCGTGATCAGGAACTTCAAAATTCCCGGAACACCGACTTTGAGTTGATTCTGTTCACAACTGGCAAAAATGCCCGCCATCTTGAATATTTATTGGGACAAAAATTCGTGAAAAATTAAAAAATTCGCGATTTTAAAATTTCCGGGACATCGACTTTGAATTGCTTCTGATGATAAATGGTAAAAATGTCCGCCATCTTGAATATTTATCGGGACAAAAAATTCGTGATCAGAGACTTCAAAATTCCCGGGACACTGATTTTGAGTTGATTCTGATGATAAATTTCAAAAATGTCCGCTATCTTGAATATTTATTGGGACAATAAATTCGTGATCAGCGACTTTAAAATTCCCGGGACACCAACTTTGAGTTGATTCTGTTGATAACTGGCAAAAATGCCCGCCATCTTGAATATTTATTGGGACAAAAAATTCGTGGTTAGCTACTTCAAAATTCCCGAGACACTGATTTTGTGTTGATTCTGATGATAAATGGCAAAAATGTCCGTCATCAAAATAAATGTTCATTTTATTTTAACAAAAAAACACCGATTTTAAGTCGACGGGACTATAATAAACTGCAAAAATGTCCGCCATTTTGATTATTAATTTTGACAAATAATACTACCCCAAGGGGACTGAGATATAGATTAAATCGCTTGCGCCTCAATATATGCATTAAAGCATTACAAAATACTTTTAAAAATTAATACCTTATTTATTATTGGTACTTTTTGCGTTTTCTAGTACCTGGAAGCACAAATTGTTAAGTTTCCATATTGGTATTAGAATTAGCCTTTATTAATTTCTGCTATTGAAAAGTTATTTATTTTCAATTATATTTAGATTTTAGATGAACTGGTGAAGTCCGTTGAACAAAAAATAATGATTTGAAAAATAATGACATACCTAGCAAAGATATTATACCAATTTTATATATACCAATTATTAAATTTATTATACATACCAAATATTAAACCACTATGCTTTATTTATCACACATTACTTATAAGCCAACTCTGTACTATCGTTGATTGAAGGAATCTTACACATATTCAATATTTATTTACCTACATAGTAGGTACATATATAATAAATAATGCCAACAAAAGAATAAAATGTCAGTACCTAATATCGGCGGTTATAACTTTGTCTTCTCTTTTCGGCTCTGAAGTTTATCGTTTGTAATTTGTATGCTCTATCTCGCGCATCTTGTTTTAGTAATCATACTATTTAAATTAATTTTATCCACTATTTTGCACAGAGTCACCCATTGTTTTGAGAACTCTTCAATCTTAGGGAAGCGATAGTATTTGAGGTTACTTCCTTTAGTATTTCGACTATTATTACAACACCTCGCGACGGCACAGGTTGACATTGTTTAAAAAATTGTGGCACATATAATAATACCCATGTATACCTACACAAAACGCAAAATCTGGTCAATGCTCAATTTCAATTTGAAAATAACAGTAGGTAGGTATTTACATTCAACTGTGTAAAAATCACCCATAAAATCATGTTGGCGAGAAATACGTCATGTGGACTACATGCGCACGACTGACCAAATTTGGTTTGTCAACCTGACATACCATTGTCTTTATATCATGATTAGCTTTATTTGTCTATGCATGATGATTAGTATCGTGTATGGTCTGTGGATTAGTAGACGCGTAGCTTACGTCAAGGGCTGACGCGTAGAAAACAATAAGTGATTTGATTTGAAGTGTACAAATATAATTATTTATTGGAAAGAAAGGAGGTTCAACATTCAGCAAAGAAACTAGTTTAACAATTAGTACTCTACTGTTGTATACTATAACTGACTGATTGTATGTGTTGTGTATTGGTTATTAATTAAGTAATGTACCAAAGAAAACTGCAGTTCCAATTCTTTGCCCAAAGTTACACAGTTACAGTCCAAACGGAACCAGTGAGATTACCACACTTAGGTATCAATAAAAATAGGTATGTCCCGACATTTCTAGATTTTTTAGAAAGTGACTACCTATTATCTTTGATTATATATTTAAATCTTGAAATTACAGGTACCTATAATTAGACAAGCCAATCGCTTTATTTGGGTTTTTAGAAAATAAAATTTTTATTAATCAAACAAAATTTTTATGTTGTTGATACTCAAGTAATTAAAATTGCATACCTAATATCTTTGAAAATAGTCAGAATGGCAGAAATATCACAGAAATCAACTGTTTAAGATCGGGTAATACGCTATGTTTATATTAGGCAAACAAAAAGAGAATATCTATAAAATTATTAAGTAGTAAGCTGGTAATTTATACATGAAAGTGTCCAACTAGAGAAAAGTGATAATACTGTTAGATAACTGATATAATGTGAGTTTAATCTATTGTATCGTTGTATTAAATGTGAATTCTTAAAGCTTTGAGTGCTTTTATATAATATAATTATCTTAGTTACCAGGGCTACCACAGCAGCAGTGGTTGTTAGGCTGGTGGAAGGCGGAACCATCAACCTTTAGAGTAAAAAGCATGAGAGTTGGAGTCCAGGTGTTTCTCCCATGAAAAGACAGGCGATGGTACAGGTCCCAAACAATGTTAGAAGATGTTCCATTACCAAGAGACATGGATATGTGAAATAGAAAGGTGGATATCAAAAGGAGAATGGATAGTAGAGGAAGGGCGGACGTCAAAGTTAAATTGGTGAGTAGTAGATACTACCTTTTGATAATACCTACAAAATTATTGATTTGGCCAATAAAGTGTATCAGGGCGAGCACAACTTAACTACACGTGATTGTTCCGATAGGTTAGGGTTACAGGTGACTGCAATGCTGGTGTTAGGTGCTGATGGACAGGGGATGTGTTGAATGAACACTGATAATATCCTGAATATTAAGGTGTTTCTCTGCAATATTTTTAATGCTGATTTAATAATTTTAGGGCAACTGGCCAGCAATAGGGGAGAAAGGCGTCACGCTAGTGGTGAGAGGTGATAAGACGCTCTTTGTTGTGGACAAGGGAGTGGAGGATCCTTTTAAGAACATGTGCCCTCGTGTTGAAAAGGAGAACAAGAAATATTGTATTGTAGTATTGGAGGAGGACTTAGAAATGGAATCAGGCTCAGGGAGACCGCCCTGAAATGTGAAGATTTAGGATTTAGATGATGGCAAAGCTGATTGACACAGGCAGGTCCAAGGGAGACCAGCAGGAGTAATTTGAAGGTGAACACTATTCAATCTTTTAATATATTAGTGTGGGTGACTTAGGTATGATGTTAGTGCAAAGCTAATAGAATTATTGTCACAAAAGGCACATTGTTTGACAGTGATTTAGGATTGACTCGGCTAGGTGGAATAAAAATTAATTTGCCAAGAGATGGTGTTGTAATTGGGGGAACGTTCTCAATTGTTTGGAGAACATTCGCGAAGCTTCAAATAAATATGATGGTCGACAAAAATCTCAGAGATGCGGTTTTTTTAAATGGTTTGCTCTGTAGCCTAGCCCTCTTCCACAACAGCATATTTAGTAGAACCTTTTCAGTGTGCAAATGTCCGATGGACCTGGTTTATTAATACTACCAATACTTTCTAGGGCAATTGTAATTTTTCGAAGTCAACGTCCCTTTCCTCTAATTGTCTAATTCATGGGATTTCCCAACTTCCTCATTTGATAAAATTATGTTCAGAGGCGAGTCCAAGTAATTGTCTTGATCGAATTCCTCGACCGTAGTATGACATTTTTGGAAGACTTTCCATTTTGTTTTACACTTGCATAATAAAAATGTATTTCCTGAGCAGGATGCTAAAGTCTTTATATCTTTATGACTATATATAATATATAACAGTTTCCGTGAAGCTATTATCTTCAGTCTTCATTGTCTTCAATCTTCATTATCTTCAATTTTGATTTGAACCATGGGATATCGAACGACCCGAGGCCATTAGCAAAGAAGCCATTTTAATAATACATTAAACACTATATCTATTATTTAGAAACTTTATTTGTACTACAGAGATAAAAATTTTTGATGCCAGGGACATTTTATTGAGAAATAATTAGCATAGTTCTAAGAAAATTCGAAGTGCACTCCGTATTTTCCACTCTTTTGGGAAAAAAATTTAAATAACACAAAAACTAGCTTCCTCGAAACGATAATTTTCTGGAGAAGAACTTGAGCCGATTTGTTGTAGACATAACTATTGATATTTTTTATATATTTTACCTACTGCATGTGTGATTATACGTGTGACATTTAGTATTTTCAATTCAACTTACTTCGATTCCTTGGGTTACCCAACCCATTTTAAAATGGCGTTTTTCTATAAACCAATTTACTTTTAAGCAACCATTATAAAACAATTTCAATTACTAGGCTATCTTTAAAAAATATTTTGTTTAGGTTAATGGTACATGTTTGCCACAGGGCCGGACTTTAAATGTGAAATTTGTTATAATTTTGATTTTTTATAGGGGTTTAGTTTACACCCCGTATTTTGCCCCTTTTAAGCATGATAGAAACATGATATTTAGGGCATTTACTACCAATGAAATTTCCAAAAAAGTCCTGAAAATGGTATTTTGATTTTCCATATTATTCAGAAGATATATGCATCCAAAATTACATTAAAATTTTGAATTTTTCCAACCTATTGGCCAGCAGTGTATTTTGATGTTGAAGACAGTAATATTGGCAAATATAATATGAGGTTAAACGATTTACCTGTAAGGAAGTTCAATCGTAATTATACGACTAGTCCGGTCCTGTAGAACACAATTTACAGATGCTTTATCAGTGGCGGCTCTTCGAGGTGGGCAGTGCCCACCCTAGAATTTAAGGCATACGAATAAACGATAAAACATATTCAAATAAATTTTTCGATTATCATGTACAATGTTCAATATGTTTTAACACAAGTCTGAAGTAACATTATAAATAAAAATAACAACAATAACTTGGTTGGCAAAACGCGTGTCGAGCAAAGTAAAAGTGTTTTGGTGTTTGTGGAAACTACTTCGAGTGTTATCAATATCACATCAAAGTTTCCAGCCCTATCCAGTTTTATTATAATTACCACTAAATTGTACGAGATTTAAAATTTTAACTAGTATTAGAACCACGGTATTTAATATTTATTAAAATCCAATTAATCGAAGTATTTATTATAACCCATAATAAGTAATCTAAACCTCGCTAAATGACAACTTTCAATTAAGCTGTCAGAAATTTTTAATCGAATTTTTAGTTTTTTTTCAATTTCTCAATTCGGGAAATAGTCGTAATTAAGTATTTTTCATTACAGCTAAATCCGAATATGATGTCAAAAACGAGTTTGAACTCTTGACAGCTGTCAATAGAAATTCATATTTTGATAAAACTTTTGGGGTTTTTTATATTTAAATACAAAATATATTATAGTTTCGTCGTAAAAAAATTATGTCATTTTTACTAAATGACAACTGTAAAATTTTTTTTAAAACTTTAATACTGTCAATTACATCTCAATTAAATTTCCATTAAACTTTAAATGTTTTCGATTTCTGTAAGGAGAGATATTATTAATTTCGAAATAAATGTCGGTGTTTTGACATAAATCACAGGTGTCAATAAACATTTTAAATTAAAAACAATATATTAGTGTCGTTTTATAACTAATAATTATTTTAAGTGTAAAATGGTCTTATATAAATATCATAGTTAAAAATTTCAATGTTTATATTGGTTTTTGAAATTAATATCTGTGGAAATTGTTTTTTTTTACTACCTATTTTTTATTCATAAACTTTAACGCTATTTAATGTACACACAGTTTTTACGAGCGTTCCCTTACATTCTCAAGGTCTTTTTTACGATGATCATTAACAATTTGCAAAATGTATTTAAGCTGATTCTCATCTTTAGTAAGTTTACATCTAAAATCTGTGATCAGTTTTTGACCATTGCACGATCATTAATAACTCAGATGGTCGAATCTCAAAGTCAAAGTTTGTCGCAAGATTGAATCTTTTGAAAGAAATCAATGACTGTGTTAACAAAAAATCTATATTTAAGTGTTTATTTTCGAATTGATTTTAATTACTATATATCTTATTATTATTGTTGATAATAATATACAGTCACATAGAACATGAAATTTCAAAAACTATAAAATTATGTTATTACTAATCTATAGGTTAGGTGTGTAGGAACCTAACTATTTTGCCTCTCCTATAATACGAAAATAATATCTCGCTTCATTCTTTAGCTTTTCAGCTATGATTTTAATATAATTAATATGTATCTAGTAATAGCTAATCTCTAATCTAACAAGTTTTTTTTTTACGAACATCAATGGCATTAAATTTGCTGTAATTACAATCTGATCTGAACTTAGATCAATGAGTAATATTTTTCTAACCTAATTTACTACCGTTACAAAATTTATATCTAAGGACTTACTCACTAGTGTTCCTTATATTTTTCTAATACTTAATTACACTAATATTAATGTGTACACAGGCACTGTTCTCTGCTTTTGCACTAACAAAATTATACTAGCTCGAAGGGTTTGATCCTCTTGAGCCTTCTAATCTGGTTCTGGTTTGTATTGTCGAGGAGCTGGATGGCTTCGACATTGACGTGACGATGAAGTCGCTGTTCGTGAGTTTTGGCGAATTCGCTGATGGTCTGGTTAACGGTGTCCATTCCCATGTCCCTACGGAGGTCACCATTTCTGCAATACCAGGGAGCATTAACAATGCTCTTTAATGCTCTGTTTTGGAATCGCTGGATTATATCTAGATTGCTCTTACTGGCACAACCTCACAGCTGGATGCCATATGTCCATACGGGCTTGAGAATTTGTTTGTACAAAAGTACTTTGTTATATATTGACAGCGTGGAATTTCGTCCAAGCAGCCAATACATTTTTTTAAATCTGATATCTAATTCTTCCTTCTTTATTTTGACATGAGCTCTCCAGCGTAGCTTAGCGTCCAGTGTTATACCCAAATATTTTGCTGTATCAGCATATGGTACTTGGATATTGTTTATGCTAACAGGGATATGTCGGTCTCTTTTGTTTGTAAAATTAATACGGGCAGATTTACTCTCATTTAGTTTGATTCTCCATTGCTTAGTCCAGGTGCCCAGGTAGATTTTGTTAACTGATATTTGCAGATTTATTGCCGCTTCTTGCCTACAGCCATTATAGCAGTGTCAACAGCAAAGGTGGCTATCGTGTCATACTCTAATTCAGGAATATCACTGGTGTATAGTAGATAAAGGACTGGCCCTAATACACTCCCTTGTGGTACTCCTGCCTTGATTTCTTTTAGTTCAGAATAAGCGTCTTCCTGCCTAATTCTAAAAGTTCTAGGTATCTGAAATATAAGACTAATATTAATTGTGAGAACTGATTAGGCAGGAGCTTGCTTAATTTATAGTGAAGTCCCTCGTGCCATACTTTATCAAAAGCCTTGTGCTACATCAAGAAAGACGGTAGAACAAATTTTTTTCCCTCCAGCAAATTTGCAATTACATCTGTGATCCTATGGGCCTGATCTATAGTTGAATGACTCTCTCTGAATCCAAACTGATGATCTGGGATTATGTTTTTGTCTTCAATGACTGGTTTTAATCTTTTAAGAAATATTTTTTCAGTTAACAATTAACAGTTTTGATATTACAGGAAGCAATGAGATAGGCCTGTAGGACGAAGCTTCATTTGGTGGTTTTCCGGGTTTCAGGATCATTATCATTTCTGCTACTTTCCATATCTTCGGTACATATTTTAATCTAAAAGATGCATTAATAAGATAGGTAAGTTTTACAATGGCTTTACGTGGGAGATGTTTTAGAATTTCCCCCGTAATTAGGTCAAATCCTGGGGCTTTTTTCGGGTTAATGTTTTCTTTAATTTCTTTTGCTATTTCTTTCGAGGTAGCAGGTCTGATTGCACCTTCTTCCTGGGTAAGATTCTCCCAGTCGAGAGTGTTTTCTCCCTCATTCGGCTGCAAAGTCTCTTCAAGATATTAAGCGTACCTGTTGGCTTTTTGTATATTACTTTTTGCCCACGTACCATCTGTATTTTTAATTGGTGGGTTCTGCTGTATTGGTCTCTTTAGCCTCTTGGTAGCTCTCCATAGTGAATAGTCAGTTGACAGTTCACTTAGGTAGTCAGTAATAGACTTATATTTGATCTTTTTAATCTCTCTTTTGAGTTGTTGTGTGGTATTATTTAATATAGTTTTATCGACTGGTGGTCTAGTTTGATGCCAGATTCGTCTGAGCCTTCTTTTTCCAAAAATAAGAGCTCTGATTTCTTTGGGATAGTTGTTACCTTTAATTCTTGGAATAATATCTGGAGTATTATCCCATGCAGCATATTGGATAACATTAACTAATGAATCTGCTTCCTCATCTAGTTGTTCTTCATTTCTTAGAGGCACTGATAGATTGATACTTTCTTCAAGTTTTAATCTGGAGCTTTTCCAATCTGTTAGTTTATTTACTAATCTATGGGCTAATTGACTTTGTATAATGCTGTCGCTGAACGTAAGTAATATGGGAGAATGGTCAGAGTTCAAATCCCAAGCTTCTTCAACATGTATATAGTTTACTGATACATTTCGAGTTATGAAAAAATCAATTAGATCTGGGATTTTGTTGGGATCTGTAGGCCAATATGTTGGCTTGCCAGTTGATAATGTTTCGCACTTTAGTTGATTGGCTGCTTGTAGAAGTTCTTTTCCTTTTGTATTGGTTAACCTAGATCCCCATTGGACATGTTTGGCACTGTAATCGCCACCTATGATGAATCTATGTCCGTGACTATTTAGAAAGTCTACATATTGTTCTTTTTTGAGAGCATGTCTAGGCGGGCAGTAAACTGCAGAGACAATTATTTCATAAGTTTTGGTTTTTACCTTTACATAGGATGCTTGAAACTGTTCTGTTTTATACCCCGTTTCTTGATGATGATTAATTGAATCCTTAATTACGATGGCACTACCACCTTTGGCTGCATTTGCTTTGTGTATAGTGTGATATGTTCTATATCCCTTAAATTTAATGAATGATTCAGTAGTAAAATGAGCCTCCGAAATAAGGCATATGTCAATGTTCTCTATATCTAGAACTGCTTGCAGTTCTTGTTGGTGTTGTAAGAGTCCCTTGGCATTTCATTCCATAATTCTAAGGCTACTTAACATTACGAGTTTTTGGAATAGCTCCTTTAGCGCTATGTTCAAGTCTGCTGATACGTTCATCCATTTGTGTTAGTTTCTCCATAATTTGTTGAAGAGAGTTTTGTATGAGAACATTTTGGTCATTTTGTTTAGTTTCATTTGTATTTATACTCAATTCAGGCTTACCAGTAACTGCTTGACTTTAAGCTTTTTGTCCTGCACTTATATACTTTGGAACTTGGTTATGCCTCTGTGGCTGCTTAGGAGGAACTGGTTTCTTAGTGCGTCTATCTTTTAATTTTTGTACTTCTTTCGCAACCATCCATCCTCTGTAGTTAGCTGGATAGCCTTCACCACAATGAACACATTTTGGTTTTGCATTCTTTGGTTTTTCACACTCCATTGTTAGGTGCTTGCCAGTACATCTGACGCAGCGTGGTTCCATGGCACAGTATTTTTGCGTGTGTCCATATGCTTGAAATTTTTTGCACTGTGGCACAAGCCTGGACTTTCTTAATGGCAGAATTTCAAGTCTGACCCCTAGTATATCAGTTATTCCGTAAATTGTGTCAATACTCTCGTCATGTCTGAATGAGAGCATGAACATGTTAAGTGGTTTTTTTGTTTTATATTTTAATTTAGGAGTGGCTTCTATAACTTAGTAGCCGCGTTTTCTCATTTCCTGGACTATTTTTTCTGGTTCTATGGAATGATACAGTTTGTTAGCCATAACTTTAATTGGCCTATTCTGCTTATTCTCATAGGAGTACCAAGTGTATTCTTTTTCAGTTAACATTGCAGTAAGCATTTTATAATTTGTCTCATCCTGTAGATTAATTTTAATATTTTTCTCATGGATGACTTTAATCTGAGCGCCAGGAAGTTGGCACACGATAGCATGGAGTTCATTAAAATTATTTACATTGTCCACTATGATTGGCGGAGGTACTTGTATTTTTTTCTCTACGTTAGGCCTATTGGTTTGTTGTTGTGGTGGTGTAAGCGAAGTATCCATTTTTCTTTTCTTCCAATTTTTTGCACGAATCCACCCTGTTTCAAGTGCTAAATTCTCCTCATCAGTATTGTATTCAACTGCCAGTTTTTCTTCGGTGTTGTTAGTCAGTTTCTTTTCTATCTCTGAATATTTTTTGTTCAGTTCTTCATACATTTTATGCATTTTATCTAATTGGAATTGTAGTTGGTCCACCTTGTATGTGGCATTTTTATTTTCTTGATCGGCTGTTTTCCAGCTGTTATACAATATCTGTTCATTTTGCGAACGTTGATAATTTTCCTGGAATATTACCTGGTTTGTATTCATCGAATCATGGGTTTTTATTTTGTTGACCTCCTATAGCTTGCAACGCAAGTTTAATAGGTGTTTTATTATTATGTTTAAACATTTGAATTAGTAGCACTATTGCACTTTTTCACGGCGGTGTAATCCGCCGTTTTGGTCATGATATGACCAAAGTAGGTCATATCATGACCTACTTTGATAACTGCTGTTTATGTGTTTACGTTTCACTGTTATTTGTTTTTATACACACATGGAGCTCGACACACGTCTATACTGCACGGTATACAAATAACAACTACAATCTAACAAGTAACTAGTAATAAAACTAATAAATAACGATACCCCATCAATCAAGTAGTGGGAAATATATTTTTTGATTTTTAATTAAAACAGGTAACTTCTTTTTTCATATATTATTTTGTATATTATGCTCACGGGCATGCCCATCGGTAATCTTTTCGTATAGCTTCTATGTGTCCGGCGCGGTTTGAGTGATGTAACGTTCATGATTCGCGCCCTTCAGCCCCTAATTGGTGATTGGTGTAACAAAGTCACATGATTAATGATTAAGATTTCACTGTTTTCAGTTTAGATCACAGTTGTATTGTGCAGATACAAAATACTATACCCGGTAGAGTATGTGGATTTAGTTTTTCGCTCGATTTTTCGGCTTCTCGTCTTGTCGGTGATTGACGTGATTTGGTTAGGTACCTACTTACCTAACATATTTAAATATTTCTTATCCTAATCGTAATATTCGTATTATTTTTTTTTGCGATGTAAACAAAGAAATATTGGTTTTAAAAAAATATTTAACAATCTAATAAAATATATTTTGTTTATTCCAATTTGTTTATGCCATCAGAAATTCGCGAATAAATATTATTATTTCCAAAAGGTATCAAATTCCAAAAATCATTCTTGTGAAACCCTGTAATTTTGTGTAAATTTTGAAGTGCCAGGAAAACTAGTGACCTTGCAAATTTTAAAAATTTTCGCCATTAAACCTTCGCAGACCAAACGTAATATCAAGATTAAATTTGTCTGCCCTACCTGATGCTTTAGTCACAAGCCGCCACTGTGCTTTATGATGTAAAAGATATCACTAGTTTAAAGAAAGAACATATATGACTCACGCCTCACCAGCCCATCATTATCCCATCATTATGCTTTTCTAGGATATATCGCGCCAAGGTTAGGGAAAACTGTATGGGTGGAAGTGTGTTCTACAGGACCGGACTAGTCGTATAATTACGATTGAACTTCCTTACAGGTAAGGCGTTTAATCTCAAATTATACTTCCCGGTCCAGTACTGTAGAACACAATTTGCAGATCTTTAAAGCCTATCCGACGATCTATCCCTCAGCTTGGGGCTATCCCTACCTGCTTGCAAAATGAAACACGTTACATAAATAGAATATTATATAATAAATCAGAACAAATTACATAATAATGTATAAATTTAGAGTACTAATACTAATAACTCCTAACATAGTTGTTACACAACAAATCAGATGTGTAAAAAACATATCGGAAGAAGAACACAAAAGTATAACAAACTTAACGTTAATTATTTTACAGGGTATTATACAATTACAATTACAATTATTTTATAGGGTAAAAGCACTGGTATGATGGATAGGTTGAAGGGTAGTTGAGGTGGAATAATAATGTTTCAATAACAATTATTATTTTCGTGTGTAATACGACGAGTTGAAAGTAGGTGTGTATAGGATGAGTGTCAATGGGCAACTATGGTTTTAAAACAAAAGAGAGGGGATGGAGTGTTGCATTATCTGTCTATGAACTAAGATTAAGGGATAGTCCCTGAATAACTAAGATTATTGAGTGTTGCCTAATGTCAAGAAGTTATTTCCTGAACATTTACTAATATATTCGGCAGTGTGTTTTACTTCACCACACTCTATAGATTTAAAAAAAATTGGTTCAGGCGTGGTAATAATAAAATTAATGAACTATCTCGTTTAATATTTGTCCAGCCATCACCATCATTAGGTCTCACTTCCTAATGCGTAAGAAGAGTACAACTTTTTATTTACTAGATCCTTAATCGATTCATATTCAGTATTCAATAATCAATTTGATAAGATATATCGACTTGGCAACAGAAATGCTGGACATATTTTTTTTTTAAAAGTAACGGTATGTTCATTTTCGGTAACACAACGGTAATTGGTTGGCAAAAACAAACCTAGCAAAAGAGCCTCCAAGTCATTCTGATCCTTTTTAGTAACAACATCAACAAAATTATTTAATGCAACGGAAACAGAACTAGCCCTGCTACTCCTGCTGACAAAGCTGGCAACACGTGAGCTTGGATTTGAATAATTAGGACTTAAACCTACTTGTTGCATTGGTGTAGATGAACAAGATGGAGCCGATGATAGATCATCAGAATTTTCATTCAACAAACTGGTATTCGTGCCACTACTGCAACAAATAACAAGTACTAAAATTTTATAACATGCTTGTAAAACTAATACTCTCAAACGTACCTAGTTTCAGATAGTATCCCTTTATTTCTTTCAGAAAATGCAGTTCGTACTTGTTTCGGACAAGCCTTACATTTATTAACAATACATGCTTTCATCCTTGTGGCATTACAACTTGTTTTCCATGTAGTACAATATTTACATACATACTTTACAATAACACTCGGAGTAGTTTCCACAAACACCAAAACACTTTCACTTCGCTCGACGCGCGTTTCGCCAACCAAGTTGGCATCATCCGGAAACTAATCTTAAACTACAAAACCTACCATATTTATACTATTTTCATGGTGACGTCACTAATGATATCACCGTGAAATTTACGCGTGACTAATAACGCTTCAATGATCGGTTGCTAAGCAACGCGTAAAGCGGGCTGTACGGTATGATATCACCGTGAAATTTACGCGTGACTAATCACGCTTCAATGATCGGTTGCTAAGCAACGCGTAAAGCGGGCTATACGGTATAGGTCCCTTGTCGCTATTCATACTACTATTACATTTTACAATTTCTATGCTCTCAAATGCATCCAACTGTCTATTATTGGTCACATTTCTAACTAATCTTAAATTACTAATATCTATTCTATGATTGTTATCAAAAGCATGTTGTGCAACACTAGACTTATCTGTCCTTCCATATTTTAGATGAGCCATATGCTCTTTAAATCTGGTGTTAATTGATCGTCTCGTTTGTCCAACATATTTTCGATCACAATCATTACAACTAATTTCGTAAATCCCAGACCTTTCATTTGGAACAATTTTATCCTTTGGATTGTCTAAAAGTTGTTGTAGTTTGTTGCTCGACGAATGAATCGCTGTTATACCCACGTTTTTGAAGACCTTACTCAAACCACGGGTAAACCGGAGTTCGTACGGGATGGATACATATTTTGGAGTCTCTATATCCTTTTGAAAGGTCGTAGAATTACGAAGTGTGTCCTTAAATTTACGATTCCTAATTAATTTTTCAACTATATCTCTAGGATAACCATTACTCACAGCTATGTCTTTAATTAATACTTTCTCTTTTTCAAACCTCTCATTACTGAGAGGGAAACTTAGTAAACGATGGACAAGAAAAATAAAACTTGCCATTTTATGTTGATAGCAGTGGTGAGAGTCATTAGGGATATATCTGATCGTACTGGTATCTTTTCTATGTATATCAAATTCTAACCTATTGTCACTATTTTTAATTACTAATACATCTAAAAAGTTTTCCATTATTTCCTAGTTCATATGTAAACTTTACAGAAGTGAAAGGACTATTTAATTTGGAAATGAAGTTTTCTACATCCGCAATCTTAGTGTCAAACACGGCAAAAATGTCATCCACATACCTCAGCCAAATCCTAGGAAAATACTCGAATTCTTCTTTTGCTTCAGTTTCAAATTGACTCATGAAGACATTAGCAATGAAAGGCGATAAACAGTTACCCATTGCGGTTCCTTCATGTTGTTCATAAAACTTGTCATTGAAACGGAAGCAATTTTGTTTCATACAAAGTTTTGTAAGGTTTATATATTCTTCTATTACTTCTTTTCTATAGTTGTTTAATTCGAGTAAATCCTCAAGATAGTCCAAGGTCTGTGGAATTGGTACACTAGGAAATAATGAACAAACATCAAAGGAAATCAAAAGTATTTTCGAGTATTTTCCTAGGATTTGGCCTTAACTAGTGACAGCTTGCAATGCATGTATCTGATCATCTGATGAAAACGGCGCGCGGCGTGATGCCGCGATGCATCTACTATCTACTAGTAAATAGAAGAACTAGCTCGTCAGTCCCATCTCCCGTCACATAAAACAGTAAACTACATACATTATTCTGCAATTTTCTATTAGTACCTTAAAGTACGAATAGATGGTACTGTTAGATTAACTTTTCAATAATTGTTGAAAAGTTTCAATATAGCTTGAAACTTTTCACTTTTCAATGAAAAGTTTTCAACTTTTCACACTTACATCCCTACGCCCGCATGAAAGGCGGCAGAAGTAGACGCATGTCTACAGCTGTAAGGGTAGAACTGTTTTGGGTCAATTCCACTGCTTACAAGGATATTCTTTAGCCCACGCGAGAAAATTTGGAATGGAGCGACGTGATGCGACTTTTCAATCGTAATTAATAATTGTTCTAATGTTGTATAATAATTGTGCCATTTCTAAGTGATTTGGTTCTTTCTATATAACAATGAAGTGTTGTGGCAACACAAAGATCTTGTTTATTTTTAAAGAATGTAGAATTAATTTAGGTTGCTCCCTAAAGGGGTCCGAGGATTTCAACACGTCCGTTATTAAAGTTTCTATTTTATGCTCTAATATATTAATATTTTTTATTAATATTTTGGAAAAAATCTGATAACCAATTTAAATGTCAGGGATTCTAAGTTCAATGTGGCAAGAGGGAATAGGAAAGAAATATGTTGCAGGACCGGTGTAGGATCCCACGTAGTGTCATATTTTGGAAAGACGGGCTTTAATTTGTATACTCCTCTCAAGAACCGGTTTATTATTGGTTCGTCCTCCAACTTAGGAATGGTTAACTTTAATGCCGAACGGAAAGTATTTAAGGTGGAGTAACTAGCTCCTTGCTCAAGCTGATCTTCTAGGGAGTCTATGTTAGCCGCTGTAGATGGATTGAATGTATCTATTTTTCCAATAGTCGCGAATCTCCACACCATTTTACCAGTGCCACATTGTACTGCTTCAGGGCATTTTACTTAGTGAAGCTATGAGAATATATGTTGTTCTGTCAGAGTAACCCCTTACTTTATATGCCCGGCCGATAAACGTCCTACAGCCAGGGAAAGTTTCGGACATAATGGATGACTGTTCCTAAAAGAAGAAAGTACTAAGTCTCTTTGCGGGTTTACTAACAGTTTTTTAAATAACGGGTACCATGGCTGTGATTCCCAATATGGGACTACCACCAAGCCCTCCCCTTTATCAACAATAATTTTATGAAGCTCTTAGTACCAACGAAAAAGGCGGAAACACGTAGAAAAATAAATTAGACCATTTTAATGTAAATGCATCTACTGCTACCGACTCGGGGTTTTGATTTAAGTGGATAATTATTTAAGTGTAGTACCTAATTAGTTTTGCTACATAAGCGAGCATAAAATTTTAAAAAATTCGGATAACGTTAAAATACCGCCCTGTTCCCAATTAACTCCGCTTCAAAATATTTAAAAAAATCGAAACCCAGTGAAAAAGCTGTTTTTTGTTTATAGTAGGTAACTACTGGATAGGGCTGGAACCTTTGATGTAACTGTAACACTCGGAGTAGTTTCCACAAACACCAAAACACTTTCACTTCGCTCGACGCGCGTTGGCGAAACTTGATTGGCGAAACGCGCGTCGAGCGAAGTGAAAGTGTTTTGGTGTTTGTGGAAACTACTCCGAGTGTTATAGTAGGTAATAAGAGTGGCTATCTTGCTAAATGGCAACTTTTTTGCTAATTCGCGACTTTTTGGCGACCAATAAAACAGACTTGTTGCCTCTAATACATTTTAATACCGCACGCGACTTTTATCCGATCATTGCCGAGCAAATAAGAATGCCTATATTGCTAACTGGCAACCTTTTTGCTAATACGCGACGTTTTGACGATTTTAATAAAACAGATTTATTGCTGATTTGATTTTAATAAAACAGATCTGATATATATTGTTACCGCACGGGCCTATAAAATTTAAACCGATAATCGATAACTACTCTGTTAGATCATTTTTATATTAACGAAACTTTCTTATTGTTAGTTCTTACTAAGACCATGCAGTGCTGTGTGG
Organism: Tetropium fuscum; assembly: GCA_964058915.1. Classification (NCBI taxonomy): domain Eukaryota; kingdom Metazoa; phylum Arthropoda; class Insecta; order Coleoptera; family Cerambycidae; genus Tetropium; species Tetropium fuscum. The sequence continues at coordinate 198,627 of CAXKVY010000582.1, read as the reverse complement.
GGGATATTAAAAGGAACTGTCTAACATTTTTTCGAAAATCTATGTTTTCTCAATATCAGGCACGGAATTATTTTCTTCACACTACTTCTAACAGGCAATTATTTTTTAGTCCATCTTCATAATCACAAATTATCATTTCCCCGTCATTAAACTGGTCCACCGCTAATTAATAGCCACCGCGGTTAATAGATTTAATGAATTTTTGGCACAAGCTTGTCTTGGGTTTTCGGTCTCCATCAGTAAAATGTTACTAGTACTGACACTTGTTAGGTCTGAAGCACTGTTGTTGTAATTGATAGATTCCTGCGTTATGTTTAAATGATCCGTTTTATCATTGACAAAACTAGTATCCTTATTATCACTACTGATGAAAATTATGTCACGTCAGCTAATTCAACATAAATTTGTTTTATTGTAGCTAGCGATAGCAAAATGGTGCTGTCACTTTTTGGGAAACTGGACAAGATGTCCATAAATAAAGCGAGAAGAGTTCCAGTGCAAGCGAGACGAGTGTAGAAGAAGATAATAACATTGAAAGGAAAAAGAGTTATCTGAAGAGAAAGGCAACCACGGATGAAAGTGAAACGGAGAAGAAGGGCAACAAAGGAAAGAGCAAGAAAGGAAATAGACAGTTTGAAAAAATAAGGGTAGAATTGAAAAGAGAAAATAATTCCTTTCTCTATTTCTTTACAACAATTTTGAATTCCCCTCTATAACCTCCCCTTGTCCCATTTCCCTACTTTGCATGATTCACCTACATTTCCTATCCACAACTTTGGTCCCGTCCGTTCTCCAACCCTTTCATTGGACTATAATTTCTATTCCCCTTTCCAAATTTCCAACTATTTCGTTCTGTATTTTATTAATTACCCACCACTTATTACTACAATTTTGAATTTGTTCCACCGTGTTCCTGGTGTTAAAAATTGGTGAGTGGAAAGGTGGAGAGGTGAAGAGTAGCTGTAGTTGGAGGCAAAGACATGGGGGAAGGCGCCGAGGCGTGCTGAAGGTGTTTTCGAGTGAGTTTTTCACATTTTGCTTTGGACTTGCTAACTATTTTGACAAATTTATTGCCAATGTGGGGACGAAATTTTTTATAAAAGGGTGGTGAATCATAGACAAAGTGACTTTGTCTATGATAAGTGTTTTTATAGGTTAGGATTTTTGTAGTTTAAACATTTAGGTTAGGACAGTGGTGTGGATAAAATTAAGGACAGGGACAAAATTTTATATAGATAGAAACTTTCATAGATTAGTACAGGGACAATTTGTAGGTTAGGTGTAAACATTTCAGTATAGGACAAAATCGGAAATTTATAGGGGCATTAGAAAGTGGGGTTTGGAAAAATTTATTTTGACAGTTGTTTGACAGCTGTCAAATAACTTTCGTGTGGGGAACTTTGTTGACAGCTGTCAAAAAAAATTGGACAGTTGTGATTTTTGTTAGTGTTTTGGGATAAGGGACCTTTGGGGTGTTTAAAAAACAGCGTTTTTGCGGAACTGTCACTTTGACAGTTAAAATTTTTTTATTGTATTTTCGGACTCTAGGGACTTTGGGGATTAATAAAAACACAAATTTGCAGGTTTTTGCGGACTTGCTGTCAGCTGTCAAATTTTGACAGCTGTCAGATTTTCGTCATTTTCAATAAAATGGCGAGAAACAGGAATTCGTCGTTGGCGACATCTCCTTCACAGGAGATGTACAACACAGCGGAGGAGAGAAGTAGTTCGAGTGAGATTAATATTGGGGAGGAGGACGGAGCTATGGAGGAAAAAAGGAAGAGCTTCCTGAAAAGGAAGAGCTTCCTGAAAAGGAAAGCGGTTACGGACAAGAGCGATGCGGAAAGGAAGGTAACGAAGGGAAAGAATAGGAAATCAAACAAGCAGCTGGAGCAAGTTAGGGTAGGGTATAGCTGAAAAGGGAGGAGTTTGAGGAGCAGAGGAAAAATGCGGAAGAGAGGAATAGGAGAAGTTTTAAGGAAAGGCAGCAGAGAGCAATAGAACAAGGGTATGGAAGAGAATAGGAAGAGAGAAAATGCTGTTCGGGCCCCTTATGGACGGTCAGTGCTGGCATGAGGGGACATTGAGGGGATGCATTGTTAACTACATCCTCACAATTAGAATAGATTAGAATATAGGTGTTTATTTAGATTAGGCAGATTGTCGGGGGGTGTTAGGGACGATCTGGTATTGCATGGCACCCTCGACATTTAAATGTGATTGTTATTGTTGTTGCGACTATGTTCTAGATATAAGCGGTTTCGATGTTGGTATTTTACGTTTTTGGTTAAAAAAATTTCGCCAGCTAATTTTTGGAGTGCGGACTTGGATAGGGGTTCCTTTGACAGAGTTTTGTTAGATGGTGGGAAGGTGATTCGAACTAGCCTAAAGTCGAGAGATAGATGGGCCGGAGCTTGCTCCAAAACTAGTAATCGCGTCCCTACCCACTATCTATCGAAACTACTGTAAAGGGAATGGGCTTGGAAAAATTAGCGGTGAAATAAGACCCGGTTGAGCTTAACTCTAATCTGGTACTGTAAGGAGACATGAGAGGTGGATGGCTTTACATGGGAGGACATAAGTGGGAGGTGGCTTGCCATCGCCGTTGAAATACCACTACTTTCATCGTTTCTTTACTTACTCGGTAAGGCGAAACGCGTGTGCCGTGCGCTTCTTAGCGATGGTCGTTACATGGAGTGGCGTTTCGATTTAGAATGAGCGGTTCGCACCGTCCGTGCGGCCGACCGCTACGTGCGGGGTTCGCGTGCGTCAACGTACCTCCAGCCTGATTCGATTCGAGGACACTGTCAGGCGGACTTAGTCTTAGCTTAACTAGTCGGACGTACACCTTTTTTAACATTGGAAATGTTTATGTTTAGACAAGAGTATATGGGGACCAAGTTTTCGTTCAAGGCCAAAAGACGGCGGTGTCGCGATCGAGTGACGCAATACATGTAGATATCGCAGCGCTCGGCCTTCTAGCGGCGTGAAGAGTACTGGGGAGTGGGGAGTATTCAGTGCAGCTATATTGGAAGAGGTGGCCATTGCTAGTAATGATGGGAATAATCGGGATATTTTCATAAATTTAATAATTCGAGTGTAAACGAATGCCCAACGATAATTAAAATAAAAGAACAAGTGTAGGCTACAAAAGTATATTATTTTAAACTAACTAACAAAATCTCTACATATTATTCCTTTCATAGGGCCGTCAAAGCCCATAAATACTTTACAGTTATCGAAACTGTCTCGCCCTGAAGGCAATTAAATACGTCTACCCGTTGATTGAACGGTCTACCGCAATCTCGATAACATAAACAATAAACATATCGCTCAGACCGTACGGTCCTATCCTAAAAGAGTCAACACCGGGCGTTAGTGTTTACACGAGATATATAATCGAATTTATTTAGGATGAACTTATAAAAATTCGAATTGTTTAATCGAATTTGTAGTATATACAACATGAGTAGGTTCCCATTGTGAATTATGATAGCAAAAATGAAATCATAAATCACTAAATAAGAGATTCTGATTTAGCTAATGAGCGGCCGCGTTTTAAGAATATACATTCAGCATCATACACATTTAAAAGAGTAAACTGATGAATTTGAATAATGAATTTATTATTTGAATTGTTTCTTATTTATAATTTTTTAAATAAAAAAGAATGCCTGACAGAATTCACTGTATAATTCCCGATCGTGAAAGCTGCCTGGGTCACTTGGCCACTGGTGTTTATTAATTATTAATCTTATGAATATTAGTTTTACCTGTAATATCAAAACTGTTAGTCGACAAAAATCATATGTTTTATACGGGGTGGTCACAAATTACAAAATCTCAAAAAATTTTTAGTTTTCGGGAAAACGCTATTATTTATAAAAGTTTTTGCTTGCTTAATGTAATGTCGACAAAAATTATGTTTGTTATATGGGGTGGTCAAAAATTACAAAATCTTAAAATTCGGTAAAAGTAAAGTTTGTACTTTTTGATCACCACGTATAAAAAACTAATGATGATTTTGCCGCAATTGTTTTTATACGGGGTGATCAAAAATCACAGTTTACTCTTCGACAAAAATCATATTTTTTATACGGGGTGGTCGCACATTACAAAATCTCAAAAAATGTTTAGTTTTCAGGAAAAGGCTATTATTTTTAAAAGTTTTTGCTTGCCTAAAGTAACGTTGACAAAAATTATGTTTATTATACGCAGTGGTAAAAAATTACAAAAGAAAATATTATTTATAAAAGTTTTTAGTTGCCCAAAAAATAGTAATAACGTCGACAAAAATCATATTTTTTGTGCGAGGTGGTCACAAATTACAAAATATCAAAAAATGTTTAGTTTTCGGGAAAACGCTATTATTTATAAAAGTTTTTGCTTGTTTAAAGTAATGTCGACAAAAATTATGTTTATTATACGGGGTGGTAAAAAATTACAAAACCAATTCAAGAGTAAATTTTGTACTTTTTGATCACCACGTATAAAAAACTAATGATGATTTAGCCATAATTGTTTTTATACGGGGTGATCTTCCTCTTTCCACATTTTAAGATTTTATAATTCTTAACCACCCTGTGTATACAACACAATTTTTGACAGTCATCACTATTTTTAGGCAAACAAAAACTTTTTTAAAGAATAGCATTCATTCGAAAACAAAAAAAATGAGACTAATTTTTGACCACCCCATGCAAGATAACCTGTTTAAAACGACAAGACCTTCAGGGTCAAACGAACAAAATAATGGTAACACAACTGAGTTTTATTTTTATTCAATTCACTTGAGAAAATTTTACCAGTTGTGTCTGGTATTTTCAATACAGCTGCGATACTTGTGTAATATGTAAGCTCTGTGATTGTTTTTTTAAGTTTAACTGCAAATCCAATATAAGTTGGTTAATTAAAAATTATGTTCATTATTTCTTACTACATACCTAACTCGTAAATTGAGATGTGTATTATATTAGTAATACTTAAGTTTTTCAAAAATAAAATGCTAAAAAATTATGTTTATATTTATATATAACCTTGTGTGTATAATAAACAGTTAATAGACCTATCCTGTTAGAGCAAGCGAGTAAGATAAATACAACGCAACTTGTATTGAATGAGACAATAACTCGGTGCGTAGTACGTTCTGCGCATTCTTGTGGCAAATTGTGACAGTATCCATACTCAATATTATATTAAATTATTAACTAATGTGTTATTCTAAATTTATAAAATGCTAGGGACCCAATCGTACGCCAAACATTACTAATAAACACTTAATAAACATAAGCATTCTAAAGCCAATCTGGAAGTTGCCACAAGCAGCACGCGCAGCATAGTATTTGATGTATTCGAAACAACTCAAAAGGATCGGTATATTATGTTTCATATTATATTTTGTTATCATTTCCAATGTCTCCGATAGTTGCAAGGATTGCGAAATATGTGAATTTTTTGCTTGCTTTAGAAGATTTGTCGCTAGAAGAGGCAGACCTCTATACAATGTATTCTGACAATGGTACACATTTTGTTGGAACTCGATCTAAATTGCAAGAAATATCTAACTTTCTCAAGTCACAAACTGATATTATCCAAAGGAACTTAGCTTCAGAAAATATCAAGTGGCACTCCCATATGCCGCCAAGGTCACCAAACTTTGGCGGCATATGGGAGGCCGGTGTGAAGAGTTTTAAATTTCACCTTAAACGTGTTTTAGGTAACTATTTATTAACCTTTATCTCCCTTATCTACTGATCCTAACGATTTTATTCATTTAAATTTGGCACACTTACTAATAGGAAGATCTCTAACTTCTTTACCTGATATTGACGTCACGCAAGTACCAGAAAATAGGCTCAAGATTGCACGAATTCAACAAATTATTCAGCATTACTGGGCCAGATGGCATTTAGAATATATTTCAGAGTTGCAGTCCAGAACAAAGTGGAAGACAAATTATCCACAGCTTCTGCGTCCAGGAGTCCTGGTCATCATGAAGGAAGACAATTTACCCCCTTGTTATTGGAAGCTAGGAAGAGTGACAGAAGTGCACGTAGGTAGTGACAACATTGTTCGTGTTGCTAGTGTCAAGGTCAATAATAGTGTTCTAAAACGTAGTGTTTCTAAACTATGTGTTTTACCAATCTATGACTAAATTTAATAGAAAATTCCTTGTTGTTAAACTAAAACTCAATATCATATATGTTTCTGTATGTACAATTGTTTACTTTTTTTAGGAAATGTTTTTCGGTTAAATTGTGTCTCAATTATGAATATCATACATGTATTTATTTTGTAAGTTGAAATTTATATTTCAAGGCGCCCGGTATGTTCACTTCAGTCCAGTTTACCAGCGCCACGCACTCGAGTGCGCATGCCCAGAAAAACAGGCAATGCGACCCCTTATTATTAAGAATATTATTATGAGTTGTCTACATGTTGTTAGATGTAGCATGAATTGTCAGAGTTGTCTCTGTTATTCAGAAATGTTAATTTGGCATGTGTAATAAAAATAATTCTTGTGACTGCATTGTATACATTTAATACAGTCACACCCAAGTGAAATTATGTAAGGAAGACTTACTTACTAGAAGAGGACAAAAAAGGAAATGTAAAGAACCCGGCTTATATTATGGACGCCCAAAAAAAGATATTAAAAAAAATAAATATTTTAAACTTAAAATGTTTTTTTTTATTATATTAAGTGACTAAAGATAAGTAAGTAAAAAATAGCGTTACATTTTAAAGATATTATTTCCCCTTTATTCAAGAATTAATATTCAATAGTTTCTTTCTTAACGATAAGTAGATATGTAATGTTTTATAGATTGACAAAAACCCTACCTAAGCCAGACTAGCTTTTAACCTGTAAATTTATTTTGAAGTTACCAAGGAAATGGAACATAAATAAAGATTTTAACTGGGGCGCCTTGTACGTAAAATATTTACGTATCTTTATTCTTAATAGAGAATTAACGAAAAAATATAAAATGTGAAATTCTATAGGATACTCTTTGCAGATTCCGGTATTTAATATAAAAGACAAAGTATGCAGTCAGAACTTGTAAATATCAAATAGATTACGAATTACGATTATTGGGACAAGGATAATGTTTTATGAACGTTAGGTAGGATAAGAATAGTATTTTCGTATCCTAGATACGTATTAGAAAAAAATAATGGTAGTAAGTGTATAGTATTTAGAAAGAAAAATAAATCTTTGTAGACGCCATCTTATATTTGTTACGATAAAAAATTCGTGATATGATACTTAAAAAAAAACTTAAATATTTTGAAATATTTTGGGAAATATTTTGGGTCTAATCAGACCGTAGCGTAGTTAAATGGCAAATTCATCTTAGATTTGGAATATTTGATTTGACATTTTCTATCAAATTTGGTGATCTGTGAATCCGAAAACACCGGTATACCTAGTTTGAGTCGAATGAGACCCTAAATGACGAAAACGTCCGTAATATTTAATTCGCCATTGTGATTATTTATTTTGGGAAAAATTATATAGTCGGGACAACAATTCGTATATATTATAATTAAAATGTTTTAACAATGGTTTATTGGAAATAGTCAACACAACTTTTGAAACGTCTTTATTCTCTCAAGTTTATAAAACGAATGCCTAAGCTCTACCCTATGGTCTATGACCTATTTAATACACGCATCGTCTTTGTATATATTATGCGTACGTGCTTAATCGACATAATTCTAAATTATTATCCAGCCGCTAGCGTCTTCATAGCATGTGTACCAGCACCAGCCATGTCATTGGATTCTAACATTCGGCCTTCCTGCGATCTTGTCGTCTCGACAAGAGCCCCTGTCGTTGATTTGTGACGTCTTGCTGTAGGGACCTTTCCGACTTGGATATGGGTTGGACCTGTAACAGTCGAAAGTATATCGGTACTTGTGAACTGAATTATGGGGCTTGGCTAGGCAGCAGAACGCTATGCATGCATTTTTGCTGTAAACCAAACCCTAGCTGGGCATATGTGTAGCTGGTAAGACGAGCGCTATCCACGCATTTCTCGACCATACCAACAATTCATTATATTTATCTCTTATTCTACACGTTCAAGATTTGCATCATTTATTTTTTACTCTGGTATTATGTTTATTAGTTTTATTCTCAACTATCAACTCTTTTCAAATGAAATTAAAATTATATATTATCAAAATTAGTATATACATACATACACATATACATACACATGGTGTTAGTCAATAAATTAGCTTTCTAACAAATCAATTAGTTCATCAGTGCTATTAACATCACTGTCAGAGCTAACGTCTAGATTATTTGAATACTTTCTCAATTTTTCTACTGCAACTACAGTTTTAAATTTTTTGTAACCTTTCATTCCCTTGATCGGCATTATTTCATACCGATCATTACCTAAGACTTGTGTTATTTTATAAGGTCCTCCGTATTTTGTTTTTAATTTTCGTGTTACCTCTTTGTCATCAGTAATCGCTCCTGGCCATAGGATAAGATCGTCGACTTTGTAAATGGTGCTTTTTTTTTCTTTTCTTATCGAATCTAGTTTTCATTTGTTCTGATACATTTTTCATTTTTCTTTTTGCCTGCTGTCTCATGGCTGTAACGTTTTCCTGGTAGTGAATGAGTTCTCCATTTATATCACAGTAATTAAACATTAATTGATGAGGAGTAAAACCTGTGGTGGCATTAATTGTATTATTGATACCCCAAACTATGCCAGGAAGTTTTTCTAGCCATTGCCGTTCACACTGTATAGAAGCATTTAATCTATCTAGGACTGTCCTGTTATATCTCTCAACCTGACCATTGGATCTGGGGGACGCCACTGCATTTAAGATATGCTTTACCTGATATTTAACAGTAAATTCTTTAAATCGTTTACTAGTAAAAGCTTTACCTCGATCTAAAATAAGCCTATCAATTTTACCAAATAATGAAAATAAATCTTAAATGCTCACACACCTCTTTCGAATTCGTTGTTTTTGTTGGCCTACAAAATATAAATTTGGAAAATGAATCGATTATCATCAAAATATAGCTGAACCCTTTATTCCCCGATTTTACGAATGGTCCTAAATGATCTATGTGTAAGGTATGTAAGGGACGGTCTGGTTTTTGTGTTGGATATAAAAAAACCTTCTCGTCTTCCGTATTGTCCCTTTTTGTATTGGCAATCAATACAAGCATTGATATATTTTTTTATAAATTGGGTCATCCTTTCAAACCAGTATTTGCCTTTAATTAAGTATTCACATTTACGCAAGCCAATATGGCCAATGTCGTCATGATATTTGCGCATAATGCTAAATCTAGAGGCTTTGGGGATAACTGGTTTGTAAGTCCCATCGTGAATTATTTTAAATTAGAATCGGTAGAATTAGTAGTGAGTTTGCGATAGATATTATATATTTTAGGATCTTCCATTTGTAAAGCAGTAATCCAGTCTTCTTCGCTTAGGAGTGACACGGAAACTGGATTTCTACGTAAAGCATCAACATGCTTCATTCGCTCGCCAGGACGATGTTCTATTGTTATATCATAGTCTTGTATGGCCAACCACCATCGAGCAATGCGTGGTGATAAATCTTTTTTAATAAATGTTGCTCTAACAGCACTACAATCGGTGACAACTTTGACTGAAATTCCTGTAACGTAAATTCTAAAGCGCTTCAAAGATTCTACTAAAGCTAATGTTTCTAGCTCATACGAATGGTATAAACTTTCTTCGCGCGTAGTTTGTCGGCTAAAATAATATACGGGGTGTAATTTAGCATCCTGCCACTGCATTAAAATTCCGGCGATACCTATACTACAGGCGTCCGTATGAAGTTCTGTCTCGGCTTTAGGATTATAAATTGTAAGAATTGGTCTCGTGATTAAAGTTGACTTCAGAGTATCAAAGGCTTCCTGTTGGCTGTGGTCCCATATCCAGGTTACATCCTTTCGGAGTAACTGATTAAGAGGTGCAGCCAGCCTCGAAAAGTTCTAAACAAATTTTCTAAAATATGACGCAAGACCCAGAAATTGTCTAAGTTCGTGAATTGTTTGTGGCACCTTAAATTGAGCCACTGCAGTAATTTTGCGTTGACACGGCCTAATACCTTCTTCCGAAATTTCATATCCTAAATATTCAATGTTTTCTTTGAAAAAGAAACATTTATCTAAATTAAATTTTAAATTGGCTTCTTGAAATAATATCAGAACTTTCTCTGAAATTTTGAGGCCTCCTTTTATTGTTTTTGACGGAATAAGTATATCGTCTAGATACACAAGTACTTCCGTGTGTCTCAGATCGCCTAAAACACGATTAATTAACCGAGAAAAAGTAGCAGGTGCATTAGAACATCCAAACGGCATTCTAAGATATTCATATTGTGCTTCCGGAGTCACGAAAGCAGTTTTGGAAATCGAATCTTTACTGATAGGTATTTGATGATATCCTTGTGTCATATCTAGGCTACAAAAATATTTATAACCATTCAAACGACTAATTTGGTCTTCGATGTGAGGTAAGGGATATCTGTCCTTGACTGTTATTTTATTTAATGCTCGGTAGTCTACTGTTGTATGTATAGCCAGAAAACTGAAATAATAGGTAGAGCGAACGCAAGGTAGAACAGTAAACTAAGACGGCGGATTTTTTGCTGCCCCCGTGAGACGAAAACTTTTACATATGATATTTCACTGTACAATAATCCAATACTTACCGAGAGTAAATAAATGACTAGAAACAACATTAACACAAATACATACGTAAAAATAATAACATTTATTTAATTAACATTAATCTCATTCAGGAAAAAACGGAAAAAGGTAAAGCAACGCCAGCTCAGGTTGTTTACCGAATGGGGGACTGGATTTCTTGCCGCCCCGCGTAACAAATTTTTTTCTCTTTATTCTTAATTAAAATATTAAGAAAACCAATCCATCATCAATAATGCTTATTATCATCGATATTGAGCATATATACATAAAACTTACTCACTTATTAAAAGAATAAACTTCGCGAAATGCCGACGCGGCGCTGACCGACGTCTGGCCCCAAGAGGGGGTGCGCGGAAGGCACAATGCGACGCGGAGAGGCGATCAGCCGCGACGTTCCAAAAATAGTATAAATACCGGTGTTTCGCGATCAGAACTCACTTACTTTCTCATCCAGACTCAGAAACACTACAAGATATTCCAATAAGAGTCTTACTAGAACAACATACCTTCATTTACCAGCATTCATCAACATCGCAGCATACAAACAAAAAATTCCATTCGTCAATTCTAAACAAAAATTCATTCGTCATCGTCAAGAACAACTTCAAACTCTCCGTTATAAAGTGTACAGTGAAAAAATTAATACTTCGTCCGCTCTACCTTATCCGTTTGCCTACAACAGAAAATTAATTTTGATTTAGTTAACACACAATTTCATTTCATTTTTTAATTAAGGGTTATTAAATTTAATTTAGAGTTATTTTACGTTTTTTAGCATTAATAATTTATTTCTTTTACGAGTTATCTTGATTTTTTGGTTTTATTTAAAATTAATTACTGTTTTATTTCCCATCATCCCATCCTTAATCATAATAAACCTAAATAGTGCCAGCAAGCAGAAGCATACCAGACGAGGAGCTGTAGTAGCTGAAATAGGTGAGCAGGATTTCTATTTACCACTGTGCTACGTTGGTATTTCAGGCCCTCGAGCCCCACCTTGTAAGAGTCTTGGCTTACCAAAGAAACTAGCCGTCAGGACTAACGACCTGTCAATTTCGTTAGTGGCGCCCTTGCAAATCGATATTTTTCCAAAACTTTTTATTTTCGAAAAATTAATCATCCAGAATCATAAGAACTTCCTCCAATTTTTCAATTGGGGCAAAAAACAAAAAACAAAAACAAAACGAATACCCCGGAGGAAGACATGGCGCCTGCACTAAGGGGCGTTAGAAATACCAACGGAGTAGAGAAACACTTGTGAATTCTTGTTCCGTACCCCAAAATTCCCCCCGTACGTAGGTAGATAGCAGACGACGCAGAGGAAAGACAGAGAAGCGGCCAAATAAAGTGAATATTTTTCAGTGTTATTTGATAATATTTAACTCAATGCATAACTTATAATTTCAGTAGACAAAAACGGTTTCCATAGGGGAACCGCTGCGCAAATTTTTCCAGAAATAATTTCATTTATACTTTAACATTTTACAAAAATATTTTTATTTTATAAACTCGTTTTCCAGCAGGTAAAAAAGCGTTTTTATAAGGAAACCTCTGCGCAAAATTTTCCAGAAATAATTTCATTAATACTTAACATTTTACAAAAATATTTTTATTTAACAAACTCATTTTCCAGCGAGTAAAAATACGTTTTTATAAGGTGAACCGCTGCGAAAATTTTTCCAGAAATAAATCCATTAATACCTTGACATTTTGCAAAAAATTTTTTTTTTATTTTTTTTATAAATTCATTTCTAGTAGGTAAAAAGGTCTCTCCATAGGGGAACCGCTGCGCAATTTTTTTTTTAAAAAAAACGCCCTAGGTATAAAATAATTCACAGGTGCGTTCAACTAGGTAAAATAAGGGTCCATCTCACTTGTAAGTAAAACTGCTATATCTTGCTGACGCTAGTTAATCCGCTCCTTTTCTTACGCCTATCCTGAAATAGAGCAAAGGAATGGAACAAAAAGGAGAAAATATTGAAGAAATAATGGAACGCGCTATGTCATCCATAACAACAATACAGAACGAAGTTCAACAATCAACAACTGAGGAAAGAATTTTGCCAAATACCCCTGACTTTTCTCCGACACAATCATTGGCCCAAAGGCCACAATTCGTGGTAGACATGGAAGGATCAGAAAGGGAGTACTATGTCGCACGACCTAGAACTCGCCAGGCTAGAACTAGCTCAGGTCTACCTTCGACGGTGACCATTCAAGATGAGCCTCGCCCCCAGGTACCCCCTCGGTCCACACCACACACAAATGTTGCTACCGCACCTGCGGACTTAGTTGCAAATTCCCTACGTATGATGGCCGATACATTAACCCAGACGCTCCGCATGATGACCCATGTACAAACAGATAGAGCACCAAGACGTCATATTCCCCTACCGACGCCGACGTTTGAGGGTACGGATTCGGAGGACCCCCAACAATTCATTCACAAGCTGGAAACGTACTTCCTCAATAATCGCATTGACGGCGAGAATGAGAAGAGGGAGATATTCCTAGAACAAACGCGCGGTAGCGCTAGAAATTGGGTAAACGTGTACCCTACTCTAGACGAACCCTACGAAATAATTATCAAAAAATTCATTGAGAAATATCATTTGAACGAAAGGATCGCCAGAATGGTATCTCGCATATACGGGGAGAACCAACGATCCGAAGAATCCGTGGAAGGATTCATAATGAATAAACGAATGTGGTTCGCAAGATTTGACAAATATCGGCCAGAAAATGTTATCATTCGCACTATAATACATCAACTCAAACCCGAAATAACACTTCAATTAAGGAATCCTCCACCGAAGACAGTGGAAGAGATGACAAGAAGGGCAATAGAGGTGGAAAACGACTTGCGAGCATGCAACCGTTATAGACCAGGACCTCCAACCCGAGCCATAACGTACCCAAATAACACAAATAAACAGCAGCCCATCGTCAACACTAGTCAACCACGGATCACTCCTCCGAGGAATGAAAGTCTAGCAAGGCAAAATAGGCCACCATCACCCTGCAGATTCTGTGGCGAATGGCATTTCAATAATGAGTGCCCACAGAATCCTTATTTAAACGGACGACGGGCCGGAGCCACAGAACCTCCCCGTCAACCGGCCCGCACAGACAATCCCTCCCGCCCCAGCAACTCGAGTCCACCAGCCCCTTCCGCTCCAGCAGCCCAAGAAGGACGACCCGTGAACAGCAGACAATAAATCATCAAAATGATTATCTTTCTTCGTCGCCTCGGATGAAGGAAGAAAGCCCCCGAATTACGGAAATACTGCCAGCCATCTACTCATTTACTAATACAAATCAGCTGCCCAAAATAAACATTCAGCTAGAAAACACGATCATACCTGCGTTACTAGATACCGGAGCGGCATGTAACTTGCTAAGTGCCAAATATGCAAACCTATGTAGAAACGTCCGACCAGATCACAAGTTATTCTCCCTAGCTTGTGGGGACGGCACTATTAGGACGGAAGGTAGCATTCCGGTATCAGCAACAATAGGGCAGCTAAACTACAACATGGAAATGCAGATAATATCAGGCCTAAATGAAGATTGCATACTGGGAATCCCCTTCTTCATCCAAGAAAAAACCCAGATCGACTTCGAGAGGCACTGCGTATATATAGGCTGACAAAACCGTCAAACGGTTTATTGGGAAAGGAAAAGGGACAGTGAGCAACCTACCACGTCTAACATGGAATTTCCCGAACCCATCAACCATCAGGACATACTAAAGCCTGTATTACACGACTTCCGTGAAGTATTCAGTTCCAGCCCCAACATACAGCTAACCAGGACCATAAAACACACTATCCGGATGAAGGAAGATACGATCGTACATCAGAGATCTTATCCAATATCTTCAGGAAAATCCGAGATAATGTACGCGCAAATCAAAGAAATGTTGGAGGCTGGAGTCATAGAACAGTCCCATTCGCAGTACTCTTCATCACCAGTTATTATTGAGAGACCCGGCAAGGAACCACGATTTTTCGTGGACTATCGTAAGATAAACGAATTAACGGAAACCGAGACGTCGGGTCTCCCAAAAATTTTCGACACTCTTAAGGCATTAGGGAACGCTACCATATTCACCTTATTGGATCTTAAGAAGGGGTACTGGCAGGTGCCCCTGGAAGAAAACTCGAAAAAATTCACAGCATTCATGACTCCTGACGGGGCATCTTACCAATTCCGGGTGATGCCTTTCGGACTGAAAAACGCCCCAAGCACCTTTCAGAATTTAATGGTCCGGGAGGTATTCCCCGGAATAATACATCAATTTTGCAAAGTATATCTGGACGATATAGTTATCTATAGTTCTACACCTCAGGAGCATGCATTACATCTTCGCCTAGTATTGGAAAGAATACGAACACATCACCTCACAGTGTCTCCTAAAAAGTGCCAAATAGCGGTGCCAGAATTACCGTATCTAGGCCATATTATAGCCGGAAAGGTGATTAGACCCCAACCACAGCACCAACAAAATATCATAAACTTCAACCCTCCTGGTACAAAGAGACAAGTACAACAGTTTCTGGGAGCGGTAAACTGGGTAAGAGAATACATCCCAGAAGCAGCCCGGATTACTGCCCCACTGACTAAACTATTGCAAAAAAATGCTCCATTCCGTTGGACTCCGGAATGCGACACAGCATTCAACCAACTGAGAACCATCATAGCCGAAGAGGACCTACAGCTATATAGGCCCGATTTCGAAAGAACGTTCACGCTTCAGACAGACGCCAGCTTAGCCGGATTGGGAGCGGTGCTCTACCAGGAGGCGGACGACGGCACAAAACACGTGGTATCTTACGCCAGTACGGCCCTGACAGCGCCAGAACGGCGGTACCACTGCAATGAACTGGAGTGTCTTGCAGTGGTATGGGCTGTCAGGCGCTACCAAATATACCTGGAACATCAACGATTTATCTTGCGGACAGATAATAGATCACTCGTGTGGCTTAGGAAAAATAGCGACGGGAAAGCCAAGCTCACACGATGGTCATTACTGCTGCAAGAATATAATTACGAGATACAGCACTGCCCGGGAACTCAAAACCTGCTCCCAGACTATCTTAGCCGAAATCCGGCAGGTATGGAAGAGCACGACCCGGAAGAAGAACGACTCGCGCCACCATCATTTCACATAAACACATTAACTACCCCAGACTACGACACCAGACTGGAAGAAACCACTATGGACCTACGTTGAATATACGGGACAAGCCATAGCCCACTGTGTCGCACAGAACTTCAAAATGTCCAAAGGCATCGCGAGGGAGTTCAGAAGCAGATTCGGAAGGATTTCCGAACTCAAAAAGCAAAACCCCTCAATAGGCCAAGCATGTTCACTAAAAGTACCAGGAAAGCGCCTGTACTATTTAGTTACCAAGGAAAAATCTCATCATAAACCCACTTATGAAACTCTAAAAAATTCATTGGCATCCCTAGTAAAGGACCTCAAACAAAGAAAAATCAACGACATCGCTTTCCCCAAAATCGGCTGCGGCTTAGATAAGCTCAACTGGGGGAAAGTAAAACAAATCATCATTCAAGCTTTCCACACGTCCGGAGTACAAGTCACTATATGTAAATGGCCCTCAATGGACATTCGAGTGAACGCCATTATAGAAACAAATCTAATGGACGCCGTGAAAGCTAAACATGCCACTAATCAGCACATCTTGCAGAAAATCACAAAATGGCAACGTTTACGGCAAAAAGAAAATGTAACCCCACGGGACCAGTCGTTTCTGGAAAAATATCAGGTCAAGGACGGTATATTGTATCTGCGGAACCCAGAGGGAAACCAAGTTATGGTTACTAAGAAAATGCGGCGTAAGATATTATACAGACTTCATGACCTCGAAATTCACCCAGGGATGGCCGAAACAGACAGGCAAATCAGGCAACTATACCACTGGAAAGGAATAGCCAGGGACGTCAGGCACTATGTAAACAAATGTCAAACATGCGCCGTAGTAAAAGCCAACACGGCTCTAGAGAAAGCACCATTGGCGGCGCACACGCCGGAATTCGTATTCGAGTTAATAAGCATCGATATCTTGGGCCCTTACCCGGTAACAAGGAACAAAAACCGATTTATGATACTCATTGAGGACGTCCTTTCAAAATGGATAGGGCTATATCCATGTTCCGAAAGCAAGACCACCGACGTAATACGAGTCATCGACGAACACATCGCCCTATATGGAATCCCCAGAGTGATAATCTCGGACCAGGATAGCCAATTCACATTCACATCAATATATATCCTGGTGCGAAAATCAAAATATCGAGATTAGATATTCAGCTGCGTATAGACAACAAGCCAACCCTGTGGAACGCAAGGTTCAGGAGGTGAAAAAGGTCCTACGTACGCTAATGATGGCCGAACCGCAAGACACTTAGGATTACTATTCCCAACAAGTCCCGAGGATATTGCACGCGAGATGCAACGCCTCTACTGAATTCACCCCAGCCAGACTTGTCCTAGGGTACGAACTTCCTAGGACAGAGAGCTGGAGTACCCCGGAATATGTTACAAGACGGAGACTTCAACAGGAAGTAAGGCAAGAAACCTTTCGTACTGCCATACGATACCAAGAGCGTTATCAAAAAAGGTATACTAAAGAAGAACCTCCCAAAGTAACATATGCAGAAGGTGACCAAATCTTGCTAAAGGCACACGTCACGGAAGGCCAACCTTTTGCTCTGAAATCGAACGGCCCCTATCCAGTAGTAACAAAAATCACAGACACCATATATGAAATTAGTCGAAGTAATCGGCTAATTCGAGTGCACGTGGACCGCATGCGACCTTACCCGTCAGGGAATCTTGTACCTGATAGGGGAGGTGACGCACGCGAAACATCCCCCCCACGTTCTCCAGAACCTTCAATTCCAGATTCTGCCTCTGAAGCCGAGGAACCTCGAACTCTCGCCATTAACAACCCCTCAACTTCCCACGATCAGGGAAGCATTCTATTACCCCACTCTGGAGAACGTATTTCACCCTGTGTAAATAATTCAAATGCCCTCGGCTTCGGACGACGTCCCCATCGTCCAAGCTCCCCCCACTTCTACTCTAAACAGTTCCAGGGAATCATCCCCTGACGATCCGTTTCGGCACCCCATCTCCCCTCGGTATCTCTCCCGATACCGAGTCGACCCCGACTCGGAAACTCCCCAAAGAGATCGGCACCCTCGTTGCTGATCTCTCCCTCCAGGAAGCCGCGCAGGGAACTGGATCCGGGTCTCTTCGGAAGATCACCACATAGCGATTCGCTCAGCGGATTTTCCACTGATCGCTCGTGGTCTCCACCCCCCGAGAGACCTCCCCGAAGAAGGAGAGGAACGAGAGAAATACAGATAAACCGCGAAGCCTCCGACCAGGAAACTCGTCCCGCTAACGCGTAGGACATCTCAAGAAAAGGCGCCCCGCGTTTTCACATTCTGCTCGGACCCAAAGGTCACATGTAAATAATTATGTATATAGATAAGTAACAATAACATCAAAATTTTTTAGATTAGGTTCAATTATTTAGAATAGGAAAACCGTCCAACAGAAAATTCATACGTAGATTCACATACTTAGCGCAGGTCTAGATTTATAAACAAATAGGAAAATAAATCAACAAAAAACCAAAAAATATTGACAACTCGTCTTCAGGGAGAGGGGGCGTGTTGTATGTATAGCCAGAAAACTGAAATAATAGGTAGAGCGAACGCAAGGTAGAACAGTAAACCAAGACGGCGGATTTTTTGCTGCCCCGTGAGACGAAAACTTTTACATATGATATTTCACTGTACAATAATCCAATACTTATCGAGAGTAAATAAATGACTAGAAACAACATTAACACAAATACATACGTAAAAATAATAACATTTATTTAATTAACATTAGTCTCATTCAGGAAAAAACGGAAAAAGGTAAAGCAACGCCAGCTCAGGTTGTTTACCGAATGGGGGACTGGATTTCTTGCCGCCCCGCGTAACAAATTTTTTTCTCTTTATTCTTAATTAAAATATTAAGAAAACCAATCCATCATCAATAATGCTTATTATCATCGATATTGAGCATATATACATAAAACTTACTCACTTATTAAAAGAATAAACTTCGCGAAATGCCGACGCGGCGCTGACCGACGCCTGGCCCCAAGAGGGGGTGCGCGGAAGGCACAATGCGATGCGGAGAGGCGGGATCAGCCGCGACGTTCCAAAAATAGTATAAATACCGGTGTTTCGCGATCAGAACTCACTTACTTTCTCATCCAGACTCAGAAACACTCTGCAAGATATTCCAATAAGAGTCTTACTAGAACAACATACCTTCATTTACCAGCATTCATCAACATCGCAGCATACAAACAAAAAATTCCATTCGTCAATTCTAAACAAAAATTCATTCGTCATCGTCAAGAACAACTTCAAACTCTCCGTTATAAAGTGTACAGTGAAAAAATTAATACTTCGTCCGCTCTACCTTATCCGTTTGCCTACAACAGAAAATTAATTTTGATTTAGTTAACACACAATTTCATTTCATTTTTTAATTAAGGGTTATTAAATTTAATTTATTTTACGTTTTTTAGCATTAATAATTTATTTCTTTTACGAGTTATCTTGATTTTTTGGTTTTATTTAAAATTAATTACTGTTTTATTTCCCATCATCCCATCCTTAATCATAATAAACCTATGAAACGGCACCCCCCCCCCCCACTCTACTTACTCTTTTTACTTTTTACTTACTCTTTCTTATTTTTATACTTCTCGCTTGCTTTACTTGTCTATCAAATGACTACATATCCACATACATACATACGTACCCACCTACATGCATACATGCAGACATGCAGACACACACATGCGCACATATATACACATATATACACACATATACATATACATATATACACATA
Source organism: Tetropium fuscum (assembly GCA_964058915.1). NCBI lineage: Eukaryota > Metazoa > Arthropoda > Insecta > Coleoptera > Cerambycidae > Tetropium > Tetropium fuscum. The sequence goes on along the minus strand of CAXKVY010000582.1, from coordinate 178,954 downwards.
TACACATACATACACACATACATACATACATACACATATATACATCCGACAAAGCGAGAAAACAAGCAAGTTGGCCTTTTACGTGATCGTCTAGTTGTATTTGGTTAGGACCCAATTTTACGTTATGATTGTAGTTTTGTTTATACCCTGATTCTTTTAAAGTTTGGTATTACTTGTCCCTATTCGGATCTGATTTAAGTTACCTCAATTTATAACATAAAAGAACACTTGGAAAACCCTGATAGCTGTGACACTCTGGATTAATGACACTGTATTTAGATCTTTATATAGCACTGTAATACAGGTGTAAGACTATACTTTGTTAGGAACACAACATGATGGGTTACTTAATTTCGAACGTAAACGGAACTCAATAAAATACGGAAACTGTTTTAGGACATTTATTCTGACCATAGTCATATTTGCTAGGGACAATGGTACTGTTTGTTGAGACTATCGCCTCATATAAAGTTACTGCATAATTAGTAGTTAACATGGCTAACAAAGCATGACAAACTATTTGCAGATGAGGGAAACAGACGTGTAGATACCTTGGTACCATTTACTTCTAGATAATGAATCGTACAAACAAACAATGACGCAATGTCATTGTTTATGGCAATCGCCATTTTGATATTAGCGTAGGCAATCAACAAAATTATGTGATTGGGACCACGCAGGAGTTACCGAAGTCCAGTATAGGTAAAACTTCACGGTGCCCAGGGAATTTTCCCTGTATAATGTTGAGTACCCTAGTTAATACAGAACTTGTATTATTGTCTCACAACCTTTGAACCTCTGAAGATTTCCCCAGGGACAATCGTCTCTTCTGGGCGCACCAATCGGTGCAGGGCTCGCAGGGGCATAACTGGATGCCAGTACCCTCTATAGATTTGAGTGGTCGGTTCGCCGGCTTGCTAGACAATACACAAGGTGTGCATCGGACATCGGTACCTACTGAGTATAATGAACCAAAAGACACTCGTCAAATCTTATCCTATATAAACACTACACAAGTAAAATTTCACATATGCCTGGGGAAAAACCTCCCTGTATATTCTGAGATCCTGGCCAATACAAAACCTGTGCGATTAGTTCCGTGAACCTTACGATCCAAAACGCTCCCCATCTGTGGGGCGTCGATGACCGTTAAGTGGGAAAGATTCACGAATAATAAAACAACCACTGGTGTGCATGGCCATCGGTAAATACCGAAACATATGAAGCAAAGAGGCACGTGTCAAATCTTATCCGGTGCAACTTAGAGAGGTCCAGATGCTACCGCAGATGCCGACAACCACTTGAAGCAGGTAGTGATTGCGGTTACCGACTCTTACAGCAGGACAAAAGGACAGCGGATGACAATTACGTTAAGTGTGAAACAATGCGTTTGTTTTGTACCACTCATTACCCAAATCAATTAAAGTATTAGAATGATTTATGCACATTGATTCCCTCGGACATGATAAAATGCTAATAAGAAGAATTTATATTACATAGTGAACCTTAATCATACCAAGCTTCAAGTAACACAGAAAAACCAGGGGTTATACCGTAGACGGAGATATAGAGTCGTGGATTTACGAATGAATTACGAATATTTAACTGCCAAGTTCCACATCAATGATTTAGGACGTTAGATTGAAATAGAAGACAACGATGTAGGACATGGCAGCAGGGGTAGACCCTAGGTGACATTACCTAGTGCTGGGAATAGCGAGAGATTCGCATCCCTGACTTCCCCGGGTTCGAGAATATCGCTGTGGGTCGGGAACGTGTCCATGGCTGGTACGGATAACTTGGATCCACGGGTGGAAATTACTCGCTTCTTGTAGACAAAGGGTGCGTTGCGAACAGGCGTATACAGCTAGACCGGGCCTGGGGCAGCCCTGGGATACTCAACGTCTGCTAGACAGCACATCCGCAGAACACTGGACCTGGAGCGGTCCCGACGTAATGCGAAATTGGACAGTTGTGAACAGTTCTGCCAAACTAGACGGACCTGGTGGTCACAGAATGCTTAGCGGATGTTCTCCAACTCTCCTCGATTGAAGCTCGCGTTCACCCTTTTATACGAAATTTGTCGTGACGTAAACCTACCGACGCGGGCCGTTTCCCATGGGAACCCTCACAATTTGTTTATTTTATACATTCCGATCTCCAAAGCTACGCTAGTTTGTTTAGAATAACACCATTAAGATAAGGCGACCATCGCATGGACACTGTGTTAGAAAATCCTTTACCTATGTTACAGTAAAGGCATCGAAGGGATGAACACGTGAACACAGGCCATGTGGTTGCTGGGCTCGAAGGATACTCTCGTTTGTTTATATTAACATACTTAAGATAAGGTGAATGTCTTACGAAACTGCGTTAAAACTTTGCTAAAACAGCCATGAAATAAATAGAATATTCGTAGACCATAATTTTACGTATTTTAATAAATCTGGATATTTGTTGTGAAAATAGAAAGAGGACTGGACTAAAATGACGTAGATAATTTAGTTTAACCTAAAATTATGGTAAACCCAAAAATGAGTAGAAGTAAATTAGGAAATTTTCTCACAAACGCACGGCCTAGATACGGGGCGTTTCACCTAAATAGTGCCAGCAAGCAGAAGCATACCAGACGAGGAGCTGTAGTAGCTGAAATAGGTGAGCAGGATTTTTATTTACCACTGTGCTACGTTGGTATTTCAGGCCCTCGAGCCCCACCTTGTAAGAGTCTTGGCTGACCAAAGAAACTAGCCGTCAGGACTAACGACCTGTCAATTTCGTTAGTGGCGCCCTTGCAAAACGATATTTTTCCAAAACTTTTTATTTTCGAAAAATTAATCACCCAGAAAGGTCTAAAATTTTCCAATCCATCCATAAGAACTTCCTCCAATTTTTCAATTGGGGCAAAAAACAAAAAACAAAAACAAAACGAAAACCCCGGAGGAAGACACTACACAAAGCCTATATCCACCTGTCCGCTTTTTAATCAGAATTATTGGACTTGCATAATTTGAATTAGAATGTCTAATAATACCTGCGTCTAATAACTCATTTATTTTCTCCCTTACAATTTGTTTTTCTTGTTCTGATAAACGATACGGTTTATAGAATATGGGAATATTTGTTGTTAAATTTATGTCAAATTCGACTAAATCCGTAAAACCTAATTCATTGGAATTGCAGGCAAAACAATTTTCATAACGTTTTAATAAGGAGACCAAAGTATTTTTGTCAGTGTATTCTAAATTACCATAATTAATTTTTGTTATATCTATGGATAATACAGCTAAATATTGAGAAAATTTAGAACAATCAATATCTTTTACTAAAATTCTGTCACATCTACCTATAATACGAGCTTTGGGCCAAACAATTGGTTGATTACCTATATTAATGATATTTAATGCCGAAACTGGGCCTTCTAGAATTTGTGTGGGAATGTTATATTTTTCATTGCCATAGGAATGAAGTCGTCTATCTAAAAACACCGATTCTCCTATGACATCAAGATTAACTAACACGCGTGCTTCTTCAAAGGGTGGTAGCGGTTAATGTGATTTCGGGGCCAGCGATAGTTATTTTTAAACGTTTATCATTAATAATCGGCTGCCCTATAATAATATCTACACCTTCCATTTTACTATTTACAAAAATAATGGAAGTGAGAAAACAAACATTATTTATTTTTACAGGTATATTTTCACCTATACCCACAGGAAATATTAACCCACCTCCAAATGTTTTAATAATGATATCAGTACTTTTAAGTTTAATTCCAAGATCATTAGCTACTAATGAATTTGCAACATTAACTTGGCTCTCTGTGTCTAAATAACCTCTAAACAATTGGTTAACTATATAAACGTCAATATTATAAAGAGGGTTTACTTGCCTTGTTAAAGTATGTACGTTTTTTGAATTTTTGAACCAGCAGGTCTGCTCTGCGTGTCCTCTCCTTTTGCAGATCGGGCAGTGTAGGGGGGGTGCGTGCTTTTCAGGATAGAAAAATCTTCGTTTGCACTGTGCCTTCACATGTCCTGGTTTATGGCAGCTGTGACATACCTTAGGCTGTTGTCCAGGGTCGTTTCTTGTAGTTGATGCTCCTAGTTCTATGCCTTGATATTCCAGCTTGCTTAGGAATCCGTTGAAAAGCTGATCTGACGTATGAAAATTCCCGGCTCTGGCATTCATTTGTAGATCGTAGGGTAGACCATCTATTATACAGGATACTGCTTTTGTTCCAGAAATCCCGCACTGTACTACCAACATTTGCTTGTAATAGTAATAATGACGCATTGTCTCATTTTTTGTTTTTTTTTATAATTTAACATTTTATTAAGTATATCCACAAAATTGTCACACATAGGGAAAGCACTGATAAGAGCGTCTTTCCATTCACTCCACTGTAGTTCATAACTAGGTAAACTATCATACCATATTTTTGCGATTCCGGCTAAACGAGACTGCATACAGTATGAGAGTGCAGAGTCACTCCACCCGTGCACTTTGCCTATTTGTTGAATTTTATGCAGCCAAGTAGTTGCCGTGAGGGCAGAATTCTCTGGATCAAATTTAGGAATCAGCTCGACATTGGGAGTAAGGGTTTGTTTTGACCGTTTTTCTTGAAGTGCCTCATTTACCTTTTCCGCGATCAGCCGTGTAAGCTCCATGGCGGAGGTCTCGGTGTCGTCGCTGGATGAGTCAGACGACGGCGGTTTACGCACTCCGGAACCACTTGCATATTTTTCAAAACGGGGCACACTAGTGTCACTTTCACTGTCACTCATTGTGGCACGATTATAAGGAACTTTATCCCACTTCTGAATTATTGTAATTAAAATGTTTTAACAATGGTTTATTGGAAATAGTCAACACAACTTTTGAAACGTCTTTATTCTCTCAAGTTTATAAAACGAATGCCTAAGCTCTACCCTATGGTCTATGACCTATTTAACACACGCATCGTCTTTGTATATATTATGCGTACGTGCTTAATCGACATAATTCTAAATTATTATCCAGCCGCTAGCGTCTTCATAGCATGTGTACTAGCACCAGCCATGTCATTGGATTCTAACATATATTTAAAACTTCTCTAGATCTACCCTCTTTGGGTAGGTACTTTGCTCTCTAATCTCTGCTAATCTCTGATAACTTACCTTTCTTTGCTCTAAGGCTATCTATTTTTTGGGTTTTTGTGGTTATATTAGTGTTTTTTTTTGTGGTTATATTAGTTGAGCTGCGTTATTTTATGGCTAGTGTTTTTTTTTCTCCCCAGGGGTCCTGTTTGCAAGCTTCATTGGATTTGCCTATTATGGCTCACAACTGAAATCGCGGTCATTTGTTTTGTATATTGTATGTAACTATTATGTGTGATGTTGTATTATTTATGGTTTTCAAGCATGTGTGGTTTTTATTGTGTGTGGTTATTGTTAGGGTGGGTTGTAATAATAGTTCAGTGATGGGAATTTAGGATGGGTTGGGAATAGGGGGGTTCTGGCTGCGTCCATCCACGTGTTTTCTAATTTGTGCATATCTGTTTTAAACCTAGGACATAGTCTCCGTAATATAAAGTCGTTCACTTTGGGAATGCCCGCATAGTTCCTAAGCAACTCTCTGTGTGTATATATTGTAAGGCCCGTTATTCGTCTGAGGGACTTGTGTTGAAGCACCTCTAGTCTCTCCTGGCTTGTTCTTTGCGATTAGAGGATACCATACCGGGGTGGCGTAGGTCAGTAGTGGCCTTAAGTAGGCTTTGTATATGGTACCTGAGATATACTGTGGTGTATATCTCATGGCGCCATATAGCTGCATAAATCTAACGTTGTATTTGTTTTTTATTTCGTCTATATGTTGCTTGAACTTAAGCCTAGTATCGAGGATGACTCCTAGATATTTAGTTGTTTGTCCCCAATGGACTATGGTATGATTATGATATGAGGTATGATTCTTTTTGTCGTGAACATAGTAGCTTGGGTCTTCGTCGGGTTTGTTAGTAATCCCCAGCTCTTGTAGAAGTCTGTTGTTTAGTCTGTATATATCTGTATTAGGTCCTGAACAAGTGTGTTTGAGATTTGGATTTGGCAATTATTGCCGTATCATCTGCAAGGCGATATTTAGCCTATGATCTCGGGGTTGGGGTATGTCGTTTATATAGATGTTAAACAAAATTGGGCCTAAGGATGACCCTTGAGGGACACCCGAGACCACTGGATAAATAGTTGAACATGTCTCCTCGATTGCTACGTGGAATTTTCTTCCAGATATGTAAGAGTGGATAACTTTGCTGAGTCGTAATGGGTATTCTGCCCTGCCCAGTTTGAGTAATAACCCCGGATGCCACACCTTATCAAAGGCTTTTTCTAAATCGATGGTTTAGACGGTGAGTCTAAATCGTGAAGAAATAATATAGGGGCAAGTGGTAGCTGCTTCAATATAAAATTCTGTATGTTATCTAAACCGGGTGCCTTTTTAGGTGGAGTATTCTTGATTATTTCCCTTATCTGCGAGGGTCTATAGTAAATAGGATTATCTGTAGAGTGAATATAAAGGGTGTTGATGTAATGGTATTGCATTGAGTCATCAAAGTTATCCACCCTTATTCTGTTAGGAGTGAATTGTTCCGTGTATTGTCGTGCTAGGATATCAGCCTTCTCACGGTCGGTATGCGCTGTAGTTTGCTGATCTGTTAGGGGTGGGGTGGTATGGGGTTTTCGGGAGAATAGTCTCGGGATGTGATAGGGATCGTGTGGGTGGGATACTGCGTCGCCATATATTCTTATTCTACTATGTTCTTGTATGCTTTTTTAATTTCTTTTTCCAGTTTATTTAAGTGACTTTTAGTGGCTGGGTTAAGCGTTCTGTGGTATTGTTCTTTAACCGCGTTTTTGTCTTTAATAAGTTGTATGATATGACGAGGCAGGGGATTGGAGAATGAGGCTGATTTCCTAGTTTTAAGGGGCATGGTCATTGCAGTGTTTATTAGGCTCGTGATATTATACACACTTGCGTTTATTTGTGCTGGGGTATTACAGGTCGGGTAACATGTCGTGTTTACTGTCAGGAAGTTTTTAAATTTGTCCCAGTCCTAGTCCTTTTCGGAGTACCTTACTGGGGTGGTTAATCTACTGTGAGCTACTTGTGCCGTGGTGAGCTACTTGTGCAGTGGTCGCTGTTTAAAGCAATTTTAGTTTCGAATTCAAACGGATAATTTAGATTTTTTACTATCCCTATGTCTAGTTTTGAGTTGGCATATTTATATTAGGGTTATTTTCTAGATAGTCGTGCAATTTACCGCCTGCCCAGTTTTGTTGATGTGGCTGTAGCTCGTGGTTCCACATTCTGTGTTTACAGTTAGGGTCTCCGAATAGGACTTCGCTGTCATGCATGTCAAATAGTCGCTCCAGGTCCCGGATGTTAAAAATTCTGTTTGGGGATCTGTAGCAGGCTATTATAAATATTTGTTTTTTGTTGATTTCAACTAGGGCTGCTGTAGCCTCGAGGCTATTGTATTGTTGTAGCGTTATTTGATAATTTTTGATGTTGTTTTTTATAAGTAAAGCGGTTCCCAGAGTGTGCTCAGATCTTTCAGCTCTGTGAACTTTATAGCCCCTGACAGTAAATATTTTGTCGTCTCTAAGTCTAGTCTCTGTAAGTATGCATATGTCAATATTGTCTTCTTGTAGTATATGTATTAGTTCTGTCTTTTGTCTTAGTATTCCGTTAGCGTTAAAGTTAAGAAATTTTAGTTCGTATTTTTTTCTGGACATATTATTTTAATAATACGCATCGGATATTTCGCTAGATGTAGCTTGTATAACAGTCCAGGGTGCCAGACTTTGTCAAAGGCTTTATCGAGGTCTAGGGAGACAACCCCTGTTAGTAGACCTCGATTGAGGTTGGTGGTAATGCGTTCACAGATGCGAAACAGCTGTTGGTCGGTGGAATGGCTGGGTTGGAATTCGCTCATGACTTTATTTGTCTGTGCGAACTCCAATACTCGGGATTGGATGAGAGTATCTAATAGCTTGCCTATGGACGCTAAGAATGGGGAATACCGTAAGACGGTAAGGGGTAATAAGCAAGCTGGATCTGTGCGGGATTTATTCGGTTTAAGTATGGGGACTACCTTGGCTGTTTTCCAATATGTGGGATAATAGGTAAGTCTCATACAGAAATTAAACAGGTTAACCAGGAACATTACTGCAAGGTATTGTAGATTTTTTAGGGCAAAGTTGGGAATATTGTGAGGGCCGGGTGCTTTTCGCTTTCTAAGTGCTTTGATTACTTCATGTAATTGTTGCGGGGTGAAAAATATTGCTTGTTCGTCATTTTTAAGTTTTTTATTGTTAAGTGTATTTATGAATTCTTGTACTGTTATTTGGGTGGTTATATTTATTTTATTTGGTTTAAATTGATTTGCAAATGTTTGAGAATCTACATCTGTTTGCGCATTTCCACGGGCTGTGATTAATATTGGTATCGGGGGTTTTGCTTTTGTGAATAGCCTCGGAAGATCGTCGGGGAAGTGCGGATCGTCGGGGTGGGAATCTATGGTTTTTTTGAGAGTGCTATCTCTGAACTTTAGTATGCTTTTTCGGATTTGTTTGGTTAAATTATTAATTAGATTACAATAAGCGGAGTTTTTAGTTCTATGATATATTTTTCGCATTTCTGTTCTTTGGTGGATGATGTCCAAAATATGTCTCGGGAGGGGATGGGATCTTAAGTGATCTCCCAGTGTTTTTGGGCAGGTTGTAAGTGCTGTCTGTATAGTTATAGTTATTCATTCTGTAGCCTGCTCGAGGTCCTCAACAGTTTCACAATTTGAATTAGCGTTAATTTTTAAGTTTATATGGTCTTTAAATATTTGCCAGTCGTAATCTGTCTCTCTTGGAAGTCTAAAGGCTTTTTCTGTATTGTAGTCTATTTCTATGTTAGCTAATGTGGCTGTATGATCGCTTTGTATGTGCGGGATATTTTGAAGATGTATATTTTCATTTATATGACTGGTCACTATTATATCTAGTATATTATCTGATATTGGTCTAGTAGGCCAGGATGGTGCTATGATATTAGTATTTTGGTAGTGCCTTTGTGCATATTCATATAGTGTTATGCCGTTGTTATCCTCTCTGTTTTTTTGTTGTATTCCAGGATTTATGTGTACTGTTGAGATCCCCCAGCAGGATGTAGTATTTATTGATTTGTTTAAGTTTGTCAAAGTCTGTCATGTCTATTTTGTCCTTCGGCTTTTTATATGCTGATATAATAAGTATTTCTTTGTGTTTTGTTTTAATTTTTATTGCCGTGGCTTCTATGGAGTTCAGTCTGGGAAGGGATATTTGAGTTTTTCCGTATGAGTATGGCCGTGCCACCTCCTCTGTCCACTCTGTCTGTTCGTAGTGTATCGTAGTTCTGTATATTAAATGTTCTGCTTGGCTTTAATAGGGTTTCGCATAAGCAACATATGTCAATTTTCATTGTTGTTAACGTGTGTATTAATTCTTGTTTCCTACTGATTGCACTATTTATGTTAAAGCGTATAATTATTAAATTTTTCTTATTTTGTAAGGTCAGTTTAAATTTTAAGTTTTATCTGTTTATTTTCTTAATCTGTATTATTTTTAAGCTATAATTTACTACTTAATGTCTGTTCTAATTTTAGTATTGTGTATATTTATTGTTTTAGTTTTAGGTTTTATATTAATTTATTCTATAAGTGACATAAGTGAGGCAGACTTTGTCGAATGTTTCGGTTTTGGTTTTTAGTTGTGCTATCAGTGTTTTAACTACATTCCATTTTTGGTTAAGTTTAGTAATTTAACAAGTTCTATGATGTCCCTTAAGGGGTTGCTGTGTTCCTGTTCCTTATTTTGGTTTGCTTTTTGTGGTTGCTGATTATTAGTGAATTTTTGCCACTTTTCTATGGTTTCCGCTGTTTGTTGCTCTGCTTGTCTGTCCGTTATTGGTACAGAGGGGGTGACCGGTAGTCTAGTGGGTCGTCTGTTTGTTATGGGGGCTGTCTGTCTCGTTTGTGGTTGTCCGTTTGTCCTCTGTGTATGTAATTGTTTGGCTTTAATATAGCTGGGACACCCTCTATAATTGGCGGGGTGTTCCCCCCCCGCATAATGCACAAGTGCATTTTGTGGCTGTACAATTTATGTTTGGATGACTTTTTGCGCATTGAACGCATTTATATTCGCGGTTGCAAAAATGCGAGGCATGTTCCCAGCTTCTGGCACCGGTGGCACTGAGGCAGGTCGGTCCTCACATAATCGGTTATTGTTACGGATAAATGGCAATACTATTAAGTTTATAATATTCCGCTGCCGCATATTCCGGTACCGTAATGAGAAGTATGTTTGACGGCTGTTTTCTTGCATTTCTGCTTACCATTACGCGTGCTAAGTTAATTAAAGGTAATTATTTTTCTAGCAAATCTGGTTTTATGTGTTCATTCGTGATGTCTAAAGATACGTACTTGGCGACTAATTTTACAGACTTTTTCTTGTTAGGATTATGGTTAAAAAATTCTACGTTATTTTCTTGTAGTTTAGCCGCTAAATGTTTGTATTGGTCAATGTTCCACGGGAAACATATTAGTGACGAGTTATTAAACTTAATTTTTATGTTTGGGGTATATGTGGCATTTAAGTAGTTTATCATATTCGCGTTGTTATCCGTATATATATATATATATATATATATATATATATATATATATATATATATATATATATATATATATATATATATATATATATATATATATATATATATATATATATATATATATATATATATATATATATATATATATATATATATATATATATATATATATATATATATATATATATATATATATATATATATATATATATATATATATATATATATATATATATATATATATATATATATATATATATATATATATATATATATATATATATATATATATATATATATATATATATATATATATATATATATATATATATATATATATATATATATATATATATATATATATATATATATATATATATATATATATATATATATATATATATATATATATATATATATATATATATATATATATATATATATATATATATATATATATATATATATATATATATATATATATATATATATATATATATATATATATATATATATATATATATATATATATATATATATATATATATATATATATATATATATATATATATATATATATATATATATATATATATATATATATATATATATATATATATATATATATATATATATATATATATATATATATATATATCTATATATATATATATATATATATCTATATATATATATATATATATATATATATATATATATATATATATATATATATATATATATATATATATATATATATATATATATATAAATATATATATATAAATATATATATATAAATATATATATATAAATATATATATATAAATATATATATATATATATATATATATATATATATATATATATATATATATATATATATATATATATATATATATATATATATATATATATTATATGTATAGGGGGTGGTCTAATTGGTTCTGTACTTGTGGGTGATTGTGTATTTTGTGTAGGCGCTGTTTGTATGTTGGGTGTACTAGTTGAGGGTTGATTTTTCTCTACTTGTATTAAATCTAAATTTAAATTTTTGAATTACCTTTTTTCTTTCTTTGCTTTTTTTGGTTGTATTTCAGGTGAGCTACATTTTTGCTGTTTTTATTTTTATTTTTAGCGTTTTGGCTACTATTCACTATTAAGAGCAACCCTTTTTGTATTTCAGTGTATCGGCTGGCAAATTCTAATTCATTCTCTATATTGTCCATTTCTGTGTCTAATTTCTCGCTTACTGGGGAATTTGTGTGTATTGTATTAATTAAGGGTGGAGATGATCTTGATGAGCGTATTGATGATCTTATTGATGTATGGGGTGAGTTTATTATGGCATGTGTAGTGATAGTATTCGTGTTGGTAGTTGGTAGATTCGTGTGTATGTGATTGTCTTATTCGTTGTGGGTTCGTTTATAAGGGTATGTTATTAGACGGGGGTAATCCGTTAGTGGGGTACAATAGGTTGAAGTCGCTGATGGCGGAGTTTTATTGATAATTGCGGATGTTGTTGGATTATTTGTGGTATAATATGAATGTAGTTTTGAATTATCCAATATTTCGCTGTCCGAATCTGTTGTATTTGTTTCAAATGGTTCTTTAAGGTTTTGCATCGATATTGATTTCGGCTTTAATTTTAATTTGATTGGATTATTCTGTTCTAAATCCTCTCGGTTCTTATCTCTTTTACGCTTCTTTTTGCCCTTTGGGCTCGGCATGTTGTTTATTTCGGCTTTTTACAGACGGTTCTTATCAAAGTGTTTTGTGTGTGACTTTTTTTTGTTGGCTCTTAATTGCACGCGTTTGAAGGTAATTAAATGGGATTTAATTGATATCTAGCTGGACGTATTAGAAGGATAACGAAGAATAATGTAGCACGCTTCGATATACTTACACAAATGCTTCCATCGCCGTCGGAATCAAATGTGATATCTCAGATGAACTGACTACAGCGCTCTGGAGCTGCTTTTAAATGATTTCGGAGGGTTTTTTCGCGTTGACGCGTGATCTCCCTACCTACCAGCGCATGTGGCGCTGTCCGATATTTCGGTGCCTTGAGGTGACGGCTACGCAGATTCTTGATACTGGAAAAACTATTTCCGGCGGCGCGGTACCCAGAAGGGGTTTGTTTATGACCTGGTTATAAGCAGAACTGAATGTACAATTTATTACCAATATTTACCTAAAAAGAAAAGAAATTTTACGAGGCATAATAACGGAGAGAATAAAATAAAATTGAATTTAACGTAATGGGGTGGTAATTATTTCTATTTCATTACACATATTGATATGGAATTTCAAAAATAGTATTTCTGCTTTAATAATAAAGGAACGTTAATTATAAGATTATTTACGCTTATTAACTGAAAATTATTATCTACTTAACAAAAAGTATTATTGTTCTCGATCATCTATAAATTAATCTTAAGCCTATTTATTTCCTCATAAGATTGTATAAGATTATACAGAAATTTGAGACGGTCCTGAAAAATCCGGCCAGGCTTGGTAGCACATCGGTAACGCGCAAACAACAAAACTATGTTTGTCGCTCTGCTAAAAAACGAAAGGTTGGAACGATGTGTCAAAGGTACCAGCACCTGCTGGGACATACCGATTCGCCGTTTCGATGACTCATGTATAATAAATTTAATAATTGGTATGTATAAAATTAGTATAATATCTTTGGTATGTCATTATTTTTCAAATCATTATATTTTGTTCAACTTCACCAGTTCATTTAAAATCTAAATATAAATTTTAATCTTGAAAATAAATAACTTTTCAATAGCAGAAATTAATAAAGGCTAATTCTAATACCAATATGGAAACTTAACAATTTGTGCTTCCAGGTACTAGAAAACGCAAAAAAGTACTGGTTTGTTGTAGAAGACATATTTTAATGTCCTAATAATAAAATGGTCAACTGACTTACCTTAAGGAATGTTGACCCATATTATATGAGTATTGCCGCTCGAAGAATTACAATAACTACATGTAGTCGCAATTTTTCATTAGCTCGGACCGCACGAATTTTTAAAGCAATTTTCAGACTCCCGCCCCTATACCCTGTCTATCACTCTATCCACATCCGCCTTTGCCCATCGCTTACCGTTAATCCTCACTGCAATTCTGCCACAAAAATCTAGATCTCAGAGAAGGGCCGGGTAAAAGGGTGGGTTGTAATTCTTCGAGCGGCAATACTCATATAATGAAGTTTGGAAAATATTAATATGCCAGTTTAGGATTTATAAAGCTTCTGGTACTGCCTGTGTCAATTAGAAATTTAGCGTTTAATTCTGGGATAATTATGTATGGAAGTTCTGGTAAATAATTATTTAAATGTATTATGTCGTATTCTCCGTACTCAGGGTATTGTGAAAATCCTGATTTCTTATATCATTGGGATTAAACGTTTCTTGTTGTTCTATATATCGATAAGTGTCGTATTCGTTAGAATTTAAAGGTGTATAATTTAATTCATTATCGTAATGAGTAACAGTAGTATAGGCATCATCTTGTAAACTTTGATTAGCAGTATAATCATTTGTTGGTGCGTTTTTTAAATTTTGATTATCAGTAGATTCATAATAATTAGAGTTGGTTTGTTCAAATGGGTTCTCAAAACGTATTTGATCTATGACTTCTTGGTTAAATAATTCTTCATGAGTAAAATTAGGTTTTTGATTAGGATTATTTTGGAAATAATTTGGTCTATTAAATGGAACTGAATTTCGACTAGTTGTGCTCATAGGCGTTGGTTTATAAGTTGGTTGTATATTTCCGGGTTTAAAAACATTTTTTGGTTGGCCAAATACTTGACTATTTGTCGGATATTTTTGAGTATGATTAGGTTTTGATGTAATCGGTATTGGGGCTTGAGGAAAGTGTGGTGGAAAGTTATTTGTAGAATTTGGTTGATTATTATATACTTGAGGCGGTTTATAGCTATTCTGTATATTCGTCTGTGGTAAAGTCTGAGGTCTATTATTTGTCATTGGTTTTTGATTTTGATTAAATTGATTATTATTATTCGAACTGCGAAATTTAAATTGTTGAAAGTTTTCTTCTTCTTGTACAAAACTCATAGCTTGCTCTAATGAATTTGGTTTTTTAAGTCTGACTACTAATTGTGTGTTATACGGTAAATTATTTATATACGTTTTTAAAGTGAAATCATTATAATGTTCTATTTTCATTAATTTAATATTGTGCTCGTCGCTACTAGCATTTAATTTAGCAAATAAAAGGCTTCTAGTGTCTTGAAGTCTCATGCCAAAGTTTAATAGATTTTCGTTTTTATTTATTTTTGTATTTAAGAGATCTTGTATTAAACAATCGATACTTCTTTGATCAGCGAATGTAGTTACTAAAATATTTTTAATTAATTGCCAGTTATTTATTTCTGATCGAGAACAGATTAGGTCTGCTGCTCGTCCTCTTAGTTTAGAAAATATAGTATCAAGTAAACAAATATTTATAGGTGCATCAGGGTTTGTTCTATTCTGAAATGCTCGTAATAAATTCTCAGATGAAGTTACAAATCTCTGTAATAATTTGGGGTTACCATCGAAATTTGGAATATTATCAGCTTGGTATCTTAATAAAGAATAATTTATTTCTGCCATTTTTTGATTTGCTGTTGAATTATTTTCAGAACTATCTAGATTTAAATTGTCTAAACTATTTAAAAGTTCGTCCAGTTTAATATTAAAATTTTATAATACAATAACTACTATACGAAAATGTTTTTTAAATTCGGGTTAAATATAAAATGGGTACCTAATATGCAATGATAAAAATAATAAATTTGTGTGCTTACAGTATTAACTTGAGTAAAGATGTTTTAATTTTACAGATGTTTTCTAGCTTGGGCCAAACTTTTCTACACAAGAATTAGGGTTACTCGTGGTCTATGAAAAGTGAGTGCACGATCTTGGTTCTTCAAGGGCTTATGTAAACGAGTTACAAGTGCAAAGCCACACGATGTTTTCTTTGTTTCGGAAAGGGTGGATATAGCGATTATAGTCCGCAATTTCCGGTTAGAAATTTCTACGAAACTACAATTTCTCCACAGCCTAACACTGGTGTTTTCTGGGGTTTCTTTCTTGAGTGGAGTCTTCGTTCTTTGTTCTCTCTTGAGAGTCGTTTTCTTTCTTTGTTCTTTCTTGAACTGGGCTTCTTGCTTCTTAAATCTAACTTACATCTAGGGTGTTGTCGGTGAAGGGTTGGCTTCTTGCTTCTTAAATCTAACTTACATCTAGGGTGTTGTCGGTGAAGAGACTAGGCGATACTAGATATCCTGGGTTGATTCCCCTCCTCGTGACGTGATCTCGATGATCGGCTTTTCTTAATTACCTGGCCTGATTGCCCAGTAATTACAACGATTGTAATTGGTAATTAAGGTGTGACTTTTCCCTCACTGTCACTGTCGGTCTTCTCATTCAGCTACTCTGTGTTCACTGAACTGGAAATTTTCTTCTGGTTAGGATCTTCGGTAATTTAAGAATTGAAATTCACAATAATCAGCGATTGATTAATTTATACCATCCTACCGACTGCGCCAGTTTCGATTCGGGTCGAGCGAAACAAATTTTTTAAAAAAAGGAAAATTTTATTTCCGGAGACAAACTAACAGTTACAAGTTTGAGCAAAAAGTGATTTACAAAGGCATGGAAGCTTATTTATAACGTCGGTGTTATCTATCCCTGACTTTGCAGTCTGCACTATGCATTATATTATTATAAGAATAGCTTACTATGTGGGATCGTAACTAGCATGAGACCTGGGAGATTGACAAAGTTACTTAATCCGTTAGATAAGAGTTTAAATAAATTAGAGGGAAAGCGCCATCACATGTCGGGGCGAAGGAAATGTTTATAATACCACAGCCGCCAGCCGACAGGTAATCTTTACTTTATAATTTGTTGTGTTTTAGAATGGATACCTAGACCACAGACGAAATAATATCTAAACCACAACACACTCTAGAACAAGTGATTGTTCTTAATATGAACAGGTGGTTGTTAAAAAAACGCGGACGTAGATCTGCATTAAAAGGTTATCATGGTATATGATAAAGTTGGCTCTGAACAGTATTGTTTAACCAACATAAGTTCCTTTTTTCTGACGTATGGTTGATGGAACGTTATTCAGTAATGATAACATTGATACCAGGATATGGATAAATAATGAGTGTGGTTTTGTCGTGCGACAAACAGTGGTTATTAAGGACAGGGTTTATTATATAGGTACTTAAGTACCTATATAATATAAAGGCTAAGCTAAATCACATACCAGGCCGTCTCAATAGCGCATGCGCGATTTTGCCAGGCACCTTTCAGGAATTTAAATTAAATGAATTTGGAAGATGCCTAGTTTAGATTGCAAATCGTTCTTACAAATTTTGTTTATTTGGAACGCGAAAAGAAATCGTGAAATATTATAGATGTGTAACAGCTGTTAATATATTTGAGTGTGTAATGGGATGATTTATTATTTATAAGTTTACTCGTACTTTATTTTAAAAAAAGGAATAGTTAATTAAAGCTAAATAGTGAGGTTATGTTTAAGTTATATTCTGCTGGGAATGTTATTTGAATAAATCGAAATTTATTTTTTTTATACGTACTTACTATTAATTTTCTATATAGTCCCATCAATATTTATATTTTCTCATAGGTATTAGGTACCCACCCAAGTATATTTTTGTGTAGGTGTAAAAGATATCAATATCGTCTACATTATCATATTTTCACAACAGCTCAGCGAGCTAAGACGTAGTGTCAAGTCACAAATACGTGTAGTTTAGAGACCACTGTGTTAATGGGTTCGATCCCCAGCACAACAAATGGCAATGTTGGTATGAAAGTAAAATTAGCGAAGCACCCTAAGCCAAAATCAAAACTACTGTGTGAGTAATTTGCCGCTAATTAGTTTTGGAAAAATTAATTTTGCCGTGTTTTTGTTTTTTTTGTTGGGGTGCTTCGCTAACTTCATATGAACTAGGCGAAGCACCCTCGAAGAAAACAACTATCAACATCATAAATCGAAATTTGACTTGGGCCATAATTTGCCGGTAATTAGCCGCTAATTAGTTGTGTTTATTTTTTTTCGTTTTTTGGGGAGCTCCGCTAACTTCATATAAACTCAGCGAAGCACCCTCGAAGAAAGCTCTTTCAACAACATAAATTAACTTGGGCTATAATTTGCCACTAATTAGCCGCTAATTAGTTGTGAAAAAATTAATTTTGCTGCTTTTTGTTTTTGTTTTTTTGGGTGCTTCGCTAACTTTGTATGAACTTAGCGAAGCACCCTCGAAGAAACCGGCTATCAACATCATAAATCGGAATTTGTCTTGGGCCATAATTTGCCGCTAATTAGTTGTGAAAAAATTTAATTTGTTGTGTTTATTTTTTTTCGTTTTTTGGGGTGCTCCGCTAACTGCATATAAACTCAGCGAAGCACCATCGAAGAAAACTGCTCAACAACATAAATCAAATATTAACTAGGGCTATAATTTGCCACTAATTAGCCGCTAATTAGTTGTGGAAAAATTAATTTTGCCGTGTTTTTTGTTTTTTTGGGGCTTCGCTAACTTCATATGAACTTTGCGAAGCACCCTCGAAGAAAACGGCTATCAACATCATAAATCGGAATTTGTATTGGGCCACAATTTGCCGCTAATTTGTTGTGAAAAAATTAATTTTCCGTTTATTTTTTGTTGGGTGCTTTGCTAATCTCATATGAACTTAGCGAAGCACCCTCGAAGAAAACGACTTTTAACATCGTTAATCGAAATTTAACTCGGGCCATAATTAGCCGCTAGTTAGTTGTGGAAAAATTAATTATGCCGTGTTCTTTTTTTTTGTTTTTTTGGGTGCTTCGCTAACTTCATATGAACTTAGGGAAGTACATTCATCAGTCATACATTAGGAAATATTACATATTAATTAATTAGAAAAAAATATATTTCAAAATTTATTCTCGTTAGAAAATTACTTTGTACTTTGTAGAATTTATTCGAATTGAATATGTTTTGTGAATTTCACGGAGCTTTTTATGAAATTCACAATTTAAATTGTCGCTCTGAAGCAATGTTTCTGTTTCGTCTTATTTCATCGAATTTTCCAATCTTCGGACTTTCGCGGGCTAGCCCGACAAAGATTTAGTTCACGGATCGGATGTAGAGGCAGTATAGTCGCTAACCAGTACCTTCTCCTCTCCATAAAGTCCGTCCCTATGCCCCTTCCAAACTAGCCAAGCAAATTCATGTGTACGACTGAGTCTTGGCAAATCAGAACCACTACAGCAACCGAAACCTGCGAGAACTTTGTTTTGTTTGTTTTGTCTCGTCGAACTTCGTTTTGTTCATTGATGTATTGTTAAACAAATGGAAATATTATATAGTACGTTGAATCAGGAGTAAAGTTTATGAAATTACGAGTTCACAGTTCCATTCATAAACGTGAAATATGAGAAAACAGAAATAATATGTGAAAACAGTAAGTACTTTTTTTGTTAATTATTTATCTTTGATTGAATAAATAAGTTTGGCCCGCAAAGTTTTGATAAGTTCTGTTAATCAATTTGTGTTTCTGAACGAATGGAAATTTTTTTTCCTTAATTGGAAAAATTTTCTGTCTAATGTGAAATAAACAAAAAATCCAACCTGAGAAAAAATTCATTATAAAAATCGTCATAAAAACAAAAACATTATCTAATGAATTGGAGGAACAACAAATGTAATTTGCATTATAATAATAATTATACCGATGTTTTTGTTCCGTGGCGGAAAATTTTGATGTTTTTTAAGTACATAAACATTTGTACTTTTTTCATTAAATTTATATTCTTATCTTTCTAAATGTATGTATTTATGTCGTTGTTTGTCCACCAATACATTACATACTTTTTGAATTTTTTTTTAAATTAAAAAAGTCAACAAGCTCATACAAATTTTACTTTCATTTGTTACCAAATATACACATTAAAAAATAATAATTAACAAATCTAGACTTGAGAATATTTAGAGTGACAGTATCCATTGTAATTATACTATCAATTTTTTTTTCGATTATTAACATTAATTAATTTTAATCAATTTTAAAAAACGAGTCCAAAATCTGTTGTCCAGTTACTGTTCATTTTGAACTTCACGTTGAAAATAAAAATCGTTGAAAGTAAAACTTAGATAATAAATTAAACATTAATATTGCACATTAATCAACTAAAATTTAAACAAAATATATCCAATAATAAATTTGTTAACTAGTATAAAGATTACAAAAATATCATATAGTCAATTGATTTTATAATATGATAGTATTATTACAAATAATTCAATATATAATTTATCTCAAGAAACGTTCTTCATAAAACCATATTCATCACCCAGTTGCTGAAATCCATCGGGTTTTCCCCATCGGGAATTCCAGTTATGGCTCATTCCCAGTTCGTGGAACGGCGTTCGGTTCCATGCGCTTTTGGGCGAGGGCCGGTGGGAGCGTGGTGCGGCTCCTCTCGCTCCCACCCGCCCTCGCCCAAAAGCGCATGGCACGGGACGTCGCCGTCGGGACGTGGGGGGTCCTAACTTCTTATGCTCACAGCAGAAAGAGAATCTCAGTAGCGCCTCTGGCGGCCAATAGTTGAGCTCCCTGAGTCGCCCTCCCCACTGTATTTCCTGTTAGTAGTCGCAGAGTGGGAGTAAGGGGAAGCAAGGGGAAGAAACTGTAGAGCATTTTCGTACAAGTTAGGACCCCTGGTCGGGACCGGCATGTTTCACAAGCTGGAAACGCGCCTTTAGGAATGAAATTGTATTACCATGCTAATTCACCTATTGAAAAAATCAACTTGGTTTCCCAGCTAGAATTCCCAATTGTTATTCTTAACTGGGATCTAAATCAGGAAATGCAAGTGGGGATTAGCTATCGCAAAAAAATGCAAGGGAGGTTTTAGCAGTGTCAATAAATTTTTTGCCTTCACGAACTAAATATTTTAGCCATTCCAAAAATGTCAATAAAGTCAGCAGAAAGTATAGCAGAACAAGGTTTTTATTAGCTTAATAAAGGGTGCTTATTCAGTGCGTCAATTTTAATTTACTTGCTTTTTTATTTTTTTTTTGAAAAATAATGTTCTGCTAAGTTTAGATCAACTTAGAGAACATCGCGAAAAATCGCAGATAAATAATTATGTCTGCCTCTAAATGCTTCAGCTAATTAAGTTCTAATTAAGCGCGTAAATGAAAATTGAGGATTTTTTCTCGAAAATTAGTTTTCTGCTAAGATTAGATCAAATGCGAGCAGATCATGGCAGAAAAAAACACAGAAAACGGTTTCTATTGCATTTCACTGTTCAAAATAATCAAGTGCTCTTTAAAAGCAATGCTGACAATTTAAATGCTTAATTTATTTTTTTCGTCATGTCAAGCTAAACACGTCATTTCAGAAAAACGAAAAAAGCTGCAAAATTCTAAATTCCACAACTTATTAGCGATAAAAAAACTGCAAATTCCTGGTGTGGTGGCAAATCATTTTTTCGATGTCGTTTTGCTAACTTGATGGACGTAATAAAATAAATTATTGAAGATCAAACTCTATAAAACGCTAGTTGCAACTTTGCGGTGCAGATTTGAAAAAGATTTTCAATTTGTCTGATAAAAATTTGTTAATTGATTCATCACAGCCGTCATAATCTTTGGAGTGATATATTTATTTCCTGGAAAAAATGCCTCGAGGACGTCCACCGACGATCGAGATTCGAAAAATTATTGATATCGTGCAAATTCACAAGAATGAAATCATCCGAGACGAAAGAAGCCAGACTCTCGTCCCAGAGACGCATTTAGTGTGGAAGACTATGTCAAAAAAGGTGCTTGAAAAGATGAAACCATCTACACTCTACTCCTATGTAGTGAACGACACATTTCCTTGAAAGCCTCCTTGTTCAGCAATGCTCAAAATATTTCAGCGGAAAATATCAACGACACGACGATATCTACGATTGATGAAACGGATCAATCTCTTCATAAAAAAGTTGACCTTCGATTTATTGTAACATTGACCAAAAATAAATTCGAAAAGCTCATCTTGGAAACTCAGAGGCAAACAAAAGATGAAAAGGTCGAACTAAATTTCGAGTCGTCAATATTTTGAAGCCGCAAAAATGGACGGACATCCTCTCCCAAAAATTTATGACGAGTATCGCTTATCTCACGGATACTACTTTAAAAGCAGTTACATAAGTCGGGACAAAATTTCAGGTGAGATTATTGATTTTTATTTAGCAAAAGTATTTGTAAATAAATTTTAAAAAGTAATAATATACGAATATAGAAATTGAACTGATTAATACTCTATATGAATGAATTATTTTATAATGAGAAATTTTTTTTTCGTGAATTTACATTTCAAAATTAATTTGAAAATATCGTTACAAGTTACGCGATTATATTTGTGGTAGCCAGGTAGAACTCTACAAGTCCATTTTTGATAAAATTGAGTTAGTGGCAGATATAATGACTCTTCATTAATATTTTGTAAAAGCACAAATATAATGAAAATCAGTGTCGTTGAACTGCCTGAATCCATTTTTTAACAATTTATTCAGGGAAAACTACTCAAGTCCAAAGAAAACTGTTTTCAATTTTCATTGGAACCGAAATATTCATTCTAATAAAATAAAAGAGGTAAAATACGCAAATACGTAAAGAATAGCTAATGAACACTTATAGGAGTGAAGATGAATAACTGTCAACTGAAGCGATCGTTGCACTATATGTACTTGCGCAGATATTATAAACTAAAACAGTATTATTATAAAAGATAAAATTCTGGTGAATAGGAAGAAGGGGATCCTTCAAATTAATTTCCTTACAACTTTCTAACTGGAATAAAAAATCAGTTGCTACAATAAATTTTCATATCAATTCCTGCATATCTACGTAAGTCCATTTTTCAAACCAAACTGCTCAAGTCCACATTTTATTTTATTACGTGAAAGATTGTTATTATTTTGAAAGTGCTTTACAGTTATCACAAAGTGATTCGAAAGCTTTATAAATGTGCTCAATATCAAACTCTACTTTTTTATTGAATTTATCAGTGCCAGCATTTGATTCTCAAAACTGGATTTACTTAAATCTCAAAAATGGACTTAGGCAGTTTTGCCTGCCTACAAAAATATATTGATTATTAAATATGTCGCATATATTTATCTTTTCATATGCTTTTTCAAGGTCGCTGCACATGCGGAAGCGAGTTAAAATGTCAACTCTTACCGCGAGCCGATTTTGAAGAGTTCGTAAAAATTGAATGTGTCGCATCTGCCGGCACTACTGATTGCGGGAAGCGTCAATGTCGCGGCGAGTCCCGAAAAAGAGCTGTGGAAACTTTGGAAACAGAAGCAACTGAAATGTATAGAGCAAGAAAAGCAGCTAAACTGATGAAAGAAATAGGTTCTGTCGAGCCTCCCCATTTATACAGCGCCGAGGTGCTGAGAACTGCTAAATATTAATCTCAACGCACGAACACTACTGCGTGTGAAATGCTGTCTGAACACCAGGACACCGTTAGTATTTCGACATGGTTGATGAGATGGATTCAATCTGGTGCTGAATATCTCAAAGAAGTGGTATGTAATATGTTTTTATACTATTTAATTGTAGTTAAAGCAATTAATAGTATCGAATTAAAGTAAGCAGCACTTGTACAGAATAAATAGAGTATGTGGTTTATATGCCTGACAACATAAGTCTATAATTTAGATTTCCGGGAAAATGAACTCTTAATGTTTGACGTTTGATTACACGATTACAAGTTACAATTAGAAACATTTTAATAATACACGAGACAAAAACTATTTTGCATTTATACTTTGAAATCAAATAACATGTTTAAAAACGTGAAGTATGCTCTTAAGCAGATTTAAAAAGTTATGTTATTAGGCCTCAAACACATTTTTTTGCATAAAAAAAAAATTTGAGTAAACAATCAAACACAATTTTGTAAGCTTAAATAAAAAACTTGTTCAGATGAAAAATGTCAAATAACGTAAGCTTGGTCCAGAAAAATGACGTGTCTAATAACTCAAGTCCATCTTCTGCAAATTTTTAAAAAGCTTAATGACGGAACTCCATTTTCATGGAATGTCACCTTGTTTTATATTATAGTTTTTTTTAATGAAAATATTCAATATATATACCAATAGACCTGGTAAAAAATATAACAAATAAACGTTGGAAGGAAATAAAAATTATACTTCTTTACCAATAGAAGTTTTTATATGCCTTAGAACTCACATTAAATTGCACATTTTTTTAATGCAATAATACATATTACAAACAAATATAGGGCTGTGCAATGGGTTCACCAATATCCAGTACAATTGCAGAATTAGTACTAGAAGATTTAGAAAAAACCATAATTCCAACATTAAACTATAAAATACCATTTTTCAAACGTTATGTTGATGATTGCATAACTGCATTTCCAACTGAACATAAAAATTCTATCCTAAATAAATTTAATAGTTACCATCCAAAAATACAATTTACAATTGAAAGCGAATCAGAAAATACAATAAATTTCTTAGACTTAACTCTTATAAATAATAAAACTGAAATATTAACAAAATGGAATACAAAAACAACATGGTCTGGTAGATATACCAATTTCTACTAAAAAAACCCTTACAACCATAAAAAACTGTAATAATTGGTATTGCAGACAGATCAATAAAACTAACGTCTGCCATTTTTAGAAAAGAATGCATAGAAAAAGCAAAAAACGTTTTAATAAATAATAACTATCCTTTTTCTCTAATCAACAAAATTTTCAAAACCCGAATTCACAAATACTACAATTCTCCACCACAATTAATCAATACAACTAATACTCGTAAAACATACATTGCCTTACCACATATACCACAACTATCAGAAAATATTTCAAACATTTTAAAAACATATGATATTCACACGGCACACAAAACTACAAACAAGTTAAAATTCCTTTACACAACATTAAAAGACAAAAATCCACTTGAAAAAACTACACACTGTATATACGAAATTCCATGTAAACAATGTGATGAAGTCTACATTGGTCAAACAATGCAACTTCTTGAAGAACGTTTAAAAGGTCACAAATATTCAGATAATATTACAGCTCTAAAAAAACATTCTCAATCAATTTAACTACGAAAATACTAAAGTTATAAATAAAGAACAAAATTATAAAACACGCCTAATTATGGAATCAATTTATATTCAAAAAAATTCCTAATGCATGTAATAACAAGAAAGATACAGAACATCTTTCTACAATCTACAATTTGTTAATATAAAAGTATTAAATAAATTAACAAAACACATTCTCTATATATATAAACTTATATACGTACATACATACCTACTTACTATAAATATACATCTACATAATATTAACAACCAAAATTAGAATAATAATGAAATATAAAATAACCTAAGTTCGTAGAGTTTCTTGTAAGACCTGTGGCTCACCTTCCACGTTCCACTTTTTGCGTCTACACTCCGAGATCACCTTTTTGGCGATCTCGTTGTGCCGGTGGATCCTCTCGGAGTGCGAGAGGTGGCACTTTTGTAGAACGTGGGAGATGGATTCCACAGTTCCGCAGCCCCCACGGCACGCTCTCTGCTCTGGGGGGTTGGATGGATGCCCCCTTGTGGGCAAGGTACCGGTCCGGAGATGGACCGCCCGGATATAGTCGCGGCCGGACCATCCTCGAGGCCGAGAACTCACCCACGAGCGACTGGCGTTGTCGTCCGAGGCGGACTCGATGCCAGACACCATCGGCTTGGTGATTAGTGCCTGCCTCCACTGCTGGCGTGCGGGAATCGGCCCTCCCATCGATAAGAGCCTCTCCATGATCTTGCGTGTATCTTCAGTCTGAAGCACCCGGCTGAGCAACGGGTCTGAAGGAGCCTCGAGAGCCCTTGTCAGCCGAGCCAGCAGCTGTTGCGGGACATTCTTGTAGAGCTCCATCACTCCCAGCCCCCCATCACGAACACTTGCGTGAATACACGAGTTGTTCGTGTGGGCGGCCAAATGCAAGTTCTTGCGAACCCACGCGCGAATGAGTCGATCCGCAGATTTGAGGATCTTCCTATCCACGCGTGTGTTCTGTAATCCATACAAAATTTTAGGAATGATGAAGCCCCTAAGAAATCCCAGCTTCTGCTCCGGCTTCAAAGGAGCTCTCGAGGTGTTGCTCAGCCAGGCGTTCAGATTAGGCAGCGAGGGTTTGTTCACGCCAGTCGGACCGAATTGATGGCCAAGGTATCTAAAACTTTCCAGCGTCGAGATCGAAGGAATCCTTTTCCCGTCGATCGCAAAGAGAGGACGTGAACACGGCACAGGAATTTTGTCGCCACGACTAGGTTTAGCCGAGACGGCGCAGGACTTGGCCGCGTTCACGTACATCCCTCGCTTTCCGCGGAAAGCACTGACAGCGTTGAGGATTAGCGGGACGTTTAACTCCCTATTCTCAAAGATGATTAAATCATCCGCAAACGCTATGAGTGCCACTCCGAAGGAGCCACTGATGGTGCCCCTGGGAATTCTGCGTTTACAGAATCGAGCAATTCGTCCACGACCATGTTGAAGAGGACGGGGCTCAGGGGGTCGCCTTCTTATGTGGAGAGGACGCGTGAACTCGGCCCCATTCCGGATAACCGTCGTGGAATTGGCGACGCTGCCCATAACGTACTCCACCATACCCGCGTGGATATCACTCCTTATCATCGCGCGCCTTATGGAATCATGGCCCACGGAGTCGAAAGCTTTCGAGACGTCTAGGGAAACTACATTATAAGATTTGCTTGCTGCCCTGCGGGACCTTAAGTAGTGGTCCAAAATCAGGCAGTTCCCTAGCGTTCCGTCCGACTCCGTGAAGCCGCGCTGGTGTGATGATAAGGATATGGCATCCCGCATTCTGCGTTGCAGTATCCGGTGGAGTAAATGCTGGACAGCCGACCCGATGGAGATGGGCCAGTTTGCAGCCATCCGACGGTCACCGTTTTGGGGACGAGTACGGTCCTCTGTGTAGCCCATGTGGATGGTTGTATGTTCAACCCCAACACGGCCGTAAACAAAATGCTCAGTCTCAGGGGACTTGGCTCCTTGACCGAGGGGACGGTAATCCCGTCCGGTCCCGGCGCTGAATGTTGCTATTTGGAAAGTGATTTCAAAATTTCAGTCTCAGTGACTGGCGTGAACACGCTGTTCGCGGTCTTAAGATCATGGATAGGTTCCATGTAGAGCGCTTCCACCTCCGCGGTATCGGGCAGGATGGGGTCTTCATGTAGGGACCTGCCCATAATGATCGTGTCGGCTAGGCCGGCACGATCCTTCTGGAACAGGTCCTGGGCCTTCTTGAAGGCCGAGGCCCGAGCTCCACCCCCGGTGTTGATTTGCCCATAGTTCTTGACCGAGTGTCTAACCCGGTTGTTCGTGCACCCGCGCTTGCCATGGCCCCTACGTGGAAGCTACCATTCCATGTAGGGCCATAGCTACAGCCACTCGTCGATGTGACGAGTGAGTTCTGGCCTGCTACCGGTAAGGGTCAGATTGATGAGACGGTGGAAGGGCAGATCATATGGTCCTAACTGGAACTTAGCGGCCACTAGAAATTCCCTGAAGGGATTTGATATGGAGAACCTCCCTTCAGAGGGACCGCTAATTATTTCCACCTACTCATTCTGAGCAGCGATTGGGCGCTCGCTGCTCGTGGGCAAGCGTGGGCGTCTGGGCGAGGTAATGGGGGGCTCGGCTCGGGACGCGGCGGACTCTTGGCTAGGTTGCCAAGAGGGCCCAGCCACCTGCCCGTCATCGGGAGATGGCCGCGTCCTACGGCGGGGAGGACTTACGACTGGCGCATATTCGGCGGAGCGCTTCCGTCCTCTGGATTTCTCCGCGGGGCGGTCGCGCTTCGCCGGATGCGCCAGCTCAGGGGATAGTGTCTGGCGCCTTGAACGACAACGCTACCGGACTCTGCGAGTTCCGGAGACTTGGTTGGGGCGTTGCAACCTGGTGGCGACTTGTAAAGTTCAGAAGTCGCAGAACTGCCACAAGCTCTCGGAGAGGGGGTAGGGTCGGGGACAAGTGCGGCTGCTATCGGGGAAAGTGCAGCTGATTTCGATGGCATGGAAAAAGCCGTCAGGTCAACGCGAGACTGCTTACTCACCACAGGCAGTGTGACCTCGGACGGGCTTTGCACAGGAGGGTTGGGGGGGTTGGAATCCTCCTTGGGTGTAGCCGAAATGAACTCTCAAGCGGACTTTTTGAGTTCGAGTTTATTCCTCCTGTGCCTGACCTGGTGTTCGGGGAAGCCCGTCTCCGCGGACATCTTCTTAAGGAAGATGGCCTTATGGCTGAACGCCTCCACCCAGCTATGATCTCGTATAGTTCAGACTCGGGCCTTGTTTGGAGAGCCTCCAGCTTTTTGTCACACTTATCGGGGTGAGTTCGGCGCTCGTGTTGCCTGACGTCTTGATAAGTGGGGAATCGTGCCCCACAGAATTGGCACTTGTCCCTGTCTCCACACTCCCTCCGACTTACGTGGGAGTTTAGCTTCGACAGGGTCGCGAAGCTGAGACCGCAATCCTTGTAGGTAAGTGCGGGGGGAGGAACGCTGGTGCTTTGCCGGCGCCCTATAGGCTTGGGCGCGCCAATCCCCCCGCTCTCTACTCTGCTGTACAAAGTGGCAGCAGTTTTACGACCAGAGGCTGAGGGCCTGCTGGTCGCTGCTTCCGTTGATGGTAAGGTTGACTTGGAAGCTTTATCCATCCTCCGTTGGCCGTTAACCGTGCTGTACACACAATACACGATTAATGTTACCGACTCTCACGACGTGGACGTGGAGGTATGGGCCAGAAGTATCGTTATGTGATACTTCCTGGTGATAATCTCGGCAGAACACTCGCGGGACACTCGCTAGTAGAACGCTTTGAAAACTCCAAGAAATATCAGAACGGTGACTCCCTTGACTTTTCTTTTCAAATGCAATCTTCTATTTTGCTTGCACATGTACCCCCCCCCCCCTGAAAGGGGAGGGTTGCTTCTGTCGTGGTGTGGACTCTAACTTTTAATAATGCCGCAAGGATTGAGTCTCAGCACCGCGACCCTGTGTTGACTTTTCTTTTCAAATGCAATCTTCTATTTTGCTTGCACATGTACCCCCCCCCCCCTGAAAGGGGAGGGTTGCTTCTGTCGTGGTGTGGACTCTAACTTTTAATAATGCCGCAAGGATTGAGTCTCAGCACCGCGACCCTGTGGAGCTTAGTTGTTGGGCGCTCCGTTCGTTGGCTGCTGCGACGAGGCCCAAGCCCGGCGCATGACCTCAACATCTCCATGATCCTGCGGGTCTCATCGGACTGGAGCACCTGGCTGAGCAACGGGTCATTGGATACCTCCAGGGCCCTTACAAGCCGGGCCAGCAACTGTTGTGGCACATTCTTAAAGAGCTCCATCATTCCCAGCCCCCCACCCAGTGGGTTCTTGCGAACCCACGCGCGTGTTCTGCAAGCCGTACAATATCTTGGGAATGATGAAGAATGGACAGCTTCTGATCCGGCTTCAATGGGGCCCTGGCGGTATTACACAGCCAGGCGTTCAAGTTAGGCAGCGACGGTTTATTCACGCCGGTCGGGCCGAAGTTATGGCCGAAGTACCTAAAGCTCTCTAACGTCGGACCGAAGGGATCTTTTTCCCGTCGATCGCGAAGAGAGGACGCGAACACGGCACAGGAACTTTGTCGCCACGGCTTTCCTGGAACGTATGTATGCGTCCAGAATTAGGCAGTTCCCTAGAGTCCCGTCCGACTCCGTGAAGCCGCGCGGGTGGGTGGAGAGCGTAATGGCATCCCGCATTCTGCGATGGAGGATCCGATGAAGCAGGCGCTTGACAGCGGATCCGATGGTTATCGGACGCCAGTTAGTGGCCATGCGACGGTCCCCGTTTTTGGGGACGACCACGGTCCTTTGTGTAGCCCAGGAAGTGGGTTGAATGTTCAACCCCAACACGGCCGTGAACAAAATGCTTAATTTCAGGGGGCCGAGCTCCTTGACCGACGGGACGGTAATCCCGTCCGGTCCCGGCGCTGAGTGCTGCCACTTTGAAGTGGCTATAGTAACGTCATTTTCGGTGACCGGCGTGAATACATTGCTCGCGGTCTTTCGATCCTGGATAGGCTCATAATCAGGCGGGGACGCCCGTTCTAAGATACCACCGTAGAGCGCTTCCACCTCCGCTGTGTCGGGCAGGATGGGGTCTTCATATAAGGACCTGCTGTCTACGCTTGCCGTTCTCTATAGCCAAGAAAAAATAAAGAACGGAAACGAGCTCTGCGGTCGGCGTTGATACGTGAAATAAGTAGTGAAAAGTAGGAATTATCTCGAGAATGAGATCGATGGTTGTTAATGGCTCAACTAGCAATTTGATTTATTAAAGGGCGCCACGAGGTTTTATAGAAAAACCTAGAAAATATCTACAATAGCTGGCGTAGATTTTTACTGCTAGCTCGACTGTACTCAGGGTCGAAGATCCGTGAATCCTGCGATTTACGAAAGAAAATACGATAATATAACAATTAATTGTCACTTACCTTTATTTACTCTCAGTTCTCGGCTTCGTAGTTCACTTTAGATTAATGAAAAAATTACGGTATTGATTTAAGAATGCACTGCTTCTAGTTATAGGTTCTACTACACCGGCTTATAAAAACTGCAATAGGGAAACTGAATTTAACGGTGTAGGTTAACTATTAATTTATTTAATTTATTCTAGTCAGTTATTGTTCAGACTTGTTAAATAAATGCTGGGCAAGGAATCTCGTGTCTCATCCAATCTTATTAAGTGTCGGATCGACAATAAAAAAAAACTAATCAGAGGTACGGGAAATGGAAGGCGAAATTAAACAAGTAATTAAAACAAAATTAACAAAAACGTGGCCCAATGAACTCGTATACTCAGGACACAGTAAATACTATTAGAACCAAATGAAATTCGTAGAAACGGTAAAAATAAAATATATAACCCTAAGGAAACGAAAATAAGATTTTTGTTTTTTAACACGTTAAAATAAAACACGGCACCTCAGATAAGGCAAAAACTAAAATGTATAATTTCTAAGAAAGCTACTGGAATTACTATTGTGAAAACGTCAGGTATTTAATATATGAGATGATTACGTATGACTTGGAGTGTCGAAATTAACATGAAAATCTAGAATTGCCTGTATGAATTATGAATGTTGATAGAAATGTAATGTAAGATGTTGGAATGTGAATGGAAAATTTACCGCGTCGGATAAGATTCATGTTGTATTCTGACTGACTGCTCGCCTTAGTTTTTTCTCGTATTTATGCGAAATGTTATGTCAACTCGTCCAGTCATTGGTTGCGTGCGCCAGCCAATGGCGTGCCAGAGAAATGTGGCGCGTCTCGCAATACGCCCCCTCCACGAGAAGAGGCTTTGGGTCACGTTTTTTTTGTTGGCTAGTGTATATTCAGTTCTGGTACACATTTGATGCTAATTATTTGGTTTCCTAGCTAAGTAATGATAAAGAATATGTTATTTACAGTTAATCCTATCTAAATAAATAATCCTAATTAAAACTATTATTTACATGTATATTCGTACAATCGCCATGAGGCGACCGAGCGGCTTCTTCTTTTTTCTAGGGGGACTATGGCTTCCACCACCACTGTATCTGGTCCGTCGAGGTCGTCCTCGGACATGGGTTCGCCCGCAATGACGCCATCATCAGGTGTCAGAGTTTGAGAAGTGCTCGGGCTCGAGCGAGTGGGACGAAGGGGAATAATGGTAGGAGAAGAAGCTCGCTGGGGATGTGGAATGTTTGTAGGGGGGTCGTTTGCATCTTCTCTTCCACCGGGCTCAGTGGAAGTGATGCGGGTTCTAGGTGCTAGCTTGTTGGGAGCTAGGGGCTCTTCAGGATCCTGTCAACTGTTATGTCAACTCGTCCAGTCATTGGTTGCGTGCGCCAGCCAATGGCGTACCAGAGAAATGTGGCGCGTCTCGCAATACTCCTCATGATTACCGTGTCGGCTAGGCCGGCACGCTCCTTCTGGAACAGGTCCTGGGCCTTTTTGAAGACCGAGGCCCGGGCTCCACCTCCGGTGTTAGTTTGACCGTAGTTTTTCACCGGGTTATTTCTAACCCGGTTATCATTACGCCCGTGTTTGCCGGGACCCTTACGTTGTATGGTAGCCAGCCACTCCCGGAAGGGGATCGGTATCGAGTGTTCCCCTTCAGGGGGACCGCAAAGAATTTCCACCAGCTCATCTTGAGCGGCGATAGGACGTTCGCCGCTCGTTGACAGACGCGGGCGTCTGATCGCGGGAGGTTCGGCCCGGGACAAGGCGGTCTCCTGGCTAGGTAGCCAGGAGAGCCCCGCCACCTGCCCGTCGTTGGGAGATGGCCGTGCTCTACGGCGGGGAGGACTTACGGCTGGCGCTTTCTCAGCGAGGAGCTTGCGCCCATTGGATTTCTCCGCAGGGCGGTCGCGCTTCGTCAAGTGCGCCAGCTCTGGCGCCTTTTCTCCCCTCTGGAGACAATGCTACCGGACTCTGTGTGTTCAGGAGACCTGGTTGGGGCGGTACAACCAGGCGGCGACTCGAAGAGTTCCGAGGTCGATACATTACCATAAGTTCTCAAAGGAGAATCTTGGACAGGGACAAGTGCGGCTGCATCGTTAGCGGAAAGTGAAGTTAAAGGACTATTGTTGGAAGAAAAAGCCGCCAGGTCAGCTTGAACATGTAGGTTCACCCCGGGCAGTGCGGCAGAGGACGGGCTTTGCACAGGAGTGGAGGGGGCGTTGAAAAGAAACCTCGAGCGGACTTCTTTAGTTCGAGTTTTGCCCGCTCGGGGTATTTCTGGTAAATGGGCTTTTCTCTCCTGTGCCTGGTGTTCGGTCAAGCCCGTCTCTGTGGACATCTTCTTAACGAAGATGCCCTTACGGCTGGAGGCCTCAAACCGAGCCATGATCTCAAAGAGCTCTGACTCGGGTCTTTATTGGAGAGCCTCCAGCTTCCTATCGCACTTATCATGGTGAGTTCTATGTTCATGCTGCCTGACGGCTGAATACGTGGGGAAATGAACCCCACAGAATTGGCACTTGTCCCTCGCCGCATTCCCTTCGGCTAATATGTGAGTTAAGTCTCGACAGGGAAGCGAAACTGAGACCGCAATCCTTGCAGGTTTGTGCGCGGGGAGGGACGCCGGTGGATTGCCGACGCCCAAACGGCCTGGGCATGCCTGCCCAGGCAACGGCATGCCGCTTGGCTTACTGTTGGAGGTTGTAGCGGCAGTTTGGCGACCAGCGGCTGAGGGCCTGCTGGTCGTCGCTCCCGCTGATAGTTTGTAAATGGGCGTAAATGGGCGTTTGTCATCCTCGGTTGGCCGTTAATCGCGCTGTACACACAATACGCGATTAACGTTACCGACTATCACGACGTGGACGTGGAGGTATGAGCCGGAAGTATCGTTATGTGATACCTCCTGGTGGATAATCTCGGCAGAACACTTACGTGGGATGGTAGCCAGCCACTCGTCAATGAGACGAGTGAGTTCTGGGCCAGATTGATGAGTCGGTGGAAGGACTGTTCATGTTGTCCGAGGCGGAATTTAGCGGCCACGAGATAGTCCCAGAAGGGGTCGTATATGTAGTTATCCCCTTCTGGGGGACCGCTTAATACCACCGGCTCATCCTGAGCAGCGATCGGTCGTTCGCTGCTCGTGGACAGACGCGGGCGACGGGGCACAACTGGAGGTTCGGCCTGAGCCACGGCAGTCTCTTGGCTAAGTTGCCAAGAGGGCCCTGCCACCTGCCCATCGTCGGGAGATGGCCGTGCTCTACGTCGAGGAGGACTTATGACTGGCGCATCCTCGGCGGAGCGCTTCCGGCCTTTGGATTTCTCCTCGGAGCGATCGCGCTTCGCCGAGTGCGCCAGCTCGGGCGACAGTGTCTGAGGTCTTTTCTGACCTCGAGTGATAACGCTACCGGACTCTGTGGGTTCCGGACTCCTGGTTGGGGCGGTACAACCTGGCGGCGACTTTGAGAGTTCAGAGGCAGTCGAACCGCCACAAGTGCTCGAAGGAGGGTCGGGGATAGGGACAAGTGCGGCTGCATCGGATGCAGAAAGTGCAGCGTAAAAATTTTCTGTTGGCAAAGAAAAAGCCGCCAGGACAGCACGAGACGGCGGACTCACCCTTGATGGCACGACAAACGGGCTTTGCACAGGAGGGGGGGGGTGTTGGTATCCCCCCGTGGAGTGGCCGAAAAGAAACCTCGAGCCGACTTTTTAAGTTCGAGTTTTGCCCGCTCGAGGTACTTCCGGTATATTGGTTTCTCCCTCCTCTGCCTGACATGATATTTGGCCAAGCCCATTTCCAAGGACATCTTCTTAAAGAAGATGCCCTTTACGCTGGAGGCCTTGATCCGAGCCCTAGTCTCAAAGAGCTCTGACTCGGACCTCGGTTGGATAGCCTCCAGCTTTTTGTCGTACTTACCTGGGTGAGCTCTACGCTCATGCTGCCTAACGGCTTGATATGTGAGGAATCTAGCCCCACAAAACTGGCACATCTCCCTATCACCGCATTCCCTTCGGCTTGTATGCGAGTTTAATTTTTATAGGGTCGTGAAATTGAGACCACAATCTCTGCAGGTCTTAGTGGGGGGAGGAACGCCGGTGGATTGCCGACGCCCTGTTGGCTTAGGTAAGCCGGACCCCCCCGCTTACAACACTACTATATAATGACGTAGTAGTATTGCGGCCGGAGACTGAAGGTCTACCGGCCGCGGCTTCCGTTTGTGGCATGATGTTAGCGGAAGCCTGATCCATCCTCTGTTGGCCGTTAATCGCGCGGTACACACAAGACGCGATTAACGTTACCGACTCTCACGACGTGGACGTAGAGGTATGGGCCGGAAGTATCGTATGTGATACTTCCTGGTGGCAATCGCAGCGAAACACTTGGGACACACAAGTATAGGGCTTTGAAAACTCCAAGAAATATCAGAACGGTTGACTCCCTTGACTTAAGAGAGTCATAGTTACTCCCGCCGTTTACCCGCGCTTGCTTGAATTTCTTCACGTTGACATTCAGAACACTGGGTAGAAATTGTGTCAACACCCGCTGGGGCCATCGCAATGCTTTGTTTTAATTAGCCAGTCGGATCCCCCCGGTCTGTGCCAGTTCTGAGCTGACCGTTGAATGCCTGCCGAAGAGGACGCCCTTGCGGGCGCACCCGGGGCCTCGCAGCAAGACCGTTCCGCGGGAGGCCATGGCATGGGACCGAACTCGGATCCACGAACGCCGCGAAGCATGTCAGCATGTCAGCCGCGACTCGATCCTCGCCAAGCCCGACACGCCCCGATCCTCAGAGCCAATCCTTATCCCGAAGTTACGGATCCAATTTGCCGACTTCCCTTACCTACATTATTCTATCCACTAGAGGCTCTTCACCTTGGAGGGAGACCTGGAGACCGAAAATTACTTTTGAACATCTCTGCTCTTGGCAACATAATTATCTTCTCTAAATCAGCCGAAACTGTTAATTCGCTTTCACTTTCTATTTTTTTGGCATCTTTCTCATATTCTTTTCGTGCGGCGGTATATTTGGCTTTGTGATCAAGATATTTACAGCATACATCACAGTTTATGTAACGGACTGGATCCTCATGGTTTTCTTCTCTTTTGTGCAGTTTGAACGCCGTGCACGGAAAGCATTCTTCACACCTCAACTGGGCAAACGAAATATTCATTGCAGCCACTTCTTTTCGGTATAATTCATAACTTCCCGTAAAATTCGGGTTTTTTAGTTTGAAGTCCTTGTACATCATGGTTATGTTTATATCAGAGGGTAAATATAAACGCTTTGGAGCATGCTCTCTTCTGTAATGTTGTATATTCGGTTGAAATGTTTTAATATGGCGATGTCCTCTTTTTTGGACTGACGTAGTAATACTGGGTTTCGAACCGACTCTAATATTTTTTAAAATGCGGTCATTTTTGTTGTAACCTAGTGTTAAAAGAAGAAACACTTTGCAAACATTTACATCTGTTCCTTCGGAGTCTTTTAAAAAATATTTATACGTATTCTGACGACGAGAATTAGTTCTTACTGTCGTCGTGTATCTTCCCTTACTCATCTGTTTTACACGCCCACTAACAGATAAGCGCTGATCTTCTTTACTAAGGTTCCAGTACTGCCTATTAATATCTTCTTGGCGAATTGGCGAAATCAATGGATTTTGAGCAGTTGCGTATACAAGTATTAAAATTGCACGTACCACCTTATGCTGAGATGATTCAGTTGTTATTTTTAGTTTTTTTCGTTCACTTGCAGGTATATCAAAACTTTGCCGCTTACGTGGATTTCCTTTCTTGGTAAAAGATTTATTCAATTTTTTTTTCAACACAGTCAAGCGACAAATTTACAATGTCCGCAACAATGTTCTTAACCAGGTTGTAATTTGACTGGGAATTGGTTTCGCTTTCGGCATGCAGCTCTGCAAAATTTAAGCTATCAGATTCAGCTGTTATATGAGTATCCGAACGCGGAACTTTAACACTTTGTTGATTAGCAGATGAAGCGTTAGCTAAAGATGCTGTGCTTTCTGAGGAAGAATCGTATTCATTTTTTGGACTATAATCAGGATCTTGTTGTTGATGATAGATATTTGTAACATTCTGCTTCCTTGTTTGCACTTTTGCTTTTTGCATATTTTGTTTTAGTTGTTTGTTCAAGGCCAGCGTAACCAAAAATTTACTTCGACTGCTCGCCATTCTGAAACAATATAAAAATAAAATGCGGTTTTACTAGACCTTTAAACCAATTTCAGAATTTCTATGAGAAATTCGAATAAAATACAAAATCTATATAAATATTTGCTCTAAAATACATTTAGGTATACTCACTTATTATAACTAACAGCAACACAATAAGATTATCCGGTGGTCTTGCCAAAAAATACTAATTACAGCAAAATCGCGGGTGGCATTTTACAAGTTACCACACAATTTTGAAGGTTATGCACAACAAATCACAAGATATTAGTAAGCCGATTGTTCCCACGCTAAATGAGAATCCCTAAGCTTACTATCCCAATCGACCAGATAAGACGTTTTTCTTTGTAATCGAGTTTAAGACTAATAGGCGTATACAAAAAGAAATTGTCCTATGTGTACACTTAGGACAAAGTTAGGTATGGAATGTTAGTTGGGACAAAATGTCTTCGTATTTAATATGATTTTGTAGATAGGACAAAACTAAACACACAAATTGGCGGTCTATAAAATGAGATAGGACGATTTTGCTTTGTAAATTAGTTACAGGAACACTGTAAGTATCCAAAAATGCACTTAGGACAAAATCTCAAATTTTGTTAGTTAGGACTGAAGCGTCCTAACTGACGACACGGTCCTTAGCACGGCAAAATAGGTCCATCGCGTACCTACCTAAAAATCAACTCCTATCAATATTACTTATAAACTAATCGATTAATTAAACATTTACCTAGCTTTTGTCAACGAAGGGCCGAGCCCTAAACATGTCGACCGTAACGTGGGGCATGTGAGTGTCGGAAACAGGTGACACATAGCAAATATAACTAACAGCCAACCTGATAATTACAAAAATCCTCACGGGATCTTGTCAAGATCACTAGAAAATCAAACTGCATGTTGGCAAAAAAATATAAACTCGTAAAACAAACTTAGGAAAAAACTTCAAATTCATACGTAAAATAAATTTAGGACAAAATTTCAAGTTCATACCTACAAAATCAATTTAACAATTCTAGACTAGTTGAAATATAAACTTGTAAAACAAATATGAACAAATTAGAGAATCAAAACTCATACCTACCTAATCAAGTTGATGTTTTAAACGAGTAAGATATTTCTGAAATAGAACTAAGTAATACCTATATACTTACCAAAAATATTCTTGATAAATCTTGACTGCGAGATGCAATTTGGTACTGTGGGATGATATTAAATAAAATTCCACTAATTAAAATTAAACTATCGATAGAGCAATACAGAACCAAGTAGCACTTGCCATGTAACAATATATGTAATATCACTGCCCACGTAAAAAACTGTTAGCAAGTAAAACACACCTAAGAAGAGGAAGGAACCGAAACAATTATAATCATATACATTGCACGACCAAAAGTTGGTAAAGAAATTGCGACCCAGACAGATTCCTACTTGCCCAGAGGATTCGGTAGATCGAGTAACTGAACGAGGGCCAAGATCGGGACTGTGAGGGGCAATATGGATAGCCAACCAGAAAACGACAGCTAAGAATGAGGCGCGATAGACGATAACCAAATTACGGTACAAATGCCAGAATTATCGAGATACAGTCACACGGCAGAAAGACCAGATTCACCTGACAACCACCCACCATTGACATCACCTGAACAGAGGGACCTCTTGCCCAGGTGGCCAGGAGAAAAGACACCACATGCTTCACCGAATATACACGTCGGCACGCCTGCTTTTCAAAACATGAATCGAACGCCACGACAGCAAAATGAAATCTTACCTGAGAACGGCGCACCACTTGAAGATTTAGTCACCCGATTCACCAAGTCTTTTAAGGATGCTGTGTAAAGCCTGACCACAACACAACTCATGGCCACAAATCAGGTCAACGAGAGGGCCTTATTAACGCATCCAACTACATCCTGGCATGAATACAAACCAAATGATAGGCCAAAGTATACGGCCGAACCCAACACAGATTCTAGACCGAAAATGTGGTACTGCCAGGAATGACATTACCGTTCGGATTGCCCGGGCAACCCGTACAAGAGGGGTCTTTTAAACTACCAGAAGGCCGGCCGGAACCCAAATCCCGGACCGGTCCGGAACGTAGATCAGCCCAAAACTGCAACCTCCACTCCCTACCCGCCAAACAAGAAAGACACGAATCAGGAGAACTATACAGGAAGAAAATGGTGCTAGGAATACCATTTCTAAGTTAGACCGGCGCACAAGTGGATGTGGAAGGCGGGAAGGTCACAATAGACCATGGAGTGACAAAACAAAAAAATATATAAGGTGAAAAACAACATTATCGGCAATTAAGGCGTTATAATCTCCTTAATCAATTTCCTTTATTAGGCAAAGGCCGTACCACTTAAAATCTCCTAGTCTCGTCCGACCTCCGAGGTTAAGCAACATCGGGTGTGGACGCAACTTGGATGGGTGGCTGGACTTGCAGCCTCCAATTCAGTTTTTTACTTTTAATTATTTGGTATAAGGCAATTAGCCCGTGCTTTTGGCTTTTGTTTTTCTTTGTATAAATCAATACACGACTTTTCTTGAGAAACCTGCTCCCCCTTTGCCTTTCAGGAGGGCTTAGTCCCTGAATTAAAATAATGTCTTAGTCATTTGCATAATTAAGATTATTAAATAATATTTTGCCTCATCCTAACTGCTTGTGTCTATCTGCATAACTTTAGTGTAGAATCATACAACAACTGAGATCTGTTAAGCGTTGGGGTAAGTACAAATTATTTAAATCTTGACAAATTATTTTATCATTTCTTTTTATAAAGTACCTTCAGTAATAAACTCACCTGTCCCTTGAGGCTCACCAGGTTCCATAACCCAAGCCCTGAGTTTCTGTCCATCTCTCCGGCGAGAGTATCGTCGGTGGCGCCCTATTTGCATTAAATATACTTACCTTTTCCTCATTGTCATATACGCTAGTCACTTCTTACTTTTTGATAATTTCTTCAATTGAATGACTTCAATATCTTCCTCCTGCAGAACATAGATATTCTGAGCTTCCAATTTCAATTATATTATAAAATTCTAATATGGCAGATTAGTGCATTGGATTTAAACCCCAAATATAAAGTTTACCCTTTTTTTAGAAATTGCAACCTGAAAAACTCTTCTTCAAGACAAGGCTTCACCCTTAATGGAACAACTTTAATTTTTTCATGATCATACTTTACTAATTCTTGTAATTATTACAGTATTAGTAAGACAATTATTAGTTACTTTATTATTTAATAAATTTATTAATCGATTTTTACTCGAAGGTCAAACCATTGAAATTATTTGAACAATTTTACCTGCAATTATATTAATTTTTATTGCTCTTCCCTCTCTTCGATTAATTTACATCCTAGATGAAATTAATAGACCTTTAATTACAATTAAAACTATCGGACATCAATGATATTGATCTTACGAATATTCTGATTTTAAAAATATCGAATTTGATTCTTACATAATTCTAAATAATCAATTAAACTTATTTAATTTCCGACTCTTAGATGTAGATAACCGAATTGTAATTCCATTTGAATCTCAAATTCGTATACTAGTTACATCATTAGATGTAATTCACTCATGAACAATTCCAGCCCTAGGTGTAAAAATTGATGCTACTCCAGGACGTTTAAACCAAATTAGATTCTCAACTAATCGTACTAGACTATTTACTAGAAATTTGTGGAGCTAATCATAGTTTTATTCCAATTGTAATTGAAAGAATCTCACCTTCTTATTTTATTAAATGAATTTCTAAAATAATTGAAATTTCATTAGACGGCTGAAAGCAAGCAATGGAATTTTAAATCATTTAATAGTAAATTAGCACTTACTTCTAATGAAAAATTTAGTTAAAATTATAACATTAGCTTGTCAAGCTAAAATTATTAAATTAATAATTTTTAATTCCTCAAATAGCCCCATTAAGATGATTAACTTTATTTGTATTATTCATTATAATCTTTATATTATTTAATGTTCTAAATTATTTTTTATTCAAATATAAAGTAAAAGAAAAATTAATAAATAAAAAATTTAACTTAAAATTCTTTTAAAAAAAATTCTAAGGGTAGTACTTTAATTTTAATTTCCCTATTTTCTATAATTTTATTTAATAATTTTTAGAATCATATTTCCTTATATTTTTACAAGAACTAGACATATAGTAACACGCGGAGTAGTTTCCACAAACACCAAAACACTTTCACT
The DNA here is from genome assembly GCA_964058915.1 of Tetropium fuscum. Lineage (NCBI taxonomy): Eukaryota > Metazoa > Arthropoda > Insecta > Coleoptera > Cerambycidae > Tetropium > Tetropium fuscum. The sequence goes on along the minus strand of CAXKVY010000582.1, from coordinate 138,209 downwards.
TCGCTCGACGCGCGTTTCGCCAGCCCAGTTTCGCGCGGTTCGCCAATTTAATCGTCTCCGGATGATGCCAACTTGGTTGGCGAAACGCGCGTCGAGCGAAGTGAAAGTGTTTTGGTGTTTGTGGAAACTACTCCGAGTGTTACAGTTACATCAAAGGTTCCAGCCTTATCCAGTAGACATATAGTATCAACATTATCCTTAGCTTTACCATTATGATTAAGATTTATAATCTATGGATGATTAAATAATACTATCCATATATTTGCCCACTTAGTTCCTCAGGGAACTCCACCTATTCTTATACCTTTTATAGTATGTATTGAAACAATTAGAAACTTAATTCGACCAGGAACATTAGCTATTCGTTTATCAGCTAATATAATTGCTGGACATTTATTAATAACATTATTAGGCAATACAGGAACATCTATATCATTAATTTTAATTAATTTTCTTATTATTGTCCAAATAATACTATTTATTAACCTTAGAATTAGCAGTTTCAATTATCCAATCATATGTTTTTGCAATTTTAAGAACCCTATATTCAAGAGAAGTTAACTAATGACAACTCACAAAAATCATCCATTTCATCTTGTTGATTCAAGACCTTGACCTTTATTAAGAGCTCTAAATACTATAACTATTATAATAGGATTTATTAAATGATTTCATTTATATCAAAGAAATCTTTTAATTTTCGGATTAACCTCTACTATATTAATTATATATCAATGATGACGTGATATCACTCGAGAGGGAACTTTTCAAGGCATACATACTTATCAAGTAACTATGGGTTTACGTTGAGGAATAATACTTTTTATTACATCTGAAATTATATTTTTTATTTCATTTTTTCGAGGATTTTTTCATAATTCTCTTTCCCCAAGAATTGAAATTGGTATAATTTGACCCCCTAAAAATATTCAAACCTTTAATCCAATTGAAATTCCCTTACTTAACACCCTAATTTTATTAACTTCAGGGTTAACAGTTACATGGGCCCATCATAGAATAATAGAAAATAATTACTATCAAACTATACAAGGCTTAATTTTAACTGTAATTTTAGGATTTTATTTTACTACTCTTCAAGCCTATGAATACATCGAAGCTTCTTTTACAATTTAAGATGCAATTTATGGATCATCTTTTTTTATGGCTACAGGATTTCATGGATTACATGTAATCATTGGATCAATATTCTTACTAATTTGTTTAATTCGTCATTATTATTACCACTTTTCCTGAATCCATCAATTCGGTTTTGAAGCAGCAGCATGATACTGACATTTTGTTGATGTAGTATGATTATTCCTATATATCTCTATTTATTGATGAGGTAGATAATTTATATAATATAAATATTATATTTGACTTCCAATCAAAAAATCTAGATTCTAGTATAAATAATCAAAATCCTTTTTTTCTTAATTTTAATTATCTTAATCATTAATTCAATTTTAATCATTATATTAAATTTTTTACCTAAAAAAACTTTTATAGATCGAGAAAAAAGTAGGCCGTTCGAATGCGGATTTGACCCTAAAAATAATGCTCGTATACCATTCTCATTACAATTTTTCTTAATCGCAGTAATTTTTTTAATCTTTGATGTAGAAATTACATTATTATTACCAATAATTTTAACTATAAAGATTTCTAATTTAATAAATTATTCTATTTTAATTATATTTTTCGTTATAATTTTATTATTAGGTCTTTTTCATGAATAAAACCAAGGGGCCCTAAATTGAATATTATAGGATAATAGTTAACTATAACATTTAATTTGCATTTAAAAAGTATTGATTATTACAATTTATCTTAAATAAGAAGTAATATTTACATTTAGTTTCGACCTAAAAATTGATGAAATTTTCATCCTTATTTTTAATTGAAACCAAAATTGAGGTATATCACTGTTAATGATAAAACTGAGAAAAATCTCCAATTAAAGAAATATGAAATACAGGAATAAGCTTCTAACTTAATTCCTAAGCGATGAAATTCGTTTATATTTCTATTTATATAGTTTAATAAAAACTTTACATTTTCATTGTAAAATTAGAAAATTTCTTATAAATTTAGTTAAAAATAATTTATTTCCTTAATATCTTCAATATTATGCTCTATATAAGCTATTTAAGTATAACTTAATATTTAATAATAAAAAAATAACAGTAAATTATTATTAAAAAATAAATCTTTAAATGATTATTAGAAATTAATTGAAATAACTTTGATAGAATTATAAATTTCTTATTTAAATTTTGACCCCCATAATATTCTAATCACCCCTGATCAAAAATTTTAATATAAATTTCACCTATATAAATTGGATAAAAATTAATTCCTAGGGTTGAAATAATAGGTATATTCCACATTATACTTAAAAATGATCTAAGGGTATCTAAGTACTTGAAGGACTTTAAATAATAATTTATCTTAAATTTTCCTATTTCATAACCTAAAAAAATTCCTAAAATAATTATTATTAATGTTATTATTTTTATATAAAAAGATATACAAATAAAATAAGGAGCAGGAAATATTAATAATATTAATATTCTACCTCTAAAAATTACAAAAAAAATTAAACAACCTATTTTTTTTTAATATAGTAAACCCCCTATCTCTCAAACAATTAAGACTTAAATAATTAAAATTACCTTTTAATTAATAATGTTAAATGTTAATGTTAATGTTTAATGTTAAACGAAATCTATAACAAACAGTTAAACCAATTGAAATATAAAAAATAAAATAAATATATATATTTAAAAATTGTATTGATATAACTTCTACCATTAAATCTTCAGAATAAAATCCTGAAAAAAAAGGTAGCCCACAAAGAGAAAAATTACAAATATTAAAAAATGAACAAGTTAAAGGTATTTGATTAATTAAACTACCTATATAACGAATATCTTGACAATTATTTATATTATGAATAATATTGCCGGCACATATAAAAAGTAATGCCTTAAATAAAGCATGAATTAAAAGATGAAAAAAAGCTAATTTATATTCTCCTAAAGACAAAATCCTTAATATTAGACCTAGCTGTCTTAATGTTGAAAGAGCCATAAATTTTTTTTAATCAAATTCAAAATTCGCTCCTATGCCTGATATAAATATTGTTAAACTAGAAATAAATAATAAAAATAATATAAGATTTTCTGAGATAAAGAAATATTAAAACGAATTAATAAATATACCCCAGCAGTAACTAGAGTAGATGAATGTACTAAAGAAGAAACAGGGGTTGGAGCTGCTCTGGAAGTCAAGATGAAAACGGAATTTGAGCCCTTTTTGTTATAGCTGCTAAAACAATTAAATAAGTAATACCTATTATAATTTTATAATTTTTTAAAAATTCTAAATAATAAATATAATTCCTTCTTCCAAAATTTAATATTCAAGCAATTGATATTAATAAAGCTACATCCCCAATACGATTAGATAAAACAGTTAATATTCCAGCATTATAAGATTTATTATTTTGATAATAAATTACTAAACAATATATATTACTAATACTACTAATACTAGTCCTAATCCATCTCACCCTAATAAAATAAATCGATTAAAACTAAAGTCTTGAAATATATATTCTTCTCTATAAAAAATAACTATTGAAGAAATAAATAATACAAATCTTATACAAATTAATGATATTCAATCTATTAATAAAAGCATAACAATTGATATAGAATTAAAAAATAATAAATTTAATTCAATAATTAATAATAATCAACAATAAAAAAAATTGATCTTAAAATAAAAAAAATTATTGATAGAATTAAGAATATATTAAAATAAATTTTACTAATTAATATAATTATTCAAAATAATAATTTATATCTTTGATTCCACAAATCAATATTTTAAGTTAAACTATTTGAATAAATCCATAAAATAATAAAATCTCTTTTTAAAATTAAAATATTTAAAGGAAATCAATGTAAAAATAATAATAAATTTTCGCGATATCTATCTTGATAAATAGAAAATATTCTTCTACAATATTTCCCATGCTGAGAAAAATAGTAAAGAAATAATGAATATACAGCCCTAAAAAAAGAAATTAAAGATAATAAAATTATATTAAAACTAGAAAAATAAATTAAACTTCTAATTAATATAATTTCTCCTAATAAATTTAATGAAGGAGGAGCAGCTATATTAGATGAACAAAATAAAAATCATCATAAAGATAAATTAGGCATAATATTAATTAACTCCTTATTTATATATAGTCTTCGTCTTCCTCTTCGTTCATAAATAATATTAGCTAAACAAAATAAACCAGATGAACATAATCCATGAGCTAATATTATTACTAAAGATCCTCAAAATCCTCAAATATTTAAAGTTATAATTCCTGCTAAAACTAATCCTATATGACCCACAGATGAATAAGCAATCAATGATTTTACATCACTTTGACAAATACATATTAAAGAAATAAATAATCCTCCTATTAAACTAATATTAACAAAAATAATATTAATTTTTATCCCAAAATGAATAAATAATCTTATTAACCGTTAAAATCCATACCCTCCTAACTTTAACATAATCCCCGCTAAAATTATAGAACCAGCTACAGGGTCTTCTACATGGGCCTTAGGAAGTCATAAATGAATAAAAAATATAGGGATTTTAATAAAAAATACTATATTTATACACATATAAAAAAAATATTATTAATATTTTTTCTTATAAAAAAAAATCCAAACTATAAAATATTCCATAAAAATTAAAAATTGAAATTATTATAGGCAAAGAGGCTAATAAAGTATACAATAATAAGTAAACTCCCGCCTCAATTCGTTCAGGTTGATATCCTCAACCATTAATTAATATTAGGAATTAAACTAATTTCAAAAAATAAATAAAATAAAAATAAATTAATTGAAGAAAAAGCCATATATAAACTACCTATTAAAATAATTATAATTAATAAAAATAAATTATAAAAATTATTAATTTTTAACAACTTTTCTCTTGCTATAATTATTAAAGAACAAATTCAAAACCTCAATAAGATTAAAGAAAAAGATAACAAATCATATCCAAATATATAAGATAAGTTTATAAAAAAAGTAGTAAATCCTATATTTAATATAAATATAAAAATTATTATAAAAAAAATACTGAATTAACCAAAAATGTATAGAAAAACATCAAGGAATTAAAAATAATAATCTAAAAATAAATTTTATCATAAAGAAGAAAAACTTAAAATATAATCATTCCCATGAGCTAGAATTATTTAAACCAAGATTGATAGCCCTAAAGATCCTTCACAAACTCTTATTGTAAAAAAAAATGATAGAAAAAAAATATTCATAATCCAAATTATGAATATAATTAAATATTATTAAATATAAATATAAAATGATAAATTCTAAACTTAATAACATTAAAAGTAAATGTTTACGTTTAGATGAAAAAACAATTAAACCTGTAATAAATATAAAAATTGAATATATAAACTATATTAACATTAGTTTTAATAATTTAAAATAAAATATTGATCTTGTGAATCAAAAATAAGTAATTCTTTTAAAACTTCAAAGGAAGGAAAACTCCTATATCTAATCTCCAAAATTAAAATTTTAATAAACTACCCCTTGTTTTGTATTTTAACATTATTAAGAAACTTAATAATTTTTATATCAATAATTTTTATATTTTTAAATCATCCCTTATCACTAGGAATAATCTTATTGATACAAACCATCATTACTTCTTTAATCAGAGGATTATTAAATTATAATTTTTGATTCTTTTATATTCTATTTTTAATTATAATTGGAGGTATACTAATTCTATTTATTTATATAACAAGAATTGCTTCAAACGAAAAATTTAAATTTTCCCCCAAATTAATATTAGTTATCATAATTATATTATTTATAATTATTATATTAATAATTATAGATTTTTACTTTATAAATTCAATTATATCTATATATGATACAATAAACCAAAGTTTAATTAAAAATTCTACCTCCTCTATAAATAAATATATAAATTACCCAACAAATTAAATTTTTTTTATAATCATTATTTATTTACTAATTACTTTAATTATAATTGTAAAAATTACAAACTTTAATTATGGCCCCTTACGACAAAAATTTTAATGAAAATACCAATTCGTAAAACTTCACCCTTAATTAAAATTTTAAATAATTCTTTAATTGATTTACCGACGCCTTCTCTCAACTCTATGAAATTTCGGATCTTTATTAGGAATTTGTCTAATAATCCAAATTATTACAGGTCTATTTCTAGCAATACATTATTGTCCAAATGTAGAATTAGCCTTAAACAGAGTAATTCATATCTGTCGTGATGTAAATTATGGGTGATTAATCCGAACTCTACATGCCAATGGAGCATCTTTTTTTTTATTTGTTTATACACCCACATTGGACGAGGAATTTATTATAGATCATATTATTTAATTGTGGAGTAACAATTTTTTTATGGTTATAGGAACTGCTTTTTTAGGATATGTACTCCCATGAGGACAAATAACCTTTTGAGGAGCAACTGTTATTACAAATTTACTATCCGCAATTCCTTATTTAGGATCAATATCTGGAATCTGGAATATGTCCGGAGTGCGGATCGAGATCCGCTGCACTTAGGCCCCATTGGGCCCCTTGTGCTTCCTCCGTGAGGGAAATGTCTCCCTAGGTCATCGACCAGCCCAATGTTGTACAAAAGGTGATAATGTTGCCCAGGGGCATTTCCCTCAAATTGGCCATAGAAGGCCAACGTTCCCCCAATATGGATTCTCTGGTCGATGACACGGCGGGACATTTAGGATCAATAATTATTCAATGAATTTGAGGAGGATTTGCGATTAATAACGCAACATTAACTCGATTTTTTACCCTTAATTTTTTATTACCCTTTATTATTTTAGCCTTAATAATTATTCATTTAATATTTCTTCACCAAACAGGATCTAGTAATCCTTTAGGAACAAAAAGAAATATTGATAAAATTCCATTTCATCAATATTTCTCATGAAAAGATATTATTGGATTCTTAATTATATTATCTATTTTATTAATATTAACTTTAATTAATCCTTATATATTAGGAGATCCCGATAATTTTATCCCTGCTAATCCTTTAGTTACACCAATTCATATTCAACCTGAATGATACTCGGAGTAGTTTCCACAAACACCAAAACACTTTCACTTCGCTAGACGCGCGTTTCGCCAACCAAGTTGGCATCATCCGGAGACGATTAATACTAATCTTAAACTACAAAACCTACCATATTTATACTATTTTCATGGTGACGTCACTAATGATATCACCGTGAAATTTACGCGTGACTAATCACGCTTCAATCATCGGTTGCTAAGCAACGCGTAAAGCGGGCTATACGGTATAGGTCCTTTGTCGCTATTCATACTACTATTACATTTTACAATTTCTATGCTCTCGAATGCATCCAACTGTCTATTATTGGTCACATTTCTAACTAATCTTAAATTACTAATATCTATTCTATGATTGTTGTCAAAAGCATGTTGTGCAACACTAGACTTATCTGTTCTTCCATATTTTAGATGAGCCATATGCTCTTTAAATCTGGTAAGATAGAAACCAACCTGGCTTCGACCTTTAAAATTTGACATGATCTGAGTTTAAACCGGTGTAACAGAACTAAAATTATTAGCTTCTACACCAATAATTAATTTTAATCCAACATCGAGGTCGCAATCTTTTTTATTGATTAGAACTCTCTAAAAAAATTACACTGTTATCCCTAAGGTAATTTAATCTTATAATCATAAATAATGGATCAATAATGGATAATTCATAAATCAATGTTATTAAAAATAAAGTTTATTTAATTTTTTTATCACCCCAACAAAATATAAAAATTCATATAAAATTAAAAATACTAAAAATTTAAATTATTTTTATATAAAACTCTATAGGGTCTTCTCGTCTTTTAAAAAAATTTAAGCTTTTTAACTTAAAAATAAAATTTTATTATAATTAAATAGAAACAGTTATTTTCTCATTCAACCCTTCATTCCAGCTCCTAATTAAGAAACTAATGATTATGCTACCTTTGCACAGTCAAGATACTGCGGCCATTTAAAATTTCAGTGGGCAGGCTAGACTTTAAATTATATTCAAAAAGACATGTTTTAATAAACATCTTTTTGAATATAAACATGTCTGGTGAAAAATAATTTTGCCGAATTCTTTTACTTAACATTTTAATTTTTATTATAAAAACAATTTATAATTATACTAATTTTATCATGATTTCAATATTTTTTAAATAAAAATATTTATTTTTATAAAATACTTAAAATAAATATAAATAATATATAAATCTAAATTAATTGTAACATTATTTTAAAAATGAAAACTTTAAATTCTATTAATATTTAATAAAATAAACTTATTTTTAAATTTAAATTTAAAAGCTTCCCATTAAATTTTTTTTAATAATAACTAAATATAAAAAAATTAAATTTTTTTCTAAAAAAATATATTAATATATTTAAATATATATATATATATATATATATATATATATATATATATATATATATATATATATATATATATATATATATATATATATTAAATATTTTTAAATATATAAATATATTTAAAAACGATTAACATTTCATTACCAAAAAAATATTTTATATATTTATTCAACAATAAAATAATATTTATTTAACTTTTAAATTCGAGAAAACTAAATATTAAGATTATTTTAATAAACCCTGATACACAAGGTACAAAAAATAAAATTTTCTAATTATTAGATTTGAATTCTTTCACAATACTATTAAACTATAATGAATAAAATTTTTTCCAAATAATAATAAAAATAAATTTATTTAAGTAAAAACTATTATTAAATTAAAATTTCAATAATTTTTTAACTTCAAATTAAATTGAATTTCACAATTAAATTTTTAATGTAAATAAAATACTTTATATCAAGTTCTAATTTGAACTTTCTAGAATCACTTTTCAGTAAATCTACTTCGTTACGACTTATTTCATTTTAAATGAAAGTGACGGGCGATATGTACATATTTAGAGCTTAAATCAAAAAAATTATTTAATTTAATTTACTTTCAAATCCAAATTCATATACAATTAAAAAATATAATCTTAAAAATAAATTTAATATAACCCATTTCTTCTTTTTCATAAACTACACCTTGATCTGATTTTTCTTTAAAAAAAAATGAATATTTTAATTCTTTTAAAAAATTCAAAATACGATATATAAATTAATAAAAAAAGTAGTTAAAATCGTGGTTTATCGATTATAGAACAGGTTCCTCTGAATAGACTAAAATACCGCCAAAATCTTTAATTTTCAAGATCATAATTAATACTAATTTAGTTTAATAAATTTACATTTAAAATAATAGGGTATCTAATCCTAGTTTATAAATTAAATTTCTTAATATCTTCTTTAATTATAATTTTTATTTAAATTTAAAATTTCACCTAATAAATTTAAACTTAAAATTTATAAAATAAAATTATTAATACTAATAAAATTAAATTTTATTATTTGTGTTACCGCAACTGCTGGCGCAAATTTTGTTAATAATAAAAATTTTAACTAAATATAAATTTCTTTAATAATTAAAATTATTTACTGAAAATTTAATAATAAATAAAATTATTAAACTTTTATTTTAATCATACAAAAATTTACATAGAAGTTCAAATTTAACCTAATTTTTTAAATGAAAATAAAATTTTTTTAAAAAAAATAATACAAACATTATTCTTTCCTACCTAAAATTTACGTATTTATTAAATTCCCCTTTAATAAATCTCTAGAATAATATTAAAATTAAATTCCCCTTTAATTAAAATAAAATTATTAACTTTAAAATAATTATCTACAAACATATTATTCTTTCCTACCTAAAATTTACGTATTTATTAAATTCCCCTTTAATAAATCTATAATAATATTAAAATTAAATTTCCCTTTAATTAAAATAAAATTATTAACTTTAAAATTATTATTTACAAACATACTTATTTATATAACACTGAAATTATTAATATTAAATTATTCATTAATTTAAAATTATTTAATATATTAAATAAAAATTTGTTTATTATAAATTATTAAATTAAAATTTAATTTAATAATTCTGAGTTAGTTTTTTTTATGATAAAAATTATTATTATATAAAAATTATATTTATTAATATTTTTATATAATATTATATTTAATAATTAATTATTTATAAATTATAATATATATTTTATATTAAATAGATAATTAATTATTATATATATATATATATATATATATATATATATATATATATATATATATATATATATATATATATATATATATATATATATATATATATATATATATATATATATATAAACAATCAACAATATCGACCCTGACACTCTACTCGGAAGGATGGCCGAACGGCGGCGTACCGAGTCGAGTAGCGAGGGAATCGTAGAGCGCGGCGATAGTCAGATAGTCACCAGCATAGAGTACTGTTGTAGAGTCTTCAAATAAAATCTTTGGTGGTGAAAACCCCTGTTTTATTTTAATATTATACCAATTGTTTTCATCAGAAGTGGGATAGTTCCGTGCGTAGTGCCGTTCAACCAAAAACCAGAAAATTCACTGACTATAAAGACTGAATAGGTCGGTAAAAATGGCGGATAGTGCTGATCACGAACGTGATGCGGAGATAAGTGTTGTGGACGGAGAGGAGCCCGGTGGCACTTCAGACGACTCCGGTGGCCCTTCAGACCCAAAACGTGCCAAAGTGCCGTGGCAAGAGACACTCGTCAACTTAGTTGCCATGCAACAGCAACAGCTTGCAGAGTTAACTCGACAAGTAAAAATGGCGACAACACCCAGGACAACGCCCAACGTAGCGGAAGCAGGGAACTCAACTGCGCTTGCGTCGACGACTACGCAGGTCCAGTTCAGGCTGGCAAGCTACGATCCGGATACGAGTGCTTACGCAATCGAGGAATGGTTGGAGGACGCCACAAAACTTAAACAAGAACTAAATGTAAGTGACGTTCTCATGATCGCGAAAGCAGGAGACGCACTTCGAGGTCGAGGTTACCGCCACTATCGCGACTGGAGACCCATTTGTCGTACATGGGAGAACTTTTGTGCTGACCTCACTGTGGCTTTTCCCGATCGAGAGACACCTGGAGCTCGTGCGTATTTGGCTACTACACTCCGAAGCCACGACTGTGAAGGATTATGCGATTACGGCAATAAAAAGCTTCGCAGGATCACACGGTTTTACGATAAGCTACCGTGGAATATTGTCCTAAGTATGGTAGAATATGGCCTGGATCATGCTGAGGCACGTTCGACGATTCGGGTACAAAAACCAGAGTCAGAACGTGACTTACTAAAGATTTTAAGCGAAGCCGATTCACGCCGTAGAAGAACGTCCGGAGCGTCAATGCGTGCGCATGAACGGTCTGGAGATGTGGACAGACGGAGACACGAACGCCGACCAAGAGACCCGCAGCCTTCGAGCCATGGTATGACAGGAGCATGCTACAAGTGTGGACGTAAAGGGCATCGGCAAAACACGTGTCCAGTCCTACAAGATGGAGACAAGATTAAAGACCCTGCCAGTGATAAACCAAAACACAGCGTTCCTACCTGTGAACACTGTAAAAAGCCAGGCCACACTGAACCCCATTGTTGGGCTAAACATGGAAGTCCGAGAAAGGCATTAGCGCTAAAAAAATGACGCCATATGCGCGAGACACCGATAGCAACGTTGTTGTGTAATGAACAGGCGACATCGGTTGTGTATCTCATTGACAGCGGTGCCGATGTCTCGCTTATTAGACATTCGATCGTAACAAAGTTAAATGGTATTATTAAGACGGACCGCAACGTACGTGCTTTTTCGGGATTTGGTGGACAAGTTGTTTACACTATCGGTAACTGTGACCTAGTCATATCGTTGCCGAATTTGACTCTAGAAATAAACTTTATAATCATGCCCGATGGAGTAATGCCGAATGGTATTGACATTATTATTGGCTGGGACGTTATCGGTCAACCTTGTGTGCGTGTTGAGAAAAATGCTGACGGGCTCGAATTGTATTATGACCCTCGCAACATTCCTGTGGTGCTTACGTTGCAGGGTGTGCACTGCTGGTGTGCAAATAAATCAACCTGATTTAGACGGTGATTTAAAATTGCGTTTGGAGGATTTGTTAACAACCTATAAACTGATAACGCCGGATCACATCCAAACCGGAAAAATGAAGATAAAGTTGAAAGACCCTACACCAGTGGCGTATTGCCCTCGTCGATTGGCTTACGAAGAACGAGTTCAGGTCAACAAAATAATAGGTGAGCTGTTAAGAGACGGCATCATTCGTGAAAGTCAATCCGAGTACGCCAGCCCTATAGTGCTCGTGAAGAAGAAGAATGGTCAGTTGCGGATGTGCGTAGACTACCGGGATGTGAACAAACGAGTACTTAAAGAAAGGTATCCGCTACCATTAATTCAGGATCAAATAAATGCACTGTGCCACGCCAGACGTTATACTGTCTTGGACATGAAGGCAGGATTTTATCAATTGGAAGTAGAAGAAGAATCCAAGCACATCACGGCTTTTGTAACACCAGACGGGCAATATGAGTTCAACAGAATGCCATTTGGATATGTTAATTCTCCGTCAATTTACCAGAGGGCTATCGATAAAGCTTTAGGTGACTTGAAGGGTAAAAAGGCGTTCGTCTACCTTGATGATGTGCTGGTGCCATCTGTCACCGTGGAAGAGGGAATTAAAAACTTAGAAGAGGTGTTAAGTGCTCTAGCTCGCGCTGGTTTTTCGTTGAACTATGAAAAATGTTCTTTTCTTAAGACCGAAATTGAATATCTTGGAGTAATATTAAGAGAAGGAACAGTACGTCCCAGTCAACGAAAAGTTAATGCACTGACGCAGACACCTCCTCCAAAAGACGTAAAAGGTGTACGGCAGTTTATGGGGCTTGCTGGTTATTTCCGACGATTTATACAGGGATTTTCTCAAATGTTACGAAAAAATCATACGTTCAAGTGGACTTCCGATTGTGAAGCAGCGAGACAAACAATTATCAATAAACTGAGTGCTCCGCCTGTTTTACGTGTGTACAACCCGGACCTACACTGTGAATTACATACGGATGCAAGTTCTGTTGGTCTTGGTGCCGCGTTACTTCAAAAAGAAGATGGTATCGCTAAGCCCGTTGCATATTATAGTCGTCGTACTACCGACTATGAGTCGCGATATCATTCGTACGATTTAGAGACTCTTGCAGTGGTCGAAGCAGTAGAACATTTCCGAGAGTATCTGTACGGTATCCACTTCACGGTTTATACTGACTGTAATTCCTTGCGAGCGACGGCACTAAAGAAAAACTTGCACCCTCGCGTAGCGCGTTGGTGGATCAAACTCCAAGACTATGACTTTTCCATTGACTATCGTCCAGGGTGTAAAATGGCCCATGTTGACTACTTAAGTTGTAATCCCGTGGATGATGATTGTGAGTTAAAAGTGTGCGCGCTCAAAACACTAAACAGTAAGAAATTATCCGACGTTCGAACATTGCGGGAGTTTCAAAACTATGATGAATTTTGTCGTGATATAAAAGACAATCCCGACTGCAGTGCAGAGTATATGGTGATAAATGACTTAGTTGCAACCAGAACAACTCCCCCAAAATATTTTGTCCCTGTTGCCGCACGTCTCCTTGTAATGCGATTATATCATGACGAATTAACGCATATCGGTTTGGACAAATGTATTCACAAAATGCGAGAAACATTATATTGGCCGAAAATGGGACAATGTTTGAAGAAATACATCAAAAACTGTCGAGCGTGTGTGATAGGCAAATCACACACTGGCCCTCGACATGGGTTATGGCAACATGGTAATAAAGCAACCGATATTCTGGACATCTGGCATATTGACCACGCTGGCCCTCTCGTAGAGTCAAAGGGATGTACCCAAATTCTGGTCATCATTGATGCGTTTTCCAAACTTTGTCGTTTGCAACCGATACACAAAAAGACTTCTGAATGTTCTATTCGTGCCCTACTACCAGTATTTGAAGCTCTCGGAAAGCCGACATGCATTATGGCAGACAGAGCACCTGCTTTTACCTCGACGATGTTTCAGAATTTCCTACATGAACAAAATATTCAACTACATTTCATTGCAACTGGGGTACCAAGAGGAAACGGACAAGTGGAACGTGTAATGAGAACGATATTTAATTTATTACGAGCCACTCTCACTGACAAGAAGGAAAACACGTGCACAACCGCGATAAGTGCAGTTGAGGAAAATATTAACTCTACGGTGCACTCCGTCACTGGTTATGCACCAGTCGTGTTACATCTAGGCGTAAATCAGAGATTACCTGCAACTCGGCATTTTTTGAAAGATGCCACACCGATTGATGATTTCATCGACCCAGGCAAGGCCGTCGCAGAGGCTCGAGCACGAATAATAAATAGAGCGATTAGACATGCTGAGAAATTTGATACCGTTCGATGCAGCGTCAAACCTTTCCAGCCGGGCGATATTGTGGCGATTGAGGACTCGCAGCTAGCAGGCGGTGGCAAACTCAAACCAAAGTATAAAGGCCCGTATACGGTTCGGACAGTTCTCCCAAATGAGCGATACGAGCTGCATAAAAAGGGACATCGAACTACTGTGGCAGCTCACGAACAACTGCGCGCTTGGCCCTCGGAAGGATAGCGCAAAGTAAGTTCAGATAGCAATTACTAATTACCTTATTTTATTAAATTGCCAGGTCTGTAAACCTAGTGCTCTGCTTGAATTTGTTTATAGTTAGGTCACGCACTCGTTTTTCAAACACATAAGTCGACCTAGTAACAGTCGTAACTGACCTATGACTTAATTGATTTCATTGTGATTTACTAACCTGTAACAACGAGATGTAGGGACGGATAGTGGCAGTACCACTATGCCTTGAGAGGTGGCAGTACCACTTATCATTCCATAAAGGAACGGATAGTGGCAGTACCACTAGGCTTTGAGAAGGTGGCAGTACCACCTTCCACTCTATGAAGAAGCGGATAGTGGCAGTACCACTATGCTTTGAGAGGGTGGCAGTACCACCTACCATTCTATGAAGAAGCGGATAGTGGCAGTACCACTATGCCTTGAGAAGGTGGCAGTACCACCTGTTGTTGAATAGAGAAGACTTTACACAGTACTAACAATAAGATGATATCCTTGTTTGGGCAGCCTCTGTTCCAGTTTTCTGTTTTCAGATCAACAACCTGGTTGGTGCGAGGACGCCCCACAAACAGGATGGCCGTGTAAACAATCAACAATATCGACCCTGACAATCTACTCGGACGGATGGCCGAACGGCGGCGTACCGAGTCGAGTAGCGAGGGAATCGTAGAGCGCGGCGATAGTCAGATAGTCACCAGCATAGAGTACTGTTGTAGAGTCTTCAAATAAAATCTTTGGTGGTGAAAACCCCTGTTTTATTTTAATATTATACCAATTGTTTTCATATATATATATATATATATATATATATATATATATATATATATATATATATATATATATATATATATATATATATATATATATATATATATATATATATATATATATATATATATATACAGGGTGAGTCAGTTTTTTGTAGACAAACTTTAACAGGGGATAGAACGCACGTTTTTAAAAAGAAAAGTGCCTATAAATATATGGCCGATCTAGCTTCCTAAGGAAGATACAAGGTGTTAAAGTTTCATTTTTTTTTACATTAATGTGTAATATTTTCTGAACGGAATGATATATTCACTAAATATTTTACACATATCTTAACCTGCATAGGATCAACATGTTGTATTGTTCCTGTCGAAAATACTATAGTGGATGTTACTTTTTTCGGGTACTTCGGATATTCTGCATAATGGAACTTTTTTTTCGTACGCCACTGACATTATCTGATACATATTTCTAAAATAACGGCCCCTTAGTAACAATTTTGATCTCTTGTAATTTTGCTCTAACTACGACAGTTTTAGAGATATTGGCCGTTGTTTCTCTGACAGTGTAATGTCGTTATTATATTTTTTTTCTCGAATTTTCTTTATGACTTATAAACGAACGCTTAGATTTTTTCATGTTTGGGGGATAATGCCTATTAATTAAGGCGCATAAAACAAGCGGTAAGAATGTTCAAAAACTTGCACAGTGGCGGGGTGGAAGGGATGCTCCACCCCTTTCGTAAACAGAACATCTACGCCAAAGACTATTTAAAAAAAACTGTTATTTTCATTATCTACATACAGTTTAACAAAAATAATGTCCCTTCTTCTGTATCGAAATTCCTGTGCGGTTCCTAGTTATTTTGATTTTAAGTGTTTGATGTGGTACTAAATTAAGTAATTTATTTATTAGCAATAATAATTATCGGCTAAATATTTAATTCTTTCAACGAAACCTACCTAAATATGGTGTGTTAAGGATTCTAAAAAGCCGAAATCTCTTATTCTTTATCTTTTTCCAATGTAGTCAAAATAAATATTTGTTATATCAAGCCTTACTCAAATACAATACTTTTATATGTTGAAATCTGTTAAATTACAAATGTACTTACAATACAATAGATTATTGTGCAGTTGCCAAGTCTTAAAAATTTCCTTTAAGTTTTATTAAACTTGTGCATGTACCAATTTCTGTTTCAATTTTTGTTGTTGTTTGCTAAATAATTTCCATTTAAAACTAGCGTATTTGTAACTGTACGTAATAATTGCAACAAAATATTATACTCCTTGGAAAACAAGTAAGCATTATGTCATATTTTGAAACGACAGTTTGACGTATTACAAGTTTATCTATAAACAATTTTGCTTCATCTTGAATATTTTCACTGTTATTAATTATTATTTTTAAGATTAAAAAGTTATTTTATGTGATTTGCCAGATTTTAATTAGTGTAACATGCCGTTTACATTTACAAATAGCGAACAAG
Organism: Tetropium fuscum; assembly: GCA_964058915.1. NCBI lineage: Eukaryota > Metazoa > Arthropoda > Insecta > Coleoptera > Cerambycidae > Tetropium > Tetropium fuscum. Next base: position 121,120 of record CAXKVY010000582.1, on the reverse strand, counting down.
CCGACATTCATTTTATTTATGGGTTCGCAAATGGGAATTCAAGATACGCAGCTAGGGAGTATCGAAGAAGATTTCAAAATAGACGACAACCTCATCATTCCGTTTTTGTGAGTATCCACCGTCGATTTGTTAACCAGGGTTTGAAAAATGTACCCGGGGGCCGACAGAACAACCGTGGACGAGATAGAGACCGTATATTGCGGGAATTTAATAGGAACCCAACGACAAGTACTCGACGTGCTGCTATTGCTCTTGGTATTTCCCAAAGTAAAATTTCCCGGGTTTTAAAACGGGATCACAGACGCCCATATCATTTTCAACCTGTTCAAGGTTTATGTCCAGGTGACGCTGAACGAAGACTTACTTATTGTAGGTGGGTTCTTAACTCCATTCAAAATAATAGGGATTTCTTATCCAATATACTGTGGACTGATGACTGATCTTGTTTTACTCGTCGTGGTATAGTAAATTTTCACAATCTGCATGTATGGGCACATGAAAACCCACATGCTATTCGACCACGAAGTTTTCAACATGAATTTAGTACAAATGTCTGGATTGGAATTTACGGCAACCACGTGTTTGGACCTTATTTCTTGCCACAACGTGTAAATTCAGAAAATTTCCTACAATTTTTAGAAGAACACCATGGTAATATATGGGAAGTTATTCCTTTGAATTTAAGAAGACAGTCTTGGATTCAACTTGATGGGTGCCCGGCCCATTATGGCAGAAATGTAAGAAATTGGCTAAACAATAAGTATCCCAATAACTTGGGAGGTGGATAGGTCGTGGAGGTCCAGTGGCGTGGCCTCCCAGATCCCCCGATTTAACACCACTTGACTTTTTTGTGTGGGGATTCATTAAGGAAATAGTGTATACCACTCCGGTTAATACACTTGAGGAACTTCAAAATCGCATTAGAGATGCTTGCAATGAAATAAGGGTGCATCAACTTACGACGTTCTATGATACGTCGCAGTGAAATGTGTATTGAGAAGAACGGTTTACATTTTGAACAAAGTATCTAATTTTATGTATGTAGGTACTAGTGTTATTGTTATTAATTCTTGTAATTGTTATTTATAAATCATTATTGCTATAAATTCAAAAATGTTTATATCTCCATAAACATTAACATCAATGTTCATCTAATGTTTTTTTTTTGTAATTGTAATTACTTGGAAAGAGATAAAGAGATTTCGGCTTTTTAGAATCCTTAACAAACCATATTTAGGTAGGTTTCGTTGAAAGAATTAAATATTTAGCCGATAATTATTATTGCTAATAAATAAATTACTTAATTTAGTACCACATCAAACACTAAAAATCAAAATAACTAGGAAACGCACAGGAATTTCGAAACAGAAGAACATTATTTTTGTTAAACTGTATGTAGATAATGAAAATAACAGTTTTTTTTAAATAGTCTTTGGCGTAGAAGTTCTGTTTACGAAAGGGGTGGAGCACCCCTTCCACCCCGCCACTGTGCAAGTTTTTGAACATTCTTACCGCTTGTTTTATGCGCCTTAATTAATAGGCATTATCCCCCAAACATGAAAAAATCTAAGCGTTCGTTTATAAGTCATAAAGAAAATTCGAGAAAAAAAAATTATAATAATGACATTACACTGTCAGAGAAACAACGGCCAATATCTCGAAAACTGTCATAGTTAGAGCAAAATTACAAGAGATCAAAATTGTTACTAAGGGGCCGTTATTTTAGAAATATGTATCAGATAATGTCAGTGGCGTACGAAAAAAAAAGTTCTATTATGCAGAATAGTCGAAGTACCCGAAAAAAGTAACATTCACTATAGTATTTTCGACAGGAACAATACAACATGTTGATCCTATGCAGGTTAAGATATGTGTAAAATATTTAGTGAATATATCATTCCGTTCAGAAAATATTACACATTAATGTAAAAAAAAATTAAATTTTAACACCCTGTATCTTCCTTAGGAAGCTAGATCGGCCATATCTTTATAGGCACTTTTCTTTTTAAAAACGTGCGTTCTATCCCCTGTTAAAGTTTGTCTACAAAAAACTGACTCACCCTGTATATATATATATATATATATATATATATATATATATATATATATATATATATATATATATATATATATATATATATATATATATATATATATATATATATATATATATATATATATATATATATATATATATATATATATATATATATATATATATATATATATATATATATATAATATATTAATATATAATAATACTGTACATATATTCATAAATCATTTATTTACATGAAATTATTTTCACCTTTTTTTTTCAAGAAAATTTAAACTTATAGTAGTAAACTTTAGTAATAAAAAAACTAATAATTTACAAAAAAAAATCTTTTTCATATTAACTAAATAATATTTAAAAATATAAATATTTTTATTAACATAAATTTTAAATTTAAAAAGAAAAAAAAAGAAAAACTTAGTAAAGTGCCTGAATAAAGGATAATTTTGATAGAATTAAAAATGTGATATCTCCCCCCTCACCTTTACTATATTTAATAGAATTAAACTATTCCTTAAAGTATCAAAAACTTTTATACATCATATACTAAAATATAAGAAGATCAGCTAATTAAGCTACTGGGTTCAAAAGTAATAATCCTTTTTTTCTTATTTTAAAATTTTTTAAAATTATATTATTTAACTCATTAATTTTTGGATCTCTAATTTCATTCTCTTCATACTCTTGGTTAAGAATATGGATAGGACTAAAAATTAATTTATTATCAATAATTCCCCTGATAAGAAATTATAAAAGTCTTTATCCTTCTGAAGCAGCTTTAAAATATTTTATTGTTCAATCTTTAGCTTCAGTTATTCTTTTATTCTCTATTATTTTATCATTAAATATTACAGAATTTTTATCACTTAATTTTAATTATTTATTAGTAATAATTTTTAATTCTACATTGTTTATTAAAATAGGAGCCGCACCTGCTTGATTCCCCGAAGTAATAGAAGGCTTAAATTGATGAAATTGTTTAATTATATTAACATGACAAAAAATCACACCAATAGTTTTATTAATATATAATTATCAAATAATAACTTTTTTTTTATTGTAATTTTTTGTACATTAATTAGAGGTTTATTAGGATTTAACCAATTAAGGGTACGAAAATTTTTAGCCTATTCTTCAATTAATTATATTGGTTGAATAATCGCTAGAATAATGAATTTTCAATTAATTTGATTAATTTATTTCTTAATCTATACAATTATTACATTAAATATTATTTTAATCTTAAATTTTTTAAATATTTTCTTTTTAAAACAACTATTTAATATTATAAATTATAATAAAACGTTAAAAAAAAATTTATTTTTAATTTCTTATCTTTAGGGGGATTACCCCCATTTCTAGGATTTTTACCTAAATGATTAGTTATTAATAACTTGATACAAAATAATTTTTGAATAATTAGGTTACTTTTAATTATTTTTACTTTAATCACATTATTTTTTTATATGCGAATTACATTTTCGACTTTTTTAATTAATTCAAATGAATCATTAATTTATTTTACTAAAAAAATAAAATTTCTATTATTTTTTTAAATTTAATTTCTTTATTGGGCTTAATTGGTTGTATTTTAATTTTTAATGTAAATTAAGGATTTAAGTTAAAAAAACTATTAGCCTTCAAAGCTAAAATTAGGGTTTAGTTTCCTAAGCCTTAATTTATCTTTATAGGTAAATTAACTTAAGTCTCAGACTAAAAGTCACCCTTTTAATTTGCAATTTAAAATCATTATTGACTATAAGACTAATAATTACTTGGTAAAAGAATTTAATATTCGTTCATAAATTTACAATTTATTGCTTTAATCTCAGCCATTTTACCGAACAAATGATTATTTTCAACTAACCATAAAGACATCGGTACCTTATACTTTATTTTTGGTACCTGAGCAGGAATAGTATGAACTTCCCTTAGAATTTTAATTCGTTCAGAATTAGGAAACCCCGGATCTTTAATTGGGAATGATCAAATTTATAATGTTATCGTTACAGCTCATGCTTTTATCATAATTTTTTTTATGGTTATACCAATTATAATTGGAGGTTTTGGAAACTGATTACTTCCCTTAATATTGGGAGCACCAGATATATCTTTTCCTCGTTTAAATAATTTAAGATTTCGATTCTTACTTTGAATCAAACACAATCAAACGCAAGTGGTCATACCATACATTGGTTAGACTAGGAATGAAGGACTCCAATATTACCCTAGAAAAACGGCTCAGGGCATTAATGCAGTTTTTACGCAACGAAGTTGAAAATGAACAACGCGTTTCGTTGGCATCAGAAAGTTTTGGTATTCGGGAATTTTCACAATCTAATGAAGCGACGAGTAATAAAAAGAAATCGCTAAAATACGGTGGAAACTCAACGACTTCTACGGCAGTAGATTTAGTAAATGCAGAAACGAAAAAATGCGTTTTCTGCGATGGTTTTCATGAGAGCATAGAATGTTTTAAAGCACGAAATTTCCAATCGACAAAAAAAAGGATATTATTAAAGAGAAAAGGGCCTGTTTTCGATGTATAAAAATTGGACATTCGGCGAAAAAGTGTAGAATGCGTGTCAAATGTATCATTTGTTCTAAACAGCACGTGGCATTAATGTGTCCTGAGCTGAAAGGTAATTTAGAATTTGACTGCCACGATTCTAAGGAAAATGAAACGCCGCAAGCTCCGGATGTCAGTGCCGCAAATTTTTCGAGCAGTAGATGTTTTATGCCGACCTTATGTGCTATGATCAACGGACGAAACGGATCGCGTGAGGTACGAATTTTGGTGGACTATCGTGTAACGCCATAGAAATTTTATGCTTAATCCGCTTTTTTATCATTAATAACAAACATTTTTCGCGTTCAGTTTCAGCCATTCCGTCCACATACGGATAAGAAACAATATAACACACGATGTTCTGTTCAGAACGGGGTGCTAGCACGTCGCTGCAGCCCTTAACAAATATCTTAGAAAGAAATTCGTTTTCATCGCTGAATGGCTATTAGCTTTTATTAGACTATGTCTAAATATCAATCATTTATCATTCTCAACGCCCTCGTAACAAAATTCGACCAGAAAAATCAAAACGGTAAGTAAAAAAGATTTGGTCCCCGGGGCGGCAAAAAGCCATCGACTCGGGATCCCATCCGAGAAGCCGGCCGGGTTGAGCGTTGCTTAACTTCGGTCGAACGTTCAGCTCGGTCGGAGAAATTAAAGCGGTGGATTATGCACAGCGGGCCCAATGGAACCGCGAAGCCGCGATTCGACGGATAGGCGGAGCCTATCTATTCTCCTACACGAAAGTATAAATACGGTTGATATATAAGCCATCGAGATAGCAACAGTCTGTTATTCGTACACTGTCGCATTGCGAGACACGTGTGTAATTTTATAAAGATATTTTATTCAGTAAGCAAGATACTGACAAGAAAGAAGACAACTATAAAATCATCTATTACCCAACAGTAACTGTTTCGATTCCGTGTACGGGAGGTTGGGTAGGGGGCCTTGGCGCCCCACCGAACCCCACGGCAGGGATAGAATCAGATTGCCCGAAGAAGAAGCCCTGAACCACGGTAAGGGTTCCCTGGTTTTTTGGTAAACAGAACTGCGTGGATATTGGCAAACGTGTCGCGCGAGAGAAATCGAAATAGCACAATTACATTCAAAACTGCATTAAATACATTAAATTCAATCAATTAGTATACCTACCTAAAGTAGTAAAGTAATCATATCTATAGCCACAGAGGCTACGCATAAAAACAGCAAACAAACATCCGGCAGATAAGGCAAATATGCCGAAACAAAAAAGAAAACGTAAACGCGTTTGTAAATGTAAATGTAAAATCAGACGGTACCGGCCTTACGAAACTGGACATAAATGATGCTTACGAATTCGACAGTGACCACACGTCGGGTTCAAGATCAAGTAAATCATATCAAACAGAAGACAGTAGCGATCCTGAATTAGGAGACGAATACGTTGTAACACATACAACAAAATCAAACGCGTCAAATATTTCCGTAGTTAGTCCTCCACCCCTACCCACTCCTGTTACTACATCCCCGTCTGTGATGTCCACCCACAGCACCCCTTACTTAGACATACCGCAAGACACCCCATCGCGTTTCGAGCTAGAAATAGAAAGTCTCAAATTCCCCATTTACACCCCGGTTACAACAACTACAACAAGTAATACGGTAACATATACAACCACGGCGACTACGACGGTGACATCCGCTTCACGGAGTCCCGTCCAATTTTACGCTGAAACACATCATACTAACAGCCCTGCTACATCAAACACATCTCATAGTCCAGTCCAAACGGACCAAAATTTTGAAAACCCAAATTCTAACGCTTTCATAAGCGGATATCTACAACAAAACACTGAAATAGAAATACATCAACCCGAAGCCACTCAGGCACAACGAAAAGACACCATTAAAAAACCACAATCGCCGGCAAAGAATGTAAACAAAGATAAATCCAATAGTAATACCGTTAAAAAACGCAGTAAAAAGAATTTCAAAAACCTTGATCTGGATATACACACAATACAAGATGTAGAGATGGCCGAGCCCGAGCCTCAGCCCTCAACCAGTACTGTCAACCCCCCCGTAACAACCCCTAAAGTATTAAAACCACCCCCAATACATATATACACTAATAAAAGCAAAGTTATTATGAATCACATTAGCAAAAAATATAACAACCCTTCACCCCAATTCAAATTTAATAACAGCGCGCTAATATGCATACCTAACAATATAAAAGAACACAACGCGATAGCCAGAGAGCTTGAGGATAACAACGTAGAATTTTTCACGCACAGCACCATGCGCACCAAACCTCTGAAACTTGTAGCTAAATATGTGCCCCTCGATATTTCGAACGAGGAAATAAGGGAGGATCTCCTGTCAAGGGATTTACCTATTATAAACGTTGCACGAGTCATGATCTCAAGGGATAATAGGAAACATCCCTCTAACATTCTGTTGCTGACCGTCCCTGGTAACGCTGCGGAGGATTATTACAGGATAACCAACCTGTGTAAATTACGCGTCAAAATCACAGACTATGTACGGACAGATTTACCCCAGTGCCACCGTTGCCAGAAGCTGGGGCACTCCTCCTACTATTGTAACAGGCGATTCAGCTGTGTTCGGTGCTCCCTCGATCACGAGGATGAACCGTGCACAGCTGAAAAGTGCAAGTGCACCCTATGTGGAGGGGAGCATCCCTCCAACTATCGAGGGTGCCCCACCTACGTTAAGGCAAAAGAAACGCGCAACACCAGGCAGACACAGACGCAGACCAGACCACCGGCCCCCAGAAACGCACAAAAACCGATAGTACAGCGACCCCGAACCGTCGCTACTACCCCTGTCGTCCTCACAGACGACCAAGCCTTAAGGCAAACAACTGAAAATGCCGGTAAATGGGCGCAATTTACCCATAATAAAAACCAAAACCAACAACAACAACCCACTGAAAATAATAACCAACAAAATTCAAACGAAAATGATAACAACAACCCCCTCAGGGAAATTATAGACCTCTTCAAAAGTTTAAACATCCCGAAGATATGGGAAACTATAATGAACCTAATTAAACAACTTAAAACTAAAAATAACGCATTCGACAAAATATGCTTAATTGCCGAAGCAATCAACTCTTTACTCAGTTAACTTTAATTTTATAATTCAATGCCTAATAAGAACAGTAGTAATATCGTCACATGCATGCAATTGAACGTGAACGGAGCCACGGCTAAAAAGCAAGAATTACTACACGCCCTCGAGGAAAACAAAATTAAAATCTGTTTTTTATCAGAAACAAGGCTGAAGCCGTGGCATCCGTTCACGATTAATAATTACTGCATCGAGAGGAACGACAGGGATCCAGGACCCGGCGGAGGAGTCGCCATACTAATACGACGCGACGTACGATACCGACGGACGACACTACCGACATTGACTACCCTGGAGGCCGTAGCAATCGAACTTAATAATAACAAGGAAACAACACTACTGATCTCTATATACAAAAAACCGAACATAACAATAGACACGACAGACATTGACAGACTACTACTATTAAACAACAAACTAATACTGACGGGTGACTTCAACTGTCTACACACCTCATGGAACATAATAAACAAAACTAATAACGTCTCAGGACAAAAACTGTATAAATATCTACTAAACAAACCCCAACTAAAAATAATTGCGCCGACGTGGCCCACTAGGCCATCTTCAAACAATATTATGGATTTCACGTTAACCACCCTAAACAAACCCATAATTCTATCAGAAATCACAGAAATAATGAGTGACCATACCGCTACTAAAATAGTGTTAACTCAAAAGCACGACAGCGCAAAACTTCGCCGATACCCAGGCATAAATGATTACGATTGGGATCTTTTTAAACACATTATAAACTGTAAAATAACGGCAGATCCGAGGTGTGTAGATAGTCATGACATCGATAGCGCCGCGACATACATAACCGACACGATACGTACGGCACTGACAGACTCGCAAAAAACACGGGGCGTCCATCTTACCACCAATCCATTACCCAGACACATCGTTGACCTGATAAAGGAGAGATCCTTTATCAGAAAAACGTACTTTAGAACAAGAAACCCCGAGTATAAAACCAAAATCAACCAACTCACAAGAGAAATCAAAAATCAAACCGCCACCTTCAGAGGCGAACAACTGACAGAATCCCTCGAAAAAAACCCAGATCCACATCGTCTCCCTAGGATATTCAAAAAAGTAAAGCCACCCATACCCACGCTAATATCCGCCCGTGGTAGGGAGGAAACAGATGCGGGTAAGGCCGAGTGCTTTGCCGAAACATTTGAAAGGCAATTTACGCCGAATCTTGTAGAAAGGACTAACTACAACAAAGCCACCAATTTCGTAAATTACTTAAATCGAGTCAAACTTCGAGATGCCGACGAGCCGGTCTTCTTTAGACCGGACGAGGTATTCTCGGTAATACGCGACTTAAACAACAGGAAAGCACCCGGCCTTTACAATATTCCCAACTTTGCCCTTAAAAACATCCCTCACCTTGCAGTAATGTTCCTTACGAACCTCTTTAACTCCTGCTTGAGAGCATCACATTATCCCACATATTGGAAGACAGCCAAGGTCGTCCCCATACACAAACCAAGAAAATCCCTCTCCGATCCAGCTTGCTATCGCCCCATCAGCCTACTACCTTCCGTAGGCAAGCTATTCGATACCCTTCTCCAATCCCGAGTGCTGGAGTTCGCAGTGACCAATAACGTCATGAGCGAATTCCAGTACGGATTCCAACCCAACCACTCAACCGATCAACAGCTGTTCCGCATCTGCGAAATTATTACCACCAACCAAAATCGAGGTCACCTCACAGGGGTTGTCTCCCTTGACCTCGAAAAAGCATTCGACAAAGTCTGGCATCCTGGACTGTTATACAAACTACACGTCGCGAAATATCCGATTCGTATTATCAAGATAATACAATCCTACATCGAGAACCGCTCTTTCGTAGTAACAGTCCGACAGGATACCTCCCAAATCCACCCCGTGTCGTCCGGAGTGCCGCAGGGATCGGCACTCGGACCGACACTTTACAACTTATATGCACACGACATCCCACATCCTACAGACCACAGAAATACTGTTGCATTATACGCAGACGATACTGCAACAATAACGACGACGAAACACCCCAGACTACTACCACGACTAATGCAACAGTATACACAGACAATCATTACATATTACAGACGATGGGGCCTGCGGGTAAACGCTGAAAAGACTCAAATAGTAGTTTTCACTCAGAGGCGGGCAGCGCAGAATGTTCGAATTAAAATAGGCAAAACCCAAGTGAACACCATACCATCACTGAAATACTTAGGACTCCGTATTGGCAGGAGGTACTCCTTTGTCCGCCACGTTACCGAGATAGTCGGGAGGGCAAAAGCCAGGCTTCAAAAACTGTTTCCAATATTACTGAACTCTAATATAAGATCAGCCACCTTAATTTACAAAGCCTATATCAGACCGGTGATGACTTACGCGTCGCCGGTCTGGTATACGGCAATCAGTAACAAGCAGAAAAAAAGAATGCAAACCGTGCAGAACAAATGTCTAAGGACAGTAACAAAAACACGCCTTAGCGAGATGGTGACAAACGAAACACTACACAATATAACTGGCACTCCCACAATAGATACATTCATCGAAAATAAAATCATACCCGGCTTCATTAATCGTATTAACAACCATCAAAACACCACCCTCCAAATTGCTATAATCCCTAAATTCGCTGAACCCCCAAAACATCCCTCCCTTAATTATGTGTATGCCCCCTAGCCCCCGCCACAAATTAAAAAAAAAAATATCAAGCATGAAAAACATAAAACAAACAATAAATCAAAAGAGGCAACATCATGCTCTCAAAAAAAAATATAAAAAAAATATATATAAAAAAAAAAAAAACAAAAAAATATAATAAAATAAAATAAAAACACCAAAAAAAAGAAAACCAAAAATAAACAAAAAAAAGACCCAAAAATCTAACTAACATAGATATTAAGAAACTTGTTATAACGCTTTTTAGCATGCAAATTTTTTTTTTGCAATTTTTTTTTTCTGTAAGCTAACATATTAACCTAATTTTAAGTTTTAAATGTAAAACGCTATAATTACCACAAAACCCATGTAAATAACCTAGAATAAGTAGTATAGAAACCCTAACTTTCCCCCCCTCACCTGCACGAAAACGCTTTCAACCATCGCTTTATACCCAATCACCGCATAATCAGATTTAAAATCCATAAGAATGGATAAGTCATGAACAAAGCTATCACCATAAACAAGTCATACTGCTAAAGTATCTTCGGATAGAAGCAACGCATCTTGCAACTCGACGTAAAGACAAGCACAGTCTGTTATTCGTACACTGTCGCATTGCGAGACACGTGTGTAATTTTATAAAGATATTTTATTATCATACAGTAAGCAAAAATACTGTGAAGCAAGAAGTCAACTTTAAAAGCAACTATTACCCATCAGAAACTGTTTCGATTCCGTGTACGGGAGGTTGGGTAGGGGGCCTTGGCGCCTCGCCGAACCCCACGGCACAGATAGATCAGATTTCCCGAAGAGGAAGCCCTGAACCACGGTAAGGGTTCCCTGGTTTTTTGGTAACAGAACTGCGTGGATATTGGCAATACGTGTCGCGCGAGAGAAATCTAAATAGCATAAAAATTACATTCAAAATTGCATTAAATTCAATTAGTATACCTACCTAAAGTAGTAATCATATCTATAGCCACAGAGGCTACGCGTAAAAAAAGTATATAAACATCCGGTAGATAAGGCAAATATGCCGAAGCATAAAAGAAAACGAAAACGCGCTGATAACTCCGGTGATAGCCCGGTCAACAAAATAATCCAAACTAATAACGTTAAATCAGACGGTACCGGTCTTACAAAATCGGATATAAATGATGCATATGAATTTGACAGTGACCACACGTCGGGTACAAGATCAAGAAGATCAAGTAAATCATACCAGTCAGAAGATAATAGCGATCCCGAATTAGGAGAAGAATATGTAGTAACGCACACATCTAAGTCAAACGCGTCGAATATTTCTGTCATCAGTCCTCCACCCCTACCCACTCCTGTTACGACATCCCCGTCTGTGATGTCCACTCATAGTACCCCATACTTAGATATACCTCTCGACACCCCATCGCGATTCGAGATAGAATTAGAAAGCCTTAAATTCCCCATCTACACCCCGGTGACAACAATAACATGTAACACGGTAACATATACTACCACGGCGACTACGACGGTGACATCCGCTTCACGGAGTCCCGTCCAATTTTACGCCGAGACACACCACACCAACAGCCCTGCTACCTCGAATACCTCTCATAGTCCAGTCGAAACGGGCCTAAACTTAAACTTAAATTCTAACGGTTCCATAAGTGAATATCTGCAACAAAACGTGGAAATTGAAATACATCAACCTGAAGCCCCTCAGGCACAACGGAAAGATACTACAAAAAAACCACAAATCTAATAGTAAAACGGTTAAAAAACGTAATAAAAAGAATTTTAAAAACCTCGACTTGGACATACATACAATTCAAGACGTAGAGATGGCCGAGCCCGAGCCTCAGCCCTCAACTAGCAACAACAACCCCCCTGTAACAACCCCTAAAATATTAAAACCGCCCCCCATACACATATATACTAGTAAAAGCAAGATAATCATGAATCATATAAGTAAAAAATACAGCAACCCTTCAACCCCAATTTAAATTCAATAATAGCGCCCTAATTTGCATACCAAATACTATAAAGGAACACAACGCGATAGCCAGAGAACTTGAGGACAATAATGTAGAATTTTTACACATAGCACCATGCGAACTAAGCCACTAAAACTCGTAGCCAAATATGTGCCCCTCGACATCTCAAACGAGGAAATAAGGGAGGATCTCCTGTCAAAGGATTTACCCGTTATAAACATCGCACGCGTCATGATCTCTAGGGACAATAGGAAACATCCCTCTAACATTCTGCTGCTGACCGTCCCTGGCCACGCTGCGGAGGACTATTACAGAATAACTAACCTCTGTAAATTACGCGTTAAAATCAGCGATTACGTACGAACAGATTTACCCCAGTGCCACCGTTGCCAGAAGCTGGGGCACTCCTCTTACTATTGCAACAGGCGATTCAGCTGTGTTCGGTGCTCCCTCGATCACGAGGATGAACCGTGCACAGCTGAAAAATGCAAGTGCAGTACCCTATGCGGAGGGGAGCATCCCTTCAACTATCGGGGGTGCCCCACCTACGTTAAAGCAAAAGAGACGCGAAACGCCACGCAGACGCAGACGCAGACCAGACCACCGGCCCCCAGAAACATACAAAAACCGACTACACAGCGACCCCGAACCGTCGCTACTACCCCTGTCGTCCTCACCGACGACCAAGCCATAAGGCAAACTACAGAAAATGCTGGCAAATGGGCGCAATTTGCTCATAATAAAAAACCACAAAACCAAAACCAACAGCAACAAGCCACGGAAAACAATCAACAAAATTCCAACGATAATGACAACAATAACCCCCTCAGGGAAATTATCGACCTGTTCAAAAGCTTAAATATCCCGAAAATATGGGAAACAATAATGAATTTAATAAAACAGCTCAAAACAAAGAATAATGCCTTCGACAAAATATGTCTAATTGCCGAAGCAATCAACTCGTTACTTGGTTAATTTTAATTTTAAAATTCAATGTCAAATAAGACCAATAATATTGTCACTTGTATGCAATTAAACGTGAACGGAGCCACGGCCAAAAAGCAAGAACTACTACACGCCCTCGAGGAAAACAAAATCAAAATCTGTTTCTTATCAGAAACAAGGCTGAAGCCGTGGCATCCGTTCACGATTAACAACTACAGCATCGAGAGGAACGACAGGGATCCAAGACCCGGCGGAGGAGTCGCCATACTCATACGACGCGACGTACGATACCGACGGACGACGCTACCGACACTGACTACTCTGGAGGCCGTAGCAATCGACCTTAACAACAACAAGGAAACAATACTATTGATCTCAATTTACAAAAGACCGCACATAACATTAGACACGACAGACATCGACAGACTATTACAACTAAACAACAAACTAATACTGACGGGTGACTTCAACTGTCTGCACACCTCATGGAACATAATAAACAAAGTCAACAATGTTTCAGGACTAAAACTCTACAAATATTTATTAAACAAACCGCAACTTAAAATAATAGCGCCGACGTGGCCTACCAGGCCATCGTCAAACAACATCATGGATTTTACAATCTCTAATTTAAACAAACCCATAACGTTATCCGAAATCACCGAAATAATGAGTGATCACACGGCCACTAAAATAGTAATAACCCAGAAACATGACAATGCAAAACTTCATCGATACCCTAGCATGAAAGATTACGACTGGGATCTTTTCAAACATATCATAAACTGCAAAATAACGGCAGATCCGAGGTGTGCAGATAGTCATGACATCGAGAGCGCCGCGACATACATAACCGGCATTGACTGACACGATACGTACGGCATTGACTGACTCCCAAAAAACACGGGGCGTCCATCTCATTACCAATCCTCTACCCAGACGTATTGTAGACCTGATAAAGGAGAGATCCTTTATCAGGAAAACATACTACAGAACAAGAAACCCTGAATATAAGCCACGAATAAACCAACTCACAAGAGATATCAAAAATCAAATCGCCGCCTTCAGAGGCGAACAACTGACAGAATCCCTCGAAAAAAACCCAGATCCACATCATCTCCCTAGGATTCTTAAAAAAGTAAAGCCACCCATACCGACGCTAATATCCGCCCGTGGTAGGGAGGAAACAGATGCGGGTAAGGCCGAGTGCTTTGCCCAAACTTTCGAAGAGCAATTCACGCCAAATCCTGTAGAAAGGACTAACTACGATAAAGCCATTAATTTCGTAAATCACCTAAATCGCGTCAAACTTCGAGATGCCGACGAGCCGGTCTTCTTCAGACCGGACGAGGTATTCTCGGTCATACGCGATTTAAACAACAGGAAAGCACCCGGCCTTTACAATATTCCCAACTTTGCCCTTAAAAACATCCTTCACCTTGCAGTAATGTTCCTTACGAACCTCTTTAACTCCTGCTTGAGAGCATCATATTATCCCACATATTGGAAGACAGCCAAGGTCGTCCCTATACATAAACCCAGAAAATCCCTCTCCGATCCAGCTTGCTATCGCCCTATCAGCCTACTACCCTCCGTAGGCAAGCTATTCGATACCCTTCTCCAATCCCGAGTGCTGGAGTTCGCAGTGACCAATAACGTCATGAGCGAATTCCAGTACGGATTCCAACCCCACCACTCAACCCACCAACAGCTGTTCCGCATCTGCGAAATTATTACCACTAACCAAAATCGAGGTCACCTCACAGGGGTTGTCTCCCTTGACCTCCAAAAAGCATTCGACAAAGTCTGGCATCCTGGACTGTTATACAAACTACACGTCGCGAAATATCCGATTCGTATTATCAAGATAATACAATCCTACATCGAGAACCGCTCTTTCGTAGTAACAGTCCGACAGGATACCTCCCAAGTCCACCCCGTGTCGTCCGGAGTGCCGCAGGGATCGGCACTCGGACCGACACTTTACAACTTATACGCACACGACATCCCACACCCGACAGACCACAGAAATACTGTTGCATTATACGCAGACGATACTGCGACAGTAACGACGACGAAATACCCGAGACTACTACCACGACTAATGCAACAGTATACACAGACAATTATAACATATTACAGACGGGGCCTGAGGGTGAATGCTGAAAAAACGCAAATAGTAGTCTTCACCCAGAGGCGGGCAGCGCAGAATGTCCGAATAAAAATAGGTAAAACCCACGTGAATAACACACCATCACTAAAATATTTAGGTCTCCGTATTGGCAGGAGGTACTCCTTTGTCCGCCACGTCACTGAGATAGTCGGGAGGGCAAAAGCCAGGTTACAGAAATTGTTCCCCATCTTACTAAATTCCAACACCAGGTCAGCTACATTAATTTATAAAGCCTATATCAGACCGGCGATGACATACGCGTCGCCGATCTGGTACACGGCCATTAGCAATAAACAGAAAAAAAGACTGCAAGTGGTTCAAAACAAATGCCTGAGGACCGCAACAAAAACGCGTCTCAGTGAGATGGTCAGGAACGAAACATTGCATAACATAACAGGCACACCTACTATAGACACATACATCGAAAACAGAATTATACCCGGCTTCATTAACCGCATGAACAATCATCGAAACACCACCCTCCAAACTGCTATCGTACCTAAATTTGCTGAACCCCCTAAACATCCCTCCTTAAATTTTGTGTATGCCCCCTAGCCCCCGCCACAAGAATTTAAAAAAAATAACAAGCATGAGAAAAACATAAACAAACAATAGAATCAAAAGAGGCAACAACATGCTCAAAAAAACATAAAAACAAAAAAAAAAAAAATAATAATAAAATAAAATAAAAAACACCAAAAAAAGAAAACCAGAAAAATAAACAAAAAAGACCCAAAAATTTTACTAACATAGATTTAAGAACCTGTAAAAACGGTTTTTAGCATGCATTTTTTTTTTTTGCAAATTTTTTAAATGTAAACTAACAAATTTTAACCTAATATTAAGTTTTAATGTAAAACGCTTTAACTAGCAGAACGCATTGTAAATAACCTAGTTAAGTACAGAATAGAAACCCTAACCTTTCCTCCTCTACCTGCATGACGCTTAAATCCAACGCTTAATACCCGAACACCGCAACAACAGCGATAAAACCCTTAACAACGGACAAGTCAAGAACAAAGCTACTACCAGAAACAAGACACACTGCCAAAGTATCGTTAGATAGAGGCAACGCATCTGCAACTTGACCGACCGTCCATCGAGATCTCTAGCAATTAACTTCGATCTGCGAGGTATCCGGTGAACCAAGATATCTCTCACATCCTAGCCAAAGCCGAATAAAAGAAGACTTGAGTAAGTACTAGTGGACGTCGACTACTTAGGCACCCTCTTAATACTCCTCAAAGCAAATTAATAAATCGGTAATAGATCGGTAGCAAAAAACCCAAACATCAACAAAAAAACCATAACAACAGATAAAATGCCGCGGAGCCCGAGTAAGCAAAAGAAAAAACGCAAACGAGATAAAAGTAAAGCCATCACGATATTAGTAGACACGAATACGGATAATATATCGGAAAACGCAGAATTTCAACAAAATGAACCGAAAGCAAACTCTAACGATAATATCTCAATTGAAACGGAAGCGTCGCGTACATCGAATTCGCTAAATAATCAATCAGCAAATAGTACAAATTCAAGCGGCAATGTATATTTTGCACAACTAGCATCAAGCGTGAACGCCAGTTTAAACGCAAATATTCATCGGAATACTAATTCACAAAGCAACCCGGAAATTAATAAGACAAATTTAGATTCACCGTTAACGGCAAGGTCGTCAATATATGGGACTCCCCTCTCAGATTACCCTAACATTTTTCCACAAATACCAATAGCACCCCCTACATTTAAATCAATCACTCCACCTAAGCTACCCCAAGTATTATATCCACGAACTAGAATACAGACATACATACCAACAACCACGACAGTGCAAACAATCACATACACAACCACACCATTCAATCACACAACCACACTATCAAAATGCATGACTACCAGTACCCTCTCGGTAGCCACTACCTTAAATTCACCCCTAACGCAAATAGAAGCATTACACTATAACTCACAACAAAACTTAGAACAAAATTTATTCCCTCCACACATGGACACATACGATGCGTATGTATCCGATTATACAAAAATAATAAATAATGCAAAAGCACCAGAAAAGAGCACGGGTGCAATCAAGAAAATAATAGAAAAAAAGGATACCAAAATTACGCAACCCGCAAAGAAAAAGAAAAAACTATTTAAACCACTAATAATAGAAAATGCACACAGCATACAAACACCACAAGAAGACAGCACCACACAAAACATGGACATACAAAGCACCCCCAACCCCTCACAAGAAAACAAAAAGACAGCCCCAACTAAACCACTCCCAATTCATATTTACCGACAAAACTGCACACAAATAATAAATCAGATTAATGCCTTATGCACACCAAATCCTAGCTATAAATTTAATAATTCAGCCCTAATATGTTTACCAAACACCATACCCGATCATAGAAGAATAACGAAAGCACTAAGCGAAAAGGATGTAGTGTCAAAGATATCAAACGCATAGTGTCAAAGATATCAAACCAATAAAAATAGTAATTAAATACATACCCCTAGAAATAGAAAATAAACAAATAGAGGAGGATCTACTAAATCAAGACCTCCCCTATATAAATATAGCCAGGGTAATGATCTCAAGAAACCAAAGAAAGCAACCGTCAAATATACTTTTGTTAACGATACCAGACACTGCATCAAACAGATATTATAAACTAGACAACCTGTGTCAGCTTAAAGTGAAAGTGACAGACTATATAAGGACAGACTTGGCACAGTGTCATAACTGTCAACGATTGGGGCATTCCTCGTATTTTTGCAACCTACAGGCAAAATGCGTACGATGCGCCGAAAATCACAAGGGACAACCCTGCAATGCAGACAAATGCACCTGCGCCTTATGCGGAGGGGAACATCCCTCAAATTACGGGGGATGCCCCAGTTATACAGTAGCCAAAAACAGACAGAATAACAAGACAGACAGACCCACAAACAGACAAGCAGCCCCCAGAGACTTGACAAACAGACCACAGCCTGCCACCGCTCAAGGAGCAGCGACGCCAAATCCCGAACAAACAGCCCAAGCAAACGCCGAAACGTGGCAGAATTTTAGGAAAAAGAATATAAATCAAAATGTACAAAATAACAATCCGAATAGTAACAATAATCAACCCCAAAATGAAAATCAAAAATCAACACAAGATGAAAGTAACCCAATAAAAGAAATAATCAATATGTTTAAAGAACTAAACTTGATACAAATTTGGAACACAATTAAAAACATTATTCAACAGCTAAAAACAAAATCAGATCCATTTGAAAAACTCTGCTTAATTGCAGAAGCGATAGGCAATTTCCTATAACTGTATAACTGCATAACAGAATAAAAATTTAAACTAAAAAATGACAAGTAAAAACAAAATTAAAATAATGCTATTCAATATAAACGGAGCACAAGCCAAAAAGGCAGAACTTATACAGACTCTACAACAACACAAGGTAGAGATCTGCTGCCTACTAGAGACCAAATTAAAGCCAAATATTAATTTCAAAATCCCAAATTATGAAGTACACAGAAACGATCGCGATTGCGAGGGACGCTACGCGAGCGGAGGCACGGTCATACTAGTAAGACAGGACATAAGACACAAACAAACCCCTATCCCCCCCCCATACTTCTTTAGAATTAACGGGAATCCTCCTCCAAACCCCTAACGAAGACATCTTAATAGCATCAGCTTACAAACCCCCAAGAATACCCCTACGAACCACAGACTTTGATGCTATAGGACAACGACACAACAAATACATACTACTCGGCGAATTCAACTGCTTACACATCGAATGGAACAAAATTAACCTAGTAAATAACACAGATGGTAAAACACTCCATAAATATTTATTACAAAATCGCAACATAGAAATAGTGGCACCAGAATGGCCGACTAGACCAGCCTCAAACAATATACTAGACATACTAATAACCAAAAATTTTGACAACAGGATAGAACTAACAGAAATACCGGAAATAAGCAGCGACCACGTTGCCATTCAGGCAATGGTGGACTTAAAACATACCAGCATAAAAGCAATAAGATATCCCAGGGAAAAAGATTACAATTGGGAAACATTTAAAAATCATATAAACAACAGACTGATAGCAAGCCCTAGATGTGAAAGCGTTGAAACCGTCGAGAAGGCAGCAAGACACATAACAAAGACCATACAGAATGCCCTAACCCACAGCCAGAGCTCATCGGAAAAACACCTCATATCCAATCCACTACCCCCTGCAATCCTAAAACTTATAAATGATAGAAAAGTAAATAGAAAACTGCATCTTAACATACGAAATCCCATGTATAAAACTAAAGTAAACGCCTTAACGCGAGAAATTAGAAAACAAATCCTGAAATTTCGAGAGTCGAAATTACAGGAAACCATAGAAGAACATTCCCAAGATCCCTATTATTTGTCACGAATATTCTCTAAATCCCGACCCAAAATACCCACAATAATCACAGCCCGTGGAAATGCCCAAACAGATCTTGAAAAAGCCGAATGCTTTTCAGTTCAATTTGCCCAACAATTCACTTCCAACCCTATAGAACATCAAAATTACTTAAATTCAATTAGATATCTCCAAGAACTTAAAAACACAGAACTTTCAAATACTGATGAACCAATTTTTTTCACCCCTAAGGAACTTAATGAGGTCATAAAAGCCATAAATAAACAAAAAGCACCAGGCATCCATAATATACCCAATTACGCCCTTAAACTCCCTTTCCTTGCAATTTTGTTCCTGACAAACCTATTCAACTCCTGTCTACGCTTCACGTACTATCCCAAATTATGGAAGACAGCCAAGGTCATTCCCACCCATAAACCCCGAAAATCAACAACCAATCCAGCTAGCTATCGACCAATAAACCTACTACCCTCGATAGGCAAGCTCTTAGACACTCTCATACATTCCCGCGTAATGGAATTCGCTCAAACACATAGTGTGATGAACGAATTCCAGTACGGCTTCCAACCTAGACATTCCACTGACCAACAGCTGTTCAGGATCTGTGAGGCCATTTCCACCAACCTAAACCGAGGTCGATACACAGGGGTTGTCTCCCTAGACCTCGAGAAAGCCTTTGACAAAGTCTGGCATCCTGGACTGTTGTACAAACTACATTCAGCGAACTTTCCGACGCGTATAATCAAAATTATACAGTCATACATTTCCAGTCGCCAATTCCTAGTAACAGTCTATAAGGATAGCTCACAAACCCGTCCGGTGAGAGCTGGAGTCCCACAAGGTTCCTCCCTAGGCCCAACCCTTTTTAATTTATACACAAACGACATACCCAAACCGACAGACCACAGGACAACTGTTGCACTATACGCGGACGATACAGCGACTTTAGCGACGACCACGAGCACACAACTTTTAAACAGACTAATGCAACAGCAGACGGAAGACATAGTAGAACACTACAAACACTGGGGACTGACTATTAACGAAGCCAAGACACAGGTCATAGTGTTCACACGAAAAAAAGAACAACCGAAAACTCCAATAAAATTAAATAATGTAACTATTAAAAATCAGAATTCACTAAAATACTTAGGCGTGGAAATTAGCAGAAAATTAACATTCAACCAACAAATTAAAAGCATTATAGATAAAACTAAATACAAATTAAAAACCATTTTTCCAATAATAAAAAATTGCTCGACACCAATGGGCACAATATTATACAAAGCTTACATAAGACCGTCACTTACCTATGCAGCGTCGATTTGGTATCCTTTTATCTCACAAACAGACAAAAATAAACTGCAAATAAATCAAAACAAGGCCCTCAGGCTAGCATTATCAAGGAATAAGATCGGAAACCTACCATTTACAATAGACGAAATACACAAACTGACAGGAACACCCACTCTAGACCTCTATATAGAAAACAGATTAATTCCCAGCTTCATCCATAGATTAATGACACACAGTAACCCAACAATAATTAAAGCAATGCAACCCCAATTCAGACAACCACCAAAATATCCCTCATATAACTATATTTACACCCCTTGACCCCCGCCACAAAATCCAAAATTTTAACACTAATGAAAATGATTCAGAAAAGCAGAAAACACAAAGCATAGAAAAGAGACATACAAAACAAAACAAAATTAAAACAAAAGATCCATATAACGACAAAAGGAGGCATACAAGTGAGAATAACAAAAAGACCCATACAAATATTAACATAGGATTAGATAATGTACCAGTGCTTCTTAGCAGAGAGATAATGTAAACTAACAACTAACAAAAATAAATAACAAAATCACTAATATCACCCGGAAAAACCACTACCCCCATATTGACGACATTAACCCACGAAACCGGAAAGCCGAAACGAGCACGCGGACCAACAAAAATTAACAACCGGCTAAAGTATTCAGTTAGAATAGAAGCCAAGCATCGACAATCACGCAGTGTCTGCCATCGAGATCAGTTGATCAGTTGTCCAGATCGCGTTACTTTCAACTTCACTTCGTAAAATTCAGCTCCCAGAAGCTTCAGCATAATAATTGTTATTACCATTGGCTCTTTAGCTATAGCAATTATTATTCGTGACATTTCACAACGCATTAACGTCATATTAACTTCATTTTCGTCCACATTTCGCGACGGTACCTACCTAATTCGTTCACGATATCAGTTTTCGTCCTTATTGGCTCTTAGCTACGGAAATTGATATTCTACGGTTTAAATTCGCGTCCAGTTTAAGTTTCGTTTTATCTACTCCGTGATTAAATTTATATTTCGAGGATTCTTTTTATTTTAAACCATTTTAAATAAGCATATATTTTTATTTCGTTTTTAATTAATTTAACACGGTTTCTACGAGTTTCCATTTTTATTTTCGCATTAACTTAAAACAAAGTGTTTTATTCCAAACCTTGGGGTTATCCAGAAGAACAAAATTCTTGGATTAACATTTTTGGCCTATGGTAAGAATTACCTTCAAAATTTTATTAACAAATTTCGCCAGATACAATTCGAGGTACATTTGAGGTTGGTACAAGGCCCTCGAATCCACTCCCAACATTGAGAAGAGTCCAGCCACGACTACTAGTACGGGACTAGTGGCCCTACATTCCACTAGTGGCGCCCTTTAGAGCAAAATTTCGTGTCAGAGATTTTTTTAAGTCTTTAGAACAAAAATTTCGTATCTGAGATTTTTTCAAATCTTTAGAACAAAGCTTCGTATCGAAGATTTTTTCAAATCTTTAAAACAAAAATTTCGAGTCAAAGAGAGATTTTTTCAAACCTCTCTGTAATGTATTAACGTACCTTTAGTTAAATTGAATATTGAGTTCATATAGGTAAATTATAGCGCATGTCACTGCGCAACTAAAATAGTAGTTTTAGGTGTGGGATACACAGCGAACAGGGCATGTGTGCCATGTGCTCAAGCAGCTCAAGTGTACTAAGTAATGAGTAACTATTGTAATATATAGGGGTTAAGTAAAAGTGTGTGTAGTTATTTAATCTACCCCAACCCTAAGTCAAGGTAACATATACCACAGTGGCGACGAGGATACAAGGATACAGTGATGATTAATAGTGATTTGCCGCGAAAGTGAGTAACGAAGCAGGGCAACTATGGCGGAAAAGAGCAATATCGGCGTGGTAAGTGAGTTTAATCCGTTCAATCAAGACTGGACTATATATTATAAAAGACTTGATCAGTTTTATATAATAAACAAAATAGTAGACGACGCAATCAAGCGAGCAGTTCTGTTAAATGCCTTATCAGAAGACGCATATAGATTATTACAAAATCTTGTCGTTCCGAAAGATCCCGAGGATTGTACATTTAAAGACATTATTGAACAGTTGGATAAACATTTCATGCCAGCACGTATAGTTTTTGCGGAACGGTACAAATTTTATGAAGCACAAAAAACGCGAACAGAAAGTTACCAAGAGTATCTGGCTCGTATAAAAAGGTTAAGTACGTACTGCAAGTTCGGAACTTTTTTGGACACATGTTTACGTGATAAATTTATAATGGGCCTCGAAGCAGGAAAAGTGAGAGATAAGTTATTCGCCGAGGATGAAAAATTGACATTGCCAAGGGCATTAGAAATCGCCATCAACACGGAAAGTGCACAAATGGGATTTGGTATAAACCGAAATAATGTGACAATAAAGCAAGAAGCGGAGATGAATTATATGCACAAACAGAGGAGACAGTATGGAACAGGTCCACCTGTGGGGCATCAACGGCAGCCAGCAGCGACATCGACAGGCGCAGGCGGAGGGAGACAACCACCGTTTAGGTCACGCGGTAACCAGAGAGCAGCGGGACCAGGACAGTCCACGTCCTCCAGGTTTTCTTCTTCTTCACAGCAGCAGAGAAATGAGGTTAGAGGTATGACTAAAGTGAATGAGTGTTGTCGAGCGTGCGGGGATCGCAGCCATTTAACTATTCATTGTAGGTATAAACAATATTCGTGTAACCTTTGTGGCATTAAAGGACACTTAAGTAAAGTATGTGATAAAAAGCGTTCATTAAATTATATAGATGATGAATTTTCAGATAATGACGAAATATTAAATGATAATTTTACCTCAAATTTTACTTTAGATGAAAAATTACAAGATAACTGTTTAGAATTATTTTCTTTAACTTGCCACAACAATAAGCCAATTTTAGTAAATGTTTTGCTAAATAATGTGCCATGTATATTTGAACTTGATTCGGGTGCCGCAGCATCAGTAATCAATGAACGAGTGTGGTTAGAGAAATTTAGGGATGTACCATTGACGGAAACTGATTTCAAATTTCTAAGTTATATAGGAAACAGTATTTCGCCGTTAGGAAAAATCAATTTAAAATTAAAATATGGTGGTCGGACGGAGATGTTGAAATTTTATGTAATTAGAAATGGTAATGAAATGCCATTATTAGGACGAGACTTTATTTCTAAATTTAATTTGGAATTCAGAGAAATTAATTTTATAGAAAATAATACTAATATTAGAGATGTTGATATACTAATAAACAAGTTTCCAGAAGTATTTAACGATACTCTAGGAACCTTTAACAAATATGAATTAAAAATCCAGTTAAAAGAAAATGCAGTTCCTAAATATTTTAAACCCCGGCCGATACCATTTGCAATTAAGGAGAAAGTTGACGCAGAAATAGATAGACTGATTGAAAATAAGGTTCTAGTTAATGTAGATAGTAGCGAGTGGGGCACACCCATTGTGCCAATTCTCAGAAATAATGGAATTCGTTTATGTGGAGATTATAAAATCACCCTAAATCCTTGTATAAATGTAGATAGATATCCGCTACCTAGAATAGAGGAATTATTTACAAAAATGAGAAATGGTGTACAATTTTCAAAAATCGATTTGACTAGCGCATATCAACAATTTCTTTTAGACGAGGAGTCAAGCTTGTTGACTACCATTTCAACACATAGGGGTCTATTTCGTTATACAAGACTCCCTTTCGGGATTTCTTCAGGGCCAGGTCAATTCCAGAGAGTAATAGAACAGATATTAGGTCATATACCTGATACTTGCATATTTTTGGATGATATTCTAATTACGGGTAAAAATTATGACGAACACATGAATAACTTAATAAAAGTCTTAAACGCGTTGAAGGAAGTAGGATTAACGGTAAAAAAGGTAAAATGTTCCTTCTTCCAAGATAATATAGAATATTTAGGACACATAATAAGTAAAAAAGGTTTAGAAAAGTCGACAAAAAGGGTAGACGCGATATTAAAGACACCTGTACCTAGAAATGTTAAACAAGTAAAGTCGTTTTTAGGCGCGGTTAACTATTACCACCGATTTATCAAGAATGTACCCGAGATTTTATATCCGTTGTATAAATTAATAAAAAAGGAGACGCCGTGGGTATGGTCAGACGATTGTCAGGAATCGTATGACAGAATTCGAAAAATTTTAGTGTCACCGCAAGTTTTAGCACACTTTAATCCAGATGTAAAATTAAAACTAACCGTAGATGCTTCTGAATATGGAATGGGAGCAATTCTATCACATATATATCCCTCAGGAGTAGAGAAACCTATAGCTTTTGCATCGCGGACGCTAAACGAAGCAGAAAAACGTTATTCACAAATAGATAAGGAAGCAACAAGTTTGAAGTTTGGTATAACCAAATTCCACCAGTATTTATATAAAAATAAATTTGATTTATATACTGACCATAAGCCGTTAGTTGCTATTTTTGGACCCAAAAAGGGCATCCCAATTATGGCAGCCAATAGATTACAAAGAATTGCACTTTTTCTTTCCGGTTATGAATTTGATATTTACTATGTAAAATCTAGTGAAAATAATGCAGATTTTTTATCACGATTACCTCTTGAATATTCGACTGAAGAGGATGAAATAAATTATTCACTAAATTATTTAATTGAATCTTCCTTGCCTATAAATATTAATATGATTAGAGAAGAAATAAAAAATGATAATAATTTAAATACAATTTTTGAATATGTAAGAAATGGTTGGCCAATGTCAGTAGAGCCAGAAATTAAGCCATATGCCAGTAGAAAAAGTGAAATTAATATTGAAGGTGATATTTTATTATGGGGTCACCGAGTATTAATTCCAGAAAAATTTAGACAAAACATATTAAATGAACTCCACTCTTCACATTTAGGCATAGTTAAGACCAAATCTTTAGCCCGATCTTATGTGTGGTGGCCGTCGTTAAATAATGAAATTGAAACGACAGTTCAATCTTGTTCTGTATGTTCAAAATTTAAACAAAATCCTGCAAAGAGTTCTCTAGAACCATGGCCAATACCATCAGCTGTTTGGGAACGACTTCACCTAGATTTCTTGGGACCGATCCAAGGTAAAATGTTTTTAGTAATTTTAGATTCGTTATCTAAATGGCTGGAAATATATTTAGTTCCTAACATTAACTCTAATACTGTTATAAATATGTTGAGTGATTTATTTGCGAAGTTCGGTTTACCTAAGTGTATAACTACTGATAATGGTAGATCATTTACTTCGAACGAGTTTCAACAATTCATTACAATGAATGGAATCCGACATATCACGTCTCCGCCATATTTTCCACAAGCTAATGGAGCCGCGGAAAATTCAGTCAAAACGGCAAAACAATTTATTTTAAAACATATTGCAGAAAATAATAATTACAATATTATGTCACATATTCAAAATTCTCAAAATATATCACAAAGAACATTAAATAATTTTTTAATAATATATAGAAATATGGAACACTGTAGTACGGGTGAAACACCTGCTAGACTTTTAATAGGTAGACCACTTAAAACACGATTAGATTTATTACGTCCTGGTAACATAAAAATCCGCAAAAATAAACCAATTTCGGAAATAAAAAATAAATTAGCAGCGGTACAACAAAAACAAAAAGCGTATTTCAAGGGTAAAATATATCGAAATTTCAAAATAGGAGATCAAGTCATGGTGCGAGATTTTCGAAATTACAAACCAACCTGGACGCAGGCAATAATTTTAAAAATATTAGGCAAAAACTGTTATGATGTTAAGATTCCGAATACTGACATTATTTGGAAACGTCACAAAAATCAGATTTACAAACCTAAAGCATGTAACGTTGATATTTTTGATCAACATAACAGTCGTGAATTGCTTACTGATGTTGAAGACACCACAATATGTAATGTACAAGTAAAGGAAGGGCAAGAAGATATACCTAATTCGGTATCTTCAACAAACATAGAACAACCGGGTAGTTCCAGGGTTAGTTCACCTTCGTTTTTAAAAACAAAAAGAGATCGTAAAAGACCTGAAAGATTTCAAGCGACTTTTTGATTGTAAATAATTATTTTAAATAAAATAAAATGTATAGATAGTTTTATCAAAATGTAATTAGATATATAATAAATATTGTAGTAAAATAAGTGGGGAGGAATTGTAATGTATTAACGTACCTTTAGTTAAATTGAATATTGAGTTCATATAGGTAAATTATAGCGCATGTCACTGCGCAACTAAAATAGTAGTTTTAGGTGTGGGATACACAGCGAACAGGGCATGTGTGCCATGTGCTCAAGCAGCTCAAGTGTACTAAGTAATGAGTAACTATTGTAATATATAGGGGTTAAGTAAAAGTGTGTGTAGTTATTTAATCTACCCCAACCCTAAGTCAAGGTAACATATACCACACTCTCCTTCAAAAATTCGTGTAAAAATAGAGATTTTGTCAGACCTCTATTTTACATTCAAACAAAAATTTCGACATCGCTCAGTTAAGAGTCAACTCTTCCTGTAAAACGGGGCAAGAAATCAGATAGTCAAACCAGAACGAGAGGAGTTGTACATGGCGCCCTAACTTAAGGGGCCTTAAAATTTCGAGGATTTTGCCAACCAACAGAATCAGATTGCCGAGAATTGTATTTGATTAGTCAAAATTTTTACAGCTTACAAAATTTTATTGCGTGACGTTTTTACTGTGTATAGCGCCAAAGGTTGTTCTCTTTCAGGAGGGAACCGCTGCCCAAATTTTCTTTAATCTTTTCTTTTCAGGAAAATTTCTTTCAAAATTATTTACTATCTTATAATTTCATTTTTACAACTGAATTTTGGAAAAAAGCAGGTGAACCCCTGCGCAAATTTTTTTCGAAATTTGAGAAAATTTTTTCACATTTCAATTCCTAAAATATTTCATTCCCACAAAGTAAATTTGAGAAAAAGCAGGTGAACCCCTGCGCAAAATTTTTCAAAATCTGAAAACTTAGGAAAATCTAGGTGAACCCCTGGCCAAATTTTTCCAGAATTTAGACCAAAGATAAACTTGGGCAAATTTCAAAAAATTTTCAGGATTCAGCAAACCTTTCTTTTCAGCTCTCATATTTTCAAATTTACCAGGAAACCCCTGGCCAAATTTTCTCTCGCATACCAGTGGAACTTCATTCAAACAATACGGAAATTAAGTATAATTTCTAAACAGCCACAAACCCCAACGTTAGGTTATAGTCCGGACACTCGAGGGACAACCGCCACAACCTTGCGAAACAAAGTCCAAGATCAGGATGACAGGAGATCACTCACCTCCACGATAACTGTCACGTCAAAGCCACCATCCATGCCGATACTGTCTCCACAAGTAACGAGGACAGAATGCGACTTGCCACGGGACGCTGCAGGAAACATCAGACCGCAATATTATATAAACCTCGATCAGCAAGAAAACAGCGTATACGTAGCCACGCAAGCTACGCGCCTGGACCATCATGTGCCCGCGTCAACCACACCATATATTCCACAAGGGAGCATCCCCCACGTGAGAAATACGCCGCAGGAGATTCCTACAAGTTTAGACTACAAACTAAAACTAATGGCCGATTCCATAAACGCAATGCTAATGAATTCTCAGCATAATCAAAATGAACACACCAGAAGACCTATGACCCTACCCACATTTTCCGGCCATGAAAGTGAGGATCCCTACCTATTTATTAATCAGCTAGGAAACTATTTCGTCAGATATAACAACTAGCGAATTCGAGAAGACGGAAATTTTCGTGGAACAAACGCAAGGTCGCGCAAAAAAATGGGCCGCGAACTACGTAGTAATACAAGAACCATACGAATCGCTGATAGTGAAATTCTTAAAACGATACCAATCGGACGACGAGGCCGTCGAAATGGTGACAAGGCTGTACGGAGACCACCAAAAACCTCGAGAGAAGGTAGAAGACTTCATACTGGAGAAACGTCGCTTATTCGCAAGATACGATCCATACAAAACGAAGGCCGACATCGTAAAGACTATACTGCGACGTCTGCACCCAGAAATGGCGGTCCAACTGCGACATCCGCCACCGACGGGCGTCGAAGAGTTATTACAAAGGGCCATCGAAGTCGAAACCGACTTAAGCCGATGCAGCGACAACAGAAGATACATCGCTCCACAACAACCAACTCCGAGCGCTAACTACGCTAGAGATTCTAATCAACGAACAACGGCATACAGGGGTCCCGAAGGAAATCGCAACGAAGCCAGGGCGCCTCCGCTACAATGTCGAAATACGAACAATCCCCCGTCTAAGTGTCGGTATTGCGGCGAATGGCATTACCATTCGCAGTGCCCGCAGAATCCCTACCGCCATTTAAACGAGCAGAGGGTCGGTCAGCCAAACACGAACATCAGCAACCCCCAAGGCCAACCGACCCAAAGAAACAACCCCTTCACCAGGAGTCAAGCGCCCGCACCTGCGAGGGAGCGCAGCCCTCTAGGCAACCAGCAATAAAGGAAGAAATAATTCCGCTTCCCGAAGACTGGGCCGAGACAGCGGAACCCCACGAAATTATCTCAAATCCAGTTCACCAATTGTACACATTACAACAGATAGAAGCTCTGCCTCGAATTACGGTCAAAGTAAATGATCGCACCACACAGGCCGTAATCGACACGGGGGCAACTTGCAGCGTGGCCTCACCATTATTCATTGCCCAAGGGGCCACCGTTCGCAATGAGAAGACATTCGCCATGGCATGCGGCGAGCAATCCGTCGAGGCGCAAGGGAGTGCCCACGTTCAATTGCAAATAGGAGAAAAACTGTACGAAACCGAAGTGCACATCAAACCTAGCTTAAATGAGGGCATTATATTAGGCAACCCATTTCTGAGGACCTACCGAGCTAATATTGATTACACTCAAAGTTGCATATATTTGGGCAAAGAGATGCGGCAAACAATATACTGGAATCAAGAGAGGAGCCGACAAATTCAAGTAGACCCAAATCTGGAATTGCCGGTGCCCAAGAACTTCACCCAACAGCTATCTCCAGTCGTGCGCGAATTCGCCGACCTATTCAGCAATCGTCCTAACATAAATCTTACAAGGACAACCCAGCACGTAATTCGACTCACACAAAACAAAATAATTCATAGGAAAACCTACCCCATGTCACCCAGAAAAAGGACAATCATGTATCAGCAGATCCAGGAGATGCTGGAGGCCGGAGTAATCGAACCAAGCCACAGCCAGTACTCGTCGTCGCCCGTGATCATCGAAAGGCCCGGCAAGGAGCCGCGGTTCTGTATAGACTACAGAGAGCTGAATGATATCACGGAGCACGAAGCGTCCGGCCTTCCAAGAATTCACGAAACGCTGAAAACGCTTGGCGGAGCAAGCGTGTTCACATTGTTAGATCTGAAGAAAGGATACTGGCAAGTGCCGTTGGAGGAGGATTCCAAAAAACTAACCGCCTTCATGACACCCGAGGGAGCTACCTTTCAGTTCCGGGTGATGCCCTTTGGCCTGAGGAACGCACCCAGCACGTTCCAGAACCTCCTGGTCAGAGAGGTATTCCCGGGGCTGATCAACGTATGTGTGAAAGTATATCTCGACGATATACTAGTATACTCTGAAAACGCTGAAGAGCACGAGCACCACCTGAGGTTAGTCTTCGAACGTCTACGCACCCACCAATTGATAATATCCCCATCAAAATGTAGCATAGCGCAGACGGAATTGGAGTACCTCGGACACGTCATAGCAGGAAAAAACACCAGGCCCCAGGAAAAACATAAAGAAGCCGTAATAAATTTCACGCCCCCGACTATAAAACGACAACTGCAGCAATTCATGGGCACCGTAAATTGGATACGAGAATACATCCCAGACGCATCAAAACTAATCGCTCCGCTGACAACATTGCTAAAGAAAGGCCAAGTTTTTAAATGGACCGAAGAATGTAACAGGGCTTTCAGAGAATTGAAAGAATACATCGCACAAGAGGACTTAACACTGCACCGCCCTGATTTTTCAAAGAAATTTATATTACAAACCGACGCAAGCCTGGCAGGGCTAGGAGCGGTTTTATACCAAGAAGGAGAAGAAGGACAGAAACGAGTAATATCGTATGCTAGTACCTCCTTAAATAAGGCCGAGAAACGTTACCACTGTAACGAGCTCGAATGCTTAGCAGTGGTCTGGGCCATAAGGAGGTACCAGGTATTCTTAGAGCATGCGCCCCACCAAAAACCTACATACGGAAACCTGAAAAAATCATTGAGACACCTGAGAAACGAACTAGGGAATAGACGAATTTTCGTCGTCGCGATGCCTCGCATCGGATGTGGCCTGGACGGCCTGCAATGGAAAAGAGTTCGGAAAATATTGGAAAATGTTTTCCGCGATTCCAACATTAAAGTCACAATCTATTCATGGAATCCACGAGGTAAAGCAGGGATAAACGTAATAAAAGAGATAGACCTGCTAACCGAGGTAAAGCGGAAGCACTCGACGAATCCATTTCTTTTAAAGGAAATTAGGAAGTGGAAAGAAGTACAACAAAAGGGCGAACGATCCAGCAGCGAGGAAAAATTCTTTCGGGGACATGTCGTGGAAAACGACATAATCTTCAAGTTGAAGAACAGCGTCAAACTTATAATGGTCCCCAGAAAGATGTACAAAAACATCCTCAACCATTTACACGACGACGAGGCACACCCCGGCATGCTGGAAACCACCAGAAAGATAGAAAAATATTTCTACTGGAAAGGGCTGAATAACTATGTACGAACATACGTTAATCAATGCCGCATTTGCGCCGCCGTGAAACCCCTAAGGAAGCCCGTGCCGACGCCCATGCTGGCGCACTCGCAATCTCTCCCATTTGAAGTACTTAGCGTGGACATCCTAGGACCATATCCGCTCACCATAAATAAAAACCGCTTCGCAATACTGATCGAAGACGTATTGTCGAAGTGGATAGGAATCTACCCCAGTAATGAGTCAAAAACGGAGGACGTAATTCGTGCCCTGGATGAGCACGTGACTCTCTTCGGGGTACCGAAGAAGATCATCTCCGACCAAGATTCACAGTTCACCGCACACAAGTATCTTCATTGGTGCGAGCAGAACGCCGTCGAACCCACGTATTCGGCGGTATATCACCAACAGGCAAATCCTGCAGAATGCAGAGTTCAGGAAATAAAAAAATTATTGATGACACTCATGATCGACAAACCATCAAATACTTGGGACTATTTCATGTTAAAAGCAATACCCATACTCCACGGACGACGCAACGCCGCCACTGGATTCACGCCCTCGATGGTCGTACTAGGGTATGAATTACCCCGGGTAGGCAGTTGGCAAGCCCAAGAATATATCGAGATGAGGCAGCGAAACCACAACCTACGTCTTGAAATCCTGAGAGACGTCCTGGAAAGCCAGAACCAATATCAACAAAAATACGTCAACCAACAGCCCCCGAAATTATCCTTCGAGGTAGGACAAGAAGTTCTAGTGAAGGGGCGCACCGAAGCTGGTAGACCTTTCGACACCCGGTGGAAGGGACCCCATACAATCATTAGAAAAGTGTCACCTACGATCTACGAGATTCGTAGAGATTCACGTCTAGTCCTCTTTCACGTGGACCATCTTCGTCCATATCCTCAGGGAAACTCTCTCACCGCGGCCGAGCAAGCTCCGCTCGACCACGATATAAATCCCCCCGGTTCTCCGCAACCGCACGACACTGAAGTGGCGCCCATTCTCCCTACAAACGCCCCTGTTGACAGACAGTCAATGCCCCCTAGTTCGCTCGACAGCGACGACTCTGATTTACCCCCGCGCGCCACTGTCTTGGCGCCTAGTCAACCCCAACCCACTTCGAGAGCAGTTTCTCAAATCTCCCCTGTCTACAGCGAAGACATTAAACAAATTCCGCACGCCACTGGCGTTTTCCCCATTTCCTCGAGAACGAGGAAATTCCCCACGTCAAGCAGCAGCGACGACGACACACTCCCGAGCGTCGCTGTAACCCCAATCGCTTCTACAAGCACGGCTAATTTAGCACAAATCACACCACCATCAACTTCCCTGTCAAAACTCGCGTTTAAGCCCAAACTTAAACGCAAAAAGCGGTACAAATGGCTAACAACGGACAGTTCGTCTTTGAGCGGGTTTAGCTCAGACGGCCCCAGATCCCCGTTGCCGCCGCGGAGGCGGTAACTCCCACCGTGTAGAGGCTGATGACTTCGTCCCGAGGCGCCTGCAATAAAAACAAATTATTGAGGCCGATGACCGCATATTTTCCTTCCAATGTTGAGGCTGATGACAGCAATTTCCAGGAGGCGAAGTACCATGGGATATTCAACACAAGAAGAGGCGCCCCGCGAATAAATTATCAGTTCGGCCCAAAGGTCAAATATCATACTTTGTACATAGATATATATTTAATCATCGCAAACGTCGATTATTTAGCGTAGGAACCTTCAATTATTTAGTTTTTTTTAACCATAATATATTTTCAGTTAGGAACAAATTCTCAAAGTTAGGTTTTAGAACTGTATAAAAATAGGCAATAAACGCGATACGAAATGGAAACCTTGTAACAACCGTCTCCAAGCGGGGGGGGGCGTATCGTGTAACGCCATAGAAATTTTATGCTTAATCCGCTTTTTTATCATTAATAACAAACATTTTTCGCGTTCAGTTTCAGCCATTCCGTCCACATACGGATAAGAAACAATATAACACACGATGTTCTGGTCAGAACGGGGTGCTAGCACGTCGCTGCAGCCCTTAACAAATATCTTAGAAAGAAATTCGTTTTCATCGCTGAATGGATATTAGCTTTTATTAGACTATGTCTAAATATCAATCATTTATCATTTTCAACGCCCTCGTAACAAAATTCGACCAGAAAAATCAAAACGGTAAGTAAAAAAGATTTGGTCCCCGGGGCGGCAAAAAGCCATCGACTCGGGATCCCATCCGAGAAGCTGGCCGGGTTGAGCGTTGCTTAACTTCGGTCGAACGTTTAGCTCGGTCGGAGAAATTAAAGCGGTGGATTATGCACAGCGGGCTCGCGAAGCCGCGAGAGTGTATCAGGATACTCTGCGCTCACGGCCCAATGGAACCGCGAAGCCGCGATTCGACGGATAGGCGGAGCCTATCTATTCTCCTACACGAAGGTATAAATAAGGCTGATATATAAGCCATCGAGATCATCTGGAATATAACATCTAGCAATCTCCTACGAATCCGACAACGACGTGTTGGGGCAGCAACTCCAACCCGTAGTAGTCTGATAAGTTTGCGAAAGCTCATCTTGCCATCGAAACCACTTTGAGGGTAAGTTTCTGTCTACGTAAAGGGTAACAGAACTGTCTACGCATCGACGCCACAGCCGCCAACACGTGACCACGCCCTCTCGGAAGGGGGGCAAAAAATCGATCAACAACATAAAAACCTTATCGCGTTAGATAGAATGCCCAGTCCAGGGCAAAAAAGTAAAAATAAACGCAAACGTGCTCCTAAAGCAGACGAAATGCAGAATATTCAGCCTAATAAATTAAAAGCAACCGTGAGATCCGGATTAACTAAAGCAGACCGTGCCGAAAAATACGAATACGACAGCCAAGCATCTACTAGTCCGGATTCTAATATCAACACGTCAGACGATAATGAATCAAACTCGTACATTTGCACAAATTTAGAATCACCGGTAACCACGTCGCCAACAGATTCGATTAGTTCCGTAATATCCACATATAGTACTCCCTTAACTGAAATCCCACAAAATTTTCCAAGTAATTTTCCAGCATTTAACCAAAATATAATTACAACCCCGACTACTACAACATCAACATATACAACAATTACCTACACAAATACTAGCACTACAATTTCAACAACGCTTACCACGGCTATTATTAACTCGCCACCCAAATATATCGAAACAACGCATACCACAACGCCGGAAAGCGCTCAATTCTCAGACGAAACAGACACGCCTATGATAATAGACAATAATTTCGAAAGCGAATATATAAATAACGCAAATAATCACTTAGAACCGACAGAACAAAATAAAATCACGGAAGTAAATCTAAATGAAAATGACAACATAATAATCCCCAATAAAAATAATCAAGTAACTCAAAATAAAAATAAAGGAAAAGGAAAGAAAACATTTAAAAATTTAGACTTGAACCTAATAGAATCCATTCCTGTGAGTAGTACTCCCAAAACACCGATAATAAATCCGACAGATATCCCATCAACTAGTAAAAACGTAGATAACATAAAAGCAAAAAAAACAGTAAATAAAGTAGTAAAGCCACCGCCAATACATATTTATAATGAAGCCAATGCGGAAATAATTAAACACTTAAAAAACTCATTCAAACCAAACCCGCAATTTAAATTTAACAATAGCTCACTTATCTGCATTCCTAATTCAATACAGCAACATAACGACATTGCAAGAAAATTACAAGAAAACTCAATTGAATTCTTTACACACAATTCACAAAAGAACAAGCCCATAAAAGTAGTTGTTAAGTACGTACCATTGGACATTAACAATGACGATATTAAGGATGACCTATTAATCCAAGACTTACCAATATTAAACATAGCACGCATAATGATTTCTAGAGACAATCGCAAACAACCCTCAAATATTCTTTTATTAACAATCCCCGACTTTGCCGCAGATAACTACTATAAATTAACCCACCTTTGTGACTTAAAAGTCAAAGTATCAGACTATAACAGGACAGACCTACCACAATGCCATCGCTGCCAGAAGCTGGGGCATTCATCGTTATTCTGCAATCGTAAATCCAAATGCGTCCGTTGCGCACAGGATCACGAGGGAGAAACGTGCACAGCGACAAAGTGCACGTGTGCACTCTGTGAGGGTGAACATCCCTCAAACTATCGGGGATGCCCCAGTTACTCGAAGCAAAAGGAACAGATGAAACGACGAGACAACCCAACAAAAGACACGGACAAAAACAAAAGACCACTACCAGCCCCCAGATATAGACAACCCACCCCCGCTGTACTCACAGAGGAACAGGCAACAAAACAGATAGCCGATAACCTTAATAAATGGAATCAATTCCGACAAAAAAATGACACACAAAAAACAACAAACAACAATAAAACCGAAATATCAAAAGATACAGATTCACAAGAATGCAATCCTATAAAAGAAATATTAGATATATTTAAAGAATTAAATATCGCAAGAATATGGCAAACCATTAAAAACTTATTAATACAATTAAGAACAAAAAAAGATATTTTCGAGAAGATATGCCTCATAGCTGAGGCAATATCCACAATGATAGAATAATTTACAAAAACGCAATGTCAAATACGAACAACAAATGCATAAACATAATGCAATTAAACATTAACGGGGCTCTCTCCAAAAAAACGGAATTAATTCACGCATTGCAGGAAAATAAAATTTCCATTTGTTGCCTGTCCGAAACCCACTTAAAACCTAAACATACGTATAACATATTAAACCACGACGTTATACGATCAGACAGAGAACAGGGTAAAGGGGGTGGAGTTGCCCTTGTTATCAGACGAGACATTAAATACTTACAAACAGCACTACCCACACTGACAAGTCTAGAAGCCGTCGCGGTAACGATAACAAACAACAACGAACGTATATTAATAATATCAGCGTACAAGACACCGAATAAGACTATAGACAATACAGACCTAGACAAACTATCAACATTAAACAACAAATACATACTGACGGGGGACTTAAACTGCTTACACATCTCGTGGAATATAATAAACAAAACAACTAACGCAGCAGGTAGAAAACTAAACAATTACTTAAACTTACACCCAGAACTCAAAATAATATCAACGAAATGGCCTACGAGACCATCTTCGCAAAACATACTAGACCTCACAATAATCAAGAATATTAACAAACAAATAACCCTAAGCGAAATACAAGAAATAATGAGCGACCACGTCGCCACAAAAATCACAATTGAACAAAATGCACGACACAATAAAATCACTCAGACGCCCACGGGAAAATGATTATAACTGGTCTAATTTCAAACACGAAATAAATTGCATAATCACTGCTGACCCGAGATGTGTAAACAGTAATGACATTGAAGACGCCGCACGACATATAACAGACATAATACAAACGGCGCTGACGAAAAGCCAGAGAAAACTGGGAATCCATTTAACTACCAATCCTCTCCCCAGTTACATAATTAAATTAATTAAAGACAGATCCCAACTCAGAAAATTATACTATAGAACAAAGAACCCCGACTATAAAATTCAAATCAATAAATTAACGAACACGATTAAAAAAGAAATAAATAAATTCCGAAGCGAAAAGCTTACGGAAACTATAGAATCACATCCAGATCCCCATTTTCTACCGAGACTCTTTTCTAAAACAAAGCCCCAAATACCCACGTTAATAACCGCCCGTGGTAATAAGCAAACAGATGCGCAGAAGGCCGAGTGCTTTTCTAAAATATTTGCGAAACAATTTACGCCTAATCGCGTAGGTATAGATAACTACGTAAAAACAACAAGATTTATAAACCAATTAAATTATACAACCCTTAGAAATGATGATGATCCGGTATTTTTCACACCTGAACATCTATACGGCATCATCAAAGCGTTGAAAAATAGAAAAGCACCCGGCCCTCACAGTATTCCCAATTACGCCATAAAACAACTACCCCACCTTGCAGTAATGTTCCTGTTAAACCTTTACAATTCCTGCCTACGCCTAACTCACTATCCTATATACTGGAAAACAGCTAAGGTCATCCCTATCCACAAACCAAACAAATCCTACACAGATCCCACTTGCTATCGCCCTATCAACCTTTTACCGTCCCTGGGCAAGTTATTAGATTCAGTAATCCACTCCCGAGTGTTGGAAATTGCTCAGACGAATAACGTCATGAGCGATTTCCAATACGGCTTCCGCTCCCAACATTCCACAGACCAGCAGCTGTTTCGCATCTGCGAGCGAATTACCACCCACCTAAATCGAGGTCAGTTCACAGGGGTTGTCTCCCTAGACCTCGAGAAAGCTTTTGACAAAGTCTGGCATCCTGGACTGCTTTACAAGCTACACATCGCGAATTATCCTATGCGTATGATTAAAATCATACTTGTCAAACCGCAAATTTCTAGTGGCAGTCAAGCAGGATGTCTCCCAAATCCGCCCAGTTTTGTCTGGAGTACCCCAGGGTTCATCCCTGGGTCCAACCCTTTTCAATATTTACACGCACGACTTACCCAAACCCTCTGACAAACGGACTACTGCTGCATTGTACGCGGACGACACGGCGACAATTGCGGCAACACGAAGTAAACCACTATTACAAAAACTAATGCAGCAGCAAACTACGACGACAACAGAATTTTACAAGAAATGGGGGCTGCAAGTTAATGCGGCAAAGACCCAGATTGTTATATTTACCAGGAAAAAAGAAAACCCTCAAATATCAATTAATATCAACAAAACACAAATAGCCAATAGTACGCAGTTAACATAGTTGGGCGTAAAAATTGATCGCAGATTTAAATTTCAAAATCACATTAATAATATAATAAACCGCACAAAGCATAAAATAAGATTGTTGTATCCAATAATGCTCAACGCAAAGCTCAAAACCGGTACTTTGATATATAAATCATACATCAGACCAATAATGACATATGCCTCATCAATTTGGTACCCATTTACAACTAATGCACAAAAGAAAAAACTACAAATCATGCAAAACAAATGCCTAAGGGTGGAAGCGAATATAACGTTAAACTCATTCACGAAAATAGACACGCTCCACTGCCTAACAGGGACACCGACTATAGACTCCTATATTGAAAACAACTTAATACCAAAATTCATTGACAGATTAACTAATCACCCAAACCCCACAATCCAAACCTCCCTAACACCAATATTCCGACAACCCCCAAAATATCCCTCACTCAACTACATTTATTCGCCAAACATACCCTAACACCCCGCCACAATAACATGATTTAAGAAAAAATTTAAAAATTAAAACATGCAAAAAAATTAAATATGCATAAAACAAAAATAACAGGACAGCATAAAAAAAAAAAAAAAAAACATACAAGCATGAAACGAGCCAAAAAAGATACAACAATCAACAAAATAACAATAATAACTGCTCGATAAAAACAAACAACAGAAACTAACCTAAAATCTACTAACGTAGTTTTAAGAAAAATGTAACAACGCTGAATAGCACACGAAAATTTGTAAACACTAACAAACTAAAATCCCCGAAAAATCCCTGGCAATTCCTCCCAAAAACGGACTAAAAATCGAACAACTAAACGCGTTAAAATTCGTTAAAATTCATTAAAATTCAATAAAACAGTTAGTCGCAGAACACGGTACCGTCTTAAATCAATAAATCCGGCAAAAGTATTTCTACAGAAATAGAAGCCAGAATATTTTAATCACGCTGTTGAGTGAGCCATCGAGATCATCTGGAATATAACCTTTGACTCCGACGGCGACGAGTTGGGGCAGCAACGCCAACTCGTAGCAGTCTAATAAATTGCGATATCCGAAGAATTAGCAGAAAGTGTGAGTATAGCAAGCTTCGATATTCTACGCAGCCTCTATAATACGTCTCGCTATATCCCATTATAAATCAACCTAAACTTAATTAATTTAAACTAACGCGATAAGCCACACCCACAAAAAAGGGCACAAAAACGCGATCGATAAAAACCTAAAATAAACATCATGCCGAGCCCCAAGGGCAAGAAAAAACGGAAACTCGATAAAAACAGAGAAGAAACAGATACAGATAATAAAATCAAATTAAAACTTAAACCGAAATCAACGTCAATGATAAACATAAAAGAGCCGTTCACACTAAAATCTAACTCGGAGTCGGAAAGCGAAACATCTAATACATCTAAAACGCATACGTATTACACCAATAACCCGGAATCGAACTTATCCGTTAACAAGACACCGCCGTCGGCCACTTCGACATATGGCACCCCCCTAATTGACTACCCACACATTTTAAACTACCCAACCAAAAGAAATCCCCTGCAAGTAGACACGGTAATTTATGGCAGTAAAATAAACACAACCACTAACAATGCACCAACCTACACAACAACTACACTACTATACACAACATACGCTAACACTATAACAACACACGCAGTCATCAATTCACCCCACACCTCTTCACACTCATCCCTAATGCACGACACAAAGCACACAACCACACCAACAAGCGACAACATGGAAATAGAACGGGACAATTTAGAAAACGAATATTAATTCACAAGTAGTTACACCAAAATACAAAAAGAGCAACCACAAATAGTAAACACAACCCAACCCACAAACAGTAAAAATAAATCTAATAGCTCACCAGAAATCCAACCTAAAAGATCAAAAAAAGAAAAAAGGAAATTCAAGAAACTAAACCTAGAATTAATAGAAATAGATAAAAACCAAGCCTCCACCAGTACACCATTAATACAAGAACACCAAAAACAGAAAAACACACCTACACAAAACACAGATAAACAAACCAAAAAAATACCAAACAGACCACCCCCCATACACATATACACACAGAACAACACACATATGATCAAATATCTAAATAATACTTATTCTCCTAATATAAAAATTAAATTTAATAATTCAGCCTTAATTTGCTTCCCAACAACTATGGATCAATACAAACATTTGGCAAGTCAACTACAAGAAAACAACATAGAATTTTTTACCCATAACCCGGACAAAGAAAAGCCGATAAAATTAGTACCAAAATATGTACCCCTAGATGTCACTAATGACGAAATTCAAGCCGATCTCTTACAAAAAGAACTTCCGCTTATTAATCTGGCACGCGTTATGATTAGTAGAGATGCCAGAAAGCAACCCTCTAATATACTGCTCATAACCGTGCCCTAGTATGCGGCGGAAGCTTACTACAAACTAACTAATATATGCCATCTTTCGGTCACCATTTCCGACTACGTAAGGACAGACTTACCCCAATGCCACAGATGTCAGAAGCTGGGGCACTCCTCTTACTATTGTAACCGCGAGTTCAAATGCGTGAGATGCGCCAAAAGCCACCCCAACCAAACTTGCACAGCTACAAAATGCACTTGTGCATTGTGTGGCGGGGAACATCCGGCTAATTACAGAGGGTGCCCCATCTATACCAAGGCAAAACAGCTGCACACACAAAGGACAAATAATAACGCACAACCCCACCAGAGACAGACTGCCCCCATTTCGAACAGACGACCTACAAGACTACCTGTTACCCCCTCTGTACCTATTACAGATAAAGAAGCTGAAAAACAAGTTAATGAAAACAGAGAAAAATGGCAAACATTCACC
The DNA here is from genome assembly GCA_964058915.1 of Tetropium fuscum. Lineage (NCBI taxonomy): Eukaryota > Metazoa > Arthropoda > Insecta > Coleoptera > Cerambycidae > Tetropium > Tetropium fuscum. The sequence continues at coordinate 79,349 of CAXKVY010000582.1, read as the reverse complement.
AGCACACAACAGCAGCAAACCGCACAAATCAAAATCAGAATAACGACAATGAAAATAATAACCCCCTTAAAGATATAATTGAAATGATTAAATCACTAAATCTCACTAAAATCTGGACGGTACTAAAAAATCTAATGAACCAATTAAAACATAAAACCGAAACATTTGATAAAGTTTGCCTAATAGCAGAGGCATTAATGTCGCTATTAGACTAAATATTAAACATACAAAATTATAATACAAATTAAAACAATAAAATCAGCCATAACTATAAAATCAATACAATCCAATTAATTTAAAATAAAACAAAATATATTCAATTAAAAATAAATAATATAACAAAATGTCACTACAAAACAAAAATCAACTTATAATCATGCAACTTAACATCGACGGCGCAAACAACAAAAAGCACGAATTGAACCATGCATTAATAACCAACAAAATAGACATATGTTGCCTATGTGAAACTAAACTAAAGCCGCATAATATCTTTAACATACAAAATTATGACTCACTAAGAACAGATAGAAAGGACAGAGGAGGTGGCACGGCTATACTAATACGTAAAAACTTACCATACTCCCAAATATCCCTCCCCAAATTAAACTCATTAGAAGCAACAGCAATCAAAATTAAAACCAAATACAAAGAAATACTACTAATATCTGCATACAAGAAACCAAGAACAAAACTAGACATAACAGACTTTGACAAAATAAAACAAATACACAGACACTATATCCTGCTCTGGGACCTCAACTGCACACATAAATCTTGGAACGTAATTAGAAACACCGAAGAACCAAATGGGAATATACTATATGAATACTCCCAAAAATTAAATCAGCAAGTGAAAATAATAGCACCCTCATGGGCAACTAGACCATCGTCAGAAAACATTATAGAGATTATAGTAACAAATCAAATAAATGAAAACATCAGCCTTCAGCAAATACAGCACATTCAAAGCGATCATATAGCTATAAAATCAATAATTGAAATAAATTGTCAAATACAAAAAATATACAGGTTCCCAAAGGAATGGGATTACGACTGGCAAACATATAGATACTACGTAAACATAAAAATAACAACGGCAAATCCAAAATGCACAACAGTTGAGGACCTCGAGCAGGCAGCAGCTCACATAACAGACATTATACAAACGGCATTTAAGACTAGCCAGAAAACACTGGGAGATCATCTCAGATCCAATCCCCTCCCGAGGCATATACTTCAAATTATAAACCAAAGAACGGAAGTCCGAAAAACATATTATAGGACAAAAAACCCGGCATATAAAAATACAATCAACCAATTAACGCGAGAAATTAAACGCGAAATAATTAAATTTAGAGATCTCGGCCTCAAACAAGCCATTGAATCCCACCCCGACGATCCATATTTTCTACCCAGGCTATTCACTAAAGCAAAACCCCCAATACCCATGTTAATCACAGCCCGTGGTGATGTACAAACAGATGTAGAGAAGGCCGAATGCTTTTCCCAAACATTCGCAGAACAATTCAAACCAAATACAATAGATAATCAAACTGCAAACATAGTATTTGACTATATAAACACACTAAATAACACTATACTCACAAATAAATGAACAGCAACCAATATTTTTTACACCATCACAACTCTACAATAAAATTAAATTTTTAAAGAAAAGAAAAGCATCCGGTCCTCACAATATTCCCAACTTCGCCCTTAAAAATCTACCCCACCTGGCAGTCATGTTCCTAGTAAACCTCTTCAATTCGTGCATGAGACACACACTATCCTACATATTGGAAAACAACCAAGGTCGTCCCAATACACAAACCGAATAAATCATATACCGATCCAGTTTGCTACAGACCAATCAGCCTATTACCGTCCATAGGCAAACTTTTAGACTCTCTTATCCAATCCCTAGTGTTGGAATTCGCAGTGACAAATAACGTCATGACCGAATTCCAATACGGATTCCTACCCGGCCACTCAACCGACCAACAGCTGTTTCGCATCTGTGAATACATCACTACCAACCTTAATCGAAGTCAATACACAGGGGTTGTCTCCCTCGACTTAGAAAAAGCATTCGACAAAGTCTGGCACCCAGGACTGCTATACAAACTACATCTAGCGAACTATCCGACCCGTATTATCAAAATAATACAGTCATATATACCAAACCGCAATTTCGTAGTAGCAGTCAAACAGGGTATATCCACACCCCGCCCAGTGTTATCCGGCGTACCACAGGGCTCTGCACTCGGACCAACATTATTTAACCTTTATACCCACGATTTCCCACACCCACATGACCAAAGGACTACTGTTGCATTATACGCTGACGATACGGCCACATTAGCCAAGACAAGGAGCCCAAAACTATTACAAAAACTAATGCAACAGCAAACTAACGAAACAGTGACCTACTACAAAAAATGGGGGTTAAACGTAAACGAGACTAAGACTCAAGTCGTTGTCTTTACGAGGAAGAAAGATCCCACAGTGACAAAAATCAATATAAACAACATAAACATAAAGAACATCACGGTACTTAAATATCTAGGGGTAAATATAGATAGACAATACAAATTTGCCAAACAAATAAATGATATAGAAAAGAAAGTAGGATTCAGAAGCTCAAAAATTGCAAACATAATGCTCCAAGCAAATACACAAACAGCAGTACTCCTGTATAAATCGTATATAAGGCCAATAATAACTTATGCTGCAGCAGTGTGGTATCCCTGGATAACTAAACAACAACAAAAAAGATTACAAATCAAACAAAATAAAGCGCTACGGCTAGCAACCAACACAAGATTAACATCGAGAACCAGGAATACCACATTGCACCAACTAACAGGCACCCCAACAATTGACCAATTTATTGAAAACAGAATTATACAACCGTTCATAAATAGATTAAACCTACATTCAAACCCCACAATTCAAACTGCAATAACACCTAAATTCAGACATCCACCAAAACTGCCATCAATTAACTATGTTTACGCCCCATAACCACACCTCAGCGTCAAACCCCACAGTCACTAACCAACAAAAATAACCAAAACTGATTATGAAAAAATTAAAAAAGAACAGAAATGCAAAATAACAAAAAAATAACGCTTAAAGCATGAGAAAGCATGGAAAAAAAAATAAAAATCAAATTAAAACAATTAAAACATAAAAAATACAATTAAAAAACCAAGAAAAAAGAGGCATCTAAGGATAATAATAATAATAAAATACACACGTAAAAGACCCATAAAATAGTTACTAACATAGAATAGAACATTTGTACCAACGCTTATTAGCCCGCTTATACATGTAAATTAACAACTAACTTAATAATTAACAACTAACACCCGCAATTCCATCTAAATCCCAAACATATGTCGAAGGCGAAAAGACTTTAAAAACGGAAATGTCTCGAACAAAGAAGATTATTAACTACAAAACCCGGCAAAAGTATCCTGAGAAGGATAGGTGCCAAAAGCAATTAGCAATCACGTGAACAGCCATCGAGATCAGTTGATCAGTTGTCCAGATCGCGTTACTTTCAACTTCACTTCGTAAAATTCAGCTCCCAGAAGCTTCAGCATAATAATTGTTATTACCATTGGCTCTTTAGCTATAGCAATTATTATTCGTGACATTTCACAACGTATTAACGTCATATTAACTTCATTTTCGTCCACATTTCGCGACGGTACCTACCTAATTCGTTCACGATATCAGTTTTCGTCCTTATTGGCTCTTTAGCTACGGAAATTGATATTCTACGGTTTAAATTCGCGTCCAGTTTAAGTTTCGTTTTATCTACTCCGTGATTAAATTTATATTTCGAGGATTCTTTTTATTTTAAACCATTTTAAATAAGCATATATTTTTATTTCGTTTTTAATTAATTTAACACGGTTTTTACGAGTTTCCATTTTTATTTTCGCATTAACTTAAAACAAAGTGTTTTATTCCAAACCTTGGGGTTATCCAGAAGAACAAAATTATTGGATTAACATTTTTGGCTTATGGTAAGAATTACCTTCAAAATAACTTACCTGTATTACCTTTATTAACAAATTTCGCCAGATACAATTCGAGGTACATTTGAGGTTGGTACAAGGCCCTCGAATCCACTCCCAACATTGAGAAGAGTCCAGCCACGACTACTAGTACGGGACTAGTGGCCCTACATTCCACTAGTGGCGCCCTTTAGAGCAAAATTTCGTGTCAGAGATTTTTTTAAGTCTTTAGAACAAAAATTTCGTATCTGAGATTTTTTCAAATCTTTAGAACAAAGTTTCGTATCGAAGATTTTTTCAAACCTCTCCTTCAAAAATTCGTGTAAAAATAGAGATTTTGTCAGACCTCTATTTTACATTCAAACAAAAATTTCGACATCGCTTAGTCAAGAGTCAACTCTTCCTGTAAAACGGAGCAAGAAATCAGATAGTCAAACCAGAACGAGAGGAGTTGTACAGGACACCGGCTCGGAGAGATCGTATGTTTTAAAGTCTGTCGCAGAAAGTTTGGGGTTAGTTCCTCAAGGAACAAAGCGCATTATGCATTCTTTATTTGGAGGCGCACTTAAGGAATATAAACATAACCTATATGATATAAAACTCATAAAAGAGAAATTTGTTTTTAAGATGAATGTTCTTGACCAACCTAAGATTTGTAGCGATATTTCTCCAATAATTTCAAGCAAGTGTATGGAAGAATTGAGGATGCTTGATATTGAAATATCTGATGTTCAGCAGTCGGCTCAGATTGACTTACTCGTAGGATCAGATTTCGCTGGGCATTTATTTACAGGAAATAGGCGTATCCTTCAAAGAGGTTTGGTAGCTGTGGAGGTTTGGTAGCTTGGATGGACCCTAATGGGCAGAGTGCCAATTTCTTCGTCTGATAGGGGAGCAGCGGTGGTGGCTCTAAGTCTTTTTGTGAAAGATGCCTCAATAACCAACCTATGGGAACTTGACGTATGGGGCATAACGGAACCATCTCGGAGTAAAAGTAGAATCGAGATGGCGATAGAGGCAAAACATTTTTTTTCTGAGACTGTAGAGCAAGAACCAGATGGACGCTATAAAGTAAGACTTCCGTGGATTGATGGCCATCCTCCCCTCCCCTCGAATTATAATATTGCTCGCTCTAGATTAAATAGTTGTCTACAAAAGTTGGAAGCACAGAATTTGACACAGGAGTATGAACAAATCTTTCAGGATTGGTTGAACGAGGGCATCATAGAACGAGTTGAAGAAAATTGTATGGATCCGTCAGCCCACTATTTGCCGCATCGTCCAGTAATTAAGGAAGGTTCTACTACAAGGATTAGGCCAGTATTTGACGCAAGTCCAAAAGAAAAGAACAACCCCTCACTAAATTCGTGCCTGGATAAAGGTGAAAACTTAATCGAAGAGATTCCCAATATACTGATTAGGTTTAGAGATAATCGATTAGGGGTGATCTCAGACATAAAAAAGGCTTTCCTACAGATCAGCGTCAATGAATCAGATAGAAATTGTCTACGTTTTTTATGGAAGAATGATCGCGGCGAAGAAATTTGTTACCGACATAAGAGGGTAGTGTTCGGAGTTAATAGCAGCCCATTTTTGCTCGGAGCCACGATAGAGCATCATTTGGAACAATGCCAAGAAAAAATGCCTGAAAAAAAGGAAACGATTTCCAGATTGGCGAAAAGCTTTTATGTGGACAATTGCGTCAGCAGTGTGACCGATGACAGGAGCCTACATAATTTTATTCAAGAATCCATCCAGATCATGGCTGAGGCAAAATTTGAACTTAGAGGGTGGGAGAGGTCGCAGGAGGACGAATTTGGCAATGATATACAGGTCCTTGGCCTCATCTGGAATAATAGTCGAGATACTCTGTCCGTTAAGAATTGTCTAAGGGATTTGGATAAAATAAAGGATACTGACGTAACCGAGAGAGTGATTTTGAGTGTAACACAGAAGATCTTCGATCCTATTGGATTTACTAGTCCGATACCGGTCTGCCCTAAGATATTGCTTCAAAAAACTTGGGAAAAATCACCAGGATGGGACCAGACGGTGGGAGACGAAATCAGAAAGAAATTTTTGAAGTGGGTCGAGGATCTAAAATTTTTAGAATTTATTGAGATACCTAGATGGATTAGAGCTGAAAAATGGAAAAGAGATGCACTCTACACGTTTTTTGTGATGTAAGCGGCAAAGCTTATGCTTGTGTTATATTTTTGAGAGTGGAACATGACCAGAAAGTCTCCCTATATTTGTTATCGTCAAAGTCGAGAATAGCTCCCAAAAAGAATATAAGCATTCCAAGACTCGAGTTGTTGAGTGCTACTATAGCAGCCAGATTATTCAACACCATACAAAACAATCTTGAGTGTAAGATGGAATCATTTTTTTGGACAGACTCAACCACCGTATTGTCTTGGATAACGAGAAGAGAAGAATGGGGTGTATTCGTTTGGAATAGGGTGACAGAAATTAGAGCATTGACCCCCGTTACCGCTTGGAGACATGTCCCAGGGACAATGAACCCTGCTGACCTCCCCTCGCGAGGATGTTCAGCTAAGAGCCTTTTGGAGACACAATGGTGGCAGGGACCGGAGTGGTTGCGGTTAAATCCCCAATTTTGGCCTCATGAAAAGGAAGTTTTTGACGAAAGTGAGATTTACAAGGAGAAAAGGAAAGGAATCGTAGCTTCAATGACCAACACCACCTGGAATTTTGATCGGATAGAGAAATTCGAAAGGATTGTCCGTATGATGGCTTGGATAATGCGATGGGCATATAATGGCAAGAGAGAGAATCGAGAAAACAAACGTAAAGGGCCATTGTTGTGCAAATAATTAATTGGAGCTGAAGAGTTTGTGCTCAGGACCATACAAAAGGACACTTTCAAGGAAAATGACCCCATGCTGAAAGGACTCGAAATTTCAAAAGATAATTCCGGTGTTATGAGGTTGACAACAAAGTTTCTAACATAAAAGACAGCGAACACTTTCGTTTCCCAATAATATTGCCAAATAAGCATGTCGTCACCAGAAAGTTAGTGACTCACCTACATGAGAGACTTTGCCACGTAGGTGTACAGGGATTAACCAGTCTTCTCTGAGAAAAATACTGGATATTAGGTGGAAGACGTTTTATAAGAAGCGTTGTTGGAAAGTGTAAAGTCCGTAGGAGATTCAATAGTAAATCTTTTCAAGTACCAAGCCCTTCACTTCCGACGGATCGTGTTAAGGAAGCTGTATGTTTCGAGATCACTGGTGTGGATTTAGCGGGGCCACTTTATTTAAAAACTGAAGAAAAGGTCTGGATTGTGTTGTGTACGTGCGCGGTGTATCGCGCGGTACATTTTGAACTTTGTATATCCTTGTCTGCTAACAGTTTTATCAGTGCTCTTAGAAGATTTATATCCCGGCGTGGGCGTCCCAAGATAATCTATAGCGATAACGGGACAAATTTCACAGGAGAATCCTCGAGTTTTCGACAGTAGAAAGGATAACCTGGAATTTTAACCCCCCTACGGCGTCGTGGTGGGGTGGCTTTTGGGAGCGAATTGTTGGAGTGCTCAAACCGCTGCTCAAAAGGATGTTAGGACGCGCTCGATTGAACTATGAAGAACTACTGACGGTTGTGTTGGACTGTGAGTCGGTGATCAATTCGCGATCGTTGACTTATCAATCGAATGACACAAACGATTTAGTCGCCTTAACGCCAAATATGTTTCTTCGCGAACTGGTGGACAGTGGCGTACCGGACTGTGACGCGAGTTCCTTATGTAAAAGAGTGCGAAATTTGCAAAAAATACGGGAGGACTTACGTAAACGTTTTCGGATTGAATATTTAGGATAGCTACAATTGTTGTGCAGAAGAAAACCGACACGGGCGATAGTTGTTAATGAGATCGTCTTGGTAGGTAGTGACAACATCAAGCGAATCGATTGGCCGATTGGACGCGTTTTAGAATTACTACCAGGGAAGGACGGCCGTGTTCGTCTAGCGCGTGTGATGACCTCAAAGGGCCAGTTAACTCGTCCCGTACAAAGATTATTTCCGCTTGAAGCAAACATGACAAGTGAAGTTCCTCAACAGTTATCAGAAATTTTACTTCCCATGGACAACCCGCTAGAGTTGAATGAAAAACGTGAGAATTCAGATAATGAGATAAATGACGCGACCGAGAGTGAACACGAGAGTGAAGCTGAGACAGTAAGTGAACCGTTTAAGTCGCGTAGAGGCAGAGTGGTAAAACTGCCCAAGAGGTTCGTCGATTAACCTACAAACTATGCTATTTTTCAGTCGACAAGTTCTAGTTTTTAGTTACGGACTCTTGTGAGTGAGAAACTATCAAAGTATTATTTTATCAAGTCTCTCAGGTGGGAGGATGTTATGTCCATTTAAAATTCATTTGAACTGGTGTGCCACCGAACGTTTGTGACAGCCAGCGCTTCGGGAGGAAGAAGAAGAGCAGTGGCGAATGCGAAGTGAGATTCGTGATAACCTATTGCATGTTATCTAGCCGCCATTACGAGCGCATCTATGAATACCCCCATACCTACCAGACGCGAGCATGTCCGACGCCGTACGACCAGAGCCCATAAATACGTGGATCCTGAAAGGCGAGGCCATTCCTGACTTTGACATTAAATTCAATTGTACTTAACTTAACATTACTCAAAAGCTTGTAATAAAATAATAAAATTGTTTTTAAAAATAAATTGGTAACGGCCACAAAGTTAACTGGCGTAGTCGGTAGGATAGGTGAAGACTCTGCATCGTGCAACGTCTTTTTGTTTTAACAAATTAATCACCTATCCATCAAGAAGAAGCCCACGAATCCACAACGAAAGAAAATCAAGAAAGAAAAGGAATCCCAGAGTTCAAAGAGAAATCGTAGTGAGATACGGCAATCACAGAGCTGATTGGTCTACTACGATCGTTGAATCTTTACTCGAGAATGAAGATTTTTTATATGTGAGTAAAAGTTTTTTGTTCATGTCAAGGTCCTTAACTCAAGTTAATCCCTTCAGTGATAGTGACGAGAAGGTTGAGTTAGATTTAAGTTCATTGTTTGAAAATCTTTTTGTAACCGAATCAGATACACACGCATCGAGCGCAAGTACTGAAAACAGGTTCAAATTCAATTCAGATTATTCTACAGAATAACAGAATAAGCGTAGTATTTCAAATACTAAAGCCAACGAAAGTAAAGTATCAGCAGAGATAAATTATAATAACCGATCTACAGAGTGTCACACATTTTCAAGCTCAAGTACAGATATTATAAATATGGCACCTCCAAGCTTCGATACAAAAAATTTAAATATAATTGCACCATTTGATGGTAATCCAAGCGAGTTATCCAATTTTCTAAAAGTGTCTCAAACATTTTTAAATATATATTGGAATACTGAAAGTCAAACATGTGTTCAAAACGTATTACTTTTTGAAGGATTAAACATGTTTCCACAAACATGTTTTCCACAAACATTGTTTGTGGAAACTACTCCGAGTGTTACAGTTACATCAAAGGTTCCAGCCCTATCCAGTAGTAAGATGACTTCACGGTCAACGGAACTGAATCTCTATCGCAAGTATAGTACTAAAATTAGGTTAATAGGTTCTGATATTTGGTTTCTAAAATCCTGTAAACGTCATTCTGTTTTTCCGAGTTTCATTCAAGTTAAAATTCCAAATTGTTCGAATATTTCAAATAAGGTTGCTTTATTTGCAAAACAAAAATGGCTGGATTTAGAAATCAATTCTATGTACAGTAAACGGAGTATGCTTGAAATACAAGCATATGATCTTTACAAGAAGCTTACTTTTAAGTTAAATAATTCAGATTATGAACAATGGTGCGAATTTCAGAGGAACATGTTTTTATCAATCAATGCGAAATTTATCAAAAAAATGTCTTCACAAAATAAAAAATTTAAAAAATTGATTACTAATGTACCAAAAAATGTTCCTCGGAAGGTCGTTGACATTGTGGAAAATCACTCGTCACACTCTTTTGATAAAGAAGAACTTGACCTTCTAAACAAGGGTTTAAACTTTGCTGTAGCCCCTTCTGATAAGATTTTGGATGATGTGGCAGGGATTGAAAGTTCAATTCAATATCTGCCTGATTCATCCAAGGGTCTCGTCAGAGTGGCTTGTAGGAACCAAATTTCTAAAAATATAGTGACTAACGTAGGCAATAGAAAGTCATGCTCAAAGAATCCTAGAAAGACTATCAAAAGATTGCGCGAAAAAGACTGTTTTTATTTAAAAGCAGATAAAGGTAATAAGGTTGTTATTTTAGATAAAGAGGACTATTATGAACGGGTAAACAACCAATTAGTAATGGTCCTTATAAATAACTTACTAGAAACCCTTTACCAAGAATGACCACTGAAATAAAAAATGTCCTCAAATCATGTAACAACCTTATTACTCCACCTGTTAAGAATGGGTTACGTGTGTCTAACCCTACTGTACCTAGATTGTATTGTCTACCAAAAATTCATAAGCCAGGGAAGTCGGTGCGTCCAATAGTATCGATATTGGATCTCCGACTTACCACTTATCAAAATGGTTGACTAAGGAATTTGAAAGTTTGCCCATTGCACAGCCTAGTTTTTCAGTTAAAAATTCGAATGATTTCATTGATAAGGTCAAGAATATTCAATTGCAAGAGGGTGAAATTTTGATTTCCTTTGATGTTTGTTCATTATTTCCTAGTGTACCAATTCCACAGACCTTGGACTATCTTGAGGATTTACTCAAATTAAACAACTATAGAAGAGAAGTAATAGAAGAATATATAAACCTTACAAAACTTTGTATGAAACAAAATTGCTTCCGTTTCAATGACAAGTTTTATGAACAACATGAAGGAACCGCAATGGGTAACTGTTTATCGCCTTTCATTGCTAATGTCTTCATGAGTCGTTTTGAAACTGAAGCAAAAGAAGAATTCGAGTATTTTCCTAGGATTTGGTTTAGGTATGTGGATGACATTTTTTCCGTGTTTGACACTAAGATTGCGGATGTAAAAAACTTCATTTCCAAATTAAATAGTCGTTTCACATCTGTAAAGTTTACATATGAACTAGGAAATAATGGAAAACTATCATTTTTAGATGTATTAGTAATTTAAAATAGTGATAATAGGTTAGAATTTGATATATATATAGAAAAGATACCAGTCCGATCAGATATATCCCTAATGACTCTCACCACTGCTATCAACATAAAATGGCAAATTTCAATTTTCTTGTCCGTCGTTTACTAAGTTTCCCTCTCAGTAATGAGAGATTTGAAAAAGAAAAAGTATTAATTAAATATATAGCTGTGAGTAATGGTTATCCTAGAGATATAGTTGAAAAACTAATTAGGAAGCGTAAATTTAAGGACACACTTCGTAATTCTACGACCATTCAAAAGGATATAGAGGCTCCAAAATATGTATCCATCCCGTACGAACCCCGGTTTACTCGTGGTTTGAGTAAGGTTTTCAAAAACGTGGGTATAACAGCGATTCATTCGTCGAGCAACAAATTACAACAACTTTTAGACAATCCAAAGGATAAAATTGTTCCAAATGAAAGGTCTGGGATTTACGAAATTAGTTGTAAGGATTGTGATCGAAAATATATTGGACAAACGAGACGGTCAATTAACACCAGATTTAAACAACATATGGCTCATCTAAAATATGGAAGAACAGATAAGTATAGTGTTGCACAACATGCTTTTGATAACAATCATAGAATAGATATTAGTAATTTAAGACTAGTTAGAAATGTGACCAATAATAGACAGTTGGATGCATTTGAGAGCATAGAAATTGTAAAATGTAATAGTAGTATAAATAGCGACAAGGGACCTATCCCGTATAGCCCGCTTTACGCGTTGCTTAGCAACCGATGATTGAAGCGTGATTAGTCACGCGTAAGTTTCACGGTGATATACCGTAGCCCGCTTTACGCGTTGCTTAGCAACCGATCATTGAAGCGTGATTAGTCACGCGTAAATTTCACGGTGATATCATTAGTGACGTCACCGGAAAAATAGTATAAATATGGTAGATTTTGTAGTTTAAGATTAGTTTTAATCGTCTCCGGATGATGCCAACTTGGTTGGCGAAACGCGCGTCGAGCGAAGTGAAAGTGTTTTGGTGTTTGTGGAAACTACTCCGAGTGTTACACTTACATCAAAGGTTCCAGCCCTATCCAATAATAATTATCGACAAAATAATTTTCAATCCCCCAAATTTCCAACGGGACCTGTAAATGTACAGCCCAGAACAAATGTACCACAACAGAAATTTCCAACGAACCAACAAGTTGTGACACTAAATAGGTGTTGCAGGCAATGTCACAGAGGCCGGCTGCTCGTGTTTACGGAGGCGGTCGTGAGTTCGGAATTCGTATTTAAAATAAACTCCGGACAACTTAATTCTTCTCTGCGCATAAGTAAACCAGCCCAGGCGCCATCCGATTTTAGTGAAATCGGCAAAACTAAATTGATAAATGAATAGGTACACAGCTGGCAAGATATGTGGCAGGTGCAAATAAAACACACTGTATCCGAATTCAAGTATAATAATATATAAATGTAAAAATATGTAAATGGGTATGTAAATATATGAATAAAGGTATTTGTAAATATAAATATGTATAAACACAAATAACGGTAAATGTAACACGGACAAATAATGTGTCACAGCACTGTGTGACACAGCGAAATCACAATTTGGAACAACCAAGACAGTGTGTGAATATCTGTGGTGACAGATGAGTCTGACACTAATGTTAACCTACAAATGCCTAAAAGTCGCGCTCTTTTGCAATGTACAACAGAGACAAGTTGAAATCTAATATAAATGGTGGTACTTGTAATAATGAAACCTACAATACTAATACAATATACTACCTAGGAAAGTAGGTAGTGATCAAGCCACCGATCAACAAATGACCAAATAAAGAAGCTAAAGGCACACCATCTAAATTGTAGTTTTTACAGGTATAATGCCCTTATGAACAGCTGTCCCTAAGTTTACAAAATCAAAAAATTATGAAATAATCACAAACGCAAAGCTTACGGTAAGAGGTATGACTAAAATTACAAGGATTTTATCACCATCCATACACTTTGTCCTGGAAGTGTCGTGACCATAACGTGAGACAAAGGTGTCCTCCACAACGCTATCATAAATAAAGAAAGTGGTACTCACAGTTGGGACTAAGTACACAAACCGTCTTTGACTGCTCTCGGATATCACTCCAGAGAATACTGCTAGCGAACCAATGTCCAACTTTGAGGGGCTCCGATACACTCTGTGAAGGGTAAAGGTGGCTTACAGGCTTCTCTGACCCACCGCAGCTCTCTTCAGATCTAACTAAAGGCTGCGCCTCATGGACCTCAAACTTTATAACAAGCTGCTCGAAATAGCAAAAATAGAGGAAACCAGTGGTTGAGTCCACCGTACAATGCTCGCTGCTTTTGTCAAGTGTTACTAGAGTCAATATTGGCGTGCAGAAAGTAAGGACAAACGGGAGAGAACAGTAAGGGACGAGAGGCCTGAAAATGTTCCGTTTTTCAGTCTCACATATGAAATTTATATCAAAACAAAGAGGAGATGTTAGTTGTTACATACCTTAGCTCTTATTAGGCCTCCTTACACTTTGAACCAGGATAATGTAGAAAATAGCTGTTAAAATTCACTATCCTGTCATGGCTTCCAATTATACACAAAAAAAGGACTTCTTTTTTGTCTCCTTGATAAAACTGATCTGATTAGCCAAATTGAAATAATTAAAATTACTAGATTTGAATTTGAATATAAAATGTTATTTCTTACTTCAAGCAGTTGTTAATAAAGTAAATTCTCAAACAACCCTCTCTCTTATTTATTGTTATAATTTGTGTACTTAGTCTGTCTGTGTGGATAAATACCACCCCTTAAATTAATAGCTGTAAAATATGCTGAAACCAAATACAGTGGCCCTGAGGGTATTTACCGGCGTGACAAAGGCAATTAATATATATAGGTAAGTGCATACAGGGTGCTGAAATTATGACTGTTACAAAGTTTTTGGAAAACAGAAAAATGTATGGAGACCTGGACAAAATAACCAGCAGCAACCGAAAAGTACACCGATGGGCGTTTCGACACGAAACACTTACAGAAAACCGATTCAACCAACAGAAGACTACAGGGCACAACCTGGGCGGTCTAGACAAAATTTGGAAGAATTATACAACATAGAACATGAAAATTGGCAAGAAAATCAGCAGTACGAAGAAAGCAGCGAAAGTCAAGATTATACAGAAAACGAAGAATATGAAGAATATCAAGATAACGACCAAGAAGAAAATTTTCATATAACTCCAGATCCACACATACAAACCTAATCGAGCTAAATTATTTCTCATCAGACAAAAAAGAGTTACCGAACTTAAAAATTCAAAATCCCTCTTTAAAATTACTAATTGATACAGGGGCTACAAAATCTTTGTATGAATCCAAATATCGCAACAAAATTCTACAAAAATTGTATTTTTGAAGAACCGTTCATAGTTTCAACAATTTTTTCCCAAAGTAAAGAAAATGAATGTATGCTAATTCCCAGTTTTAAGGAATTTGATACAAGAAAACAATTAAAATTTCACTTATTTAAGTTTCATGATACATTCGATGGTTTACTAGGCTTAGATATATTAAAATATTTAAACGTACAATTAGACTTCATAAATTCAAAGTTTAAAATGCCACGCAGTAAATTAGATATAAATTATTATTTGTCACAAACAAATGCCACCTTCAACGTGGACATAAAAGCACAAATGGGTCAGAGGGTACGCATTCCGGTAAACATTGATAAGGGATACATTCTGATACCTCAGCAGAAAATTCAGCACCTTGAGATAATGCATTGTCTTACTCAGGCACACCAAGGATATGCGTGGACGGAAATAGTAAACAAGCAAGAAAATGATATCAGCTTAACAATGAATGAACCATTGAGAGTAAAACAAATAGATCATAATGACTTTGAAATTTTTCGTATCGACATTAAACCAAATGACCTTAATGATTATAACAACCATTCAGAAATAAACAATTTAATTAGAACGGATCATTTAAATTCAGAAGAAAAATATTTAATCAAGAAATTATGTAAAAAATATTCAGACATATTCAAATATGAAGACGAGCCTCTAACGTTTACAAATCAAATTAAGCATCAAATAAAAACAACAGACGAAATCCCGGTATATACAAAAAGTTATCGATACCCTTTTATTCATAAACCCGAGATAGAAAAACAAATTATCTCTATGCTTGAACAAGGTATTATAAGACATAGTAATTCTCCGTGGTCCTCACGGATTTGGATAGTTCCAAAAGATGCTTAGATAAAGATAAAGCAGATGCTTCGGGTAAAAAGAAATGGAGAATTGTTGTAGATTATAGGAAAGTGAATGAAAAAACGGTAGATGATAGGTATCCGATTCCTAATATAAGCGATATACTTGACAAACTTGGCAAGTGCCAATACTTTTCAACATTAGATTTAGCTAGCGGGTATTATCAAATAGAAATGGCATCTGAAGATATTCCGAAAACAGCATTTAACGTAGAAAATGGACATTACGAATATGTTAGACTTCCAATGGGTTTAAAAAATGCACCAGCAACATTTCAGCGTGTAATGGACAATACACTTAAAGGTTTACAAAACGATATATGTTTAGTATATATGGACGATATTGTAATTTTTTCTGTTTCCCTTCAGGAACATATTATCAACTTAAGAAAAGTTTTCGAACGTTTACGTGAAACAAACCTCAAAATTCAACTTGACAAATATGAATTTCTTAAGAAAGAAGTTGCATTTCTGGGTCATATTGTTACACCAGACGGAGTTAAACCAAACCCGGACAAAATTAAAGCAATTTTAAATTATCCAATCCCTAAGACTATAAAAGAAATCAAAGGATTCTTAGGATTATTAGGTTATTACAGAAAGTTTATTAAAAATTTCGCTAAATTAGCAAAGCCTTTAACTCTTTGTTTAAAGAAGGGTTCAAAAATAGAACATAATGAAGCTTTTCTGAAATGCTTTGATGAATGTAGAAATATTCTGACTAATGAGCCATTACTACAGTATCCAGATTTCACTAAACCATTCAATTTAACGACGGATGCTAGTAATTTCCCAATCGGAGCTATATTGTCCCAAGGGCCAATAGGTAGCGATAAGCCTATAGCTTATGCATCTAGAACTCTTAATAGTGCAGAGCAAAATTTCAGCGTAATAGAAAAAGAAGCATTATCCGTTTTATTTGGGACCAAGACATTCCGTTGTTATCTTTTTGGGCGTAAGTTTAAGGTTATAACAGATCATAAACCATTAGAGTGGTTAATGAATCTTAAAGAGCCAAATTCTCGTCTAGTTCGGTGGAGATTAAAATTAGAAGAATTTGACTATGAAATTGAATACAAAAAAGGTAAACTCAATACAAATGCAGACGCATTTTCTCGTATCGAGATAAATACCAAATAAATAGTAGAAACCCCGGAAAATGACAATATATCAATAATAAATAACATTGACGAAAATGCAAACATGGATAAAGTAGATTCAAATTCTAGCGATAAAAATGAAGAATATTATGTAGTAGATGATATCGATGACAATCAAGAAATCGAAAACATAGAAAAATGTAGAAAATGAAGAAGACCAAACAGCACATTCAAGCATTGAAAATCCTATTCAAATAATTGACATATCAGAAAAACCCTAAATATGTATAACAATCAAATTATAATAGAATTAATTTTATATGCAGAAAGCAAACTTCATCAGCGAGTGAATATTAAAAACATATTCAATAATAAAAAACGTATTCAAGTAAAAATAGATAAAAACACGTTAAAAACGGAAATAATCAACTTTATGAAAAATTACTTAAAACCAAAATTAAGTTATGCTATGTTATTTAAAACAGATGAATTGTATCCAGAAATTTGTAATATAATAAAAGATACTTTAAAAAATTCATGTTATAAATTAATCAAATGTAATTCGATTTTAAAAGATGTAACTGATGAATCAAGACAACAGGAAATTATTACGCATCACCACGAAGGTAAATCAAACCATCGCGGAATACCTGAAACTACAATGAAAATAAAACAAAACTATTATTGGCCAACATTAAATGCAGACATAGAAGATAGAATAAATAATTGTGATATTTGTCAAATTAATAAATACGACAGAAATCCAATAAGGCAACAGTATTCTTTAACACCAACAGCCAAAAAGCCATTCGAAATTGTAAATGTAGATACATTTCAGGCGTCAAATCAAAAGTTTTTAACAATCATCGATTCTTTCTCAAAATATGCTCAAGCATATCCTTTAGACTCTCTAAATGCTGTAAATATAATAAAGAATCTTTTAATATTTATGACTCATCATGGTACGCCACTGAAAATAGTTTCAGACAACGGCACTGAATTTAAAAATAATCTTGTAATAGAATTTGTTAAATTACATAATATAGATATACATTTTACAACCCCTTCAATTCCACAGAGTAACGGAACTATCGAAAGATTTCATTCCACACTCATAGAATATTTACGTGTTTTAAGATCTAAACAACCAAACGAAAAATCTATTATAAACCTTATGCCATATGCGGTATTGGGATATAATAACAGTTATCACTCAGTAACAAAACAAAAACCGATAAGCGTTATAAATGGTCATTTAGATACAAAAGATCCTTTTGATATAGACGTAAATCAAGTTTTACTAAATAATTACATAGAGAATCATAAAGAAAAAACGAAATTAATTTATGAAAAAATCCATGAAATCTCGCAACAACAGAAAGAGAAAACTATTGCAAAACGAAATGAATCTAGAGAAAAAGAACTAGACATTCAACCTCAAACAAAAATTTATAAGAAAGTTGCGACGCGAAATAAATTAACACCCAAGTACATTCCAGAAATAGTAGTTCAACAAAACGTTAAAACAATATCTACTAATAAATCAGCGGCAATATCTAAACAAAATATTAAACGACCAAAAGTAATAAGAAACCCTTTGTTACAGACTATCTCTGATAACACTGGCGAAGCTTCAGGAAGTAAAGATAACTAATCTGGCAACAAGGCAACAAACCCAGGTATCCTTCCCTTTAAACTAGGAACCGCAAAAGTAAAAATAAGTACTCATACATTTTTACATTATATTGATTTAGAGCCTATTCAAAATGAAATTCATATTTTAGAAAATCAGTACAATGAAATTACACAAGCTATAAATGATGGATTAAGTCATCCATACTTTTACGAATTACAGAATTTTGATTCTGCCATTCTTTTTCAACTGAAACATGTATTTCAAAAATTTACATCAATATATCCTATTATTAGACAGAAACGTGGTTTAATAAATGGTTTAGGAAGTATAATTAAAAGTATCTCTGGTAATTTAGATCAAGATGATGCTGATAGATTTAATCAAGCTATTTCAAATTTACAACAAAATCAACATAACATTGCAAATAAATTAAATCAAGAAATTTCTCTAACTACCAAGATAATTGATAATTTCAACCGTACAATAACTTTAGTTCTACATAACCAGGAAGTAATTGCAGATGGTATCGAGAAAATCAGGAAAGATCTAAATAAATTCATATTCGAATTTAATGATTATTTACAAGTAAAGAATGTCTTAGATCAATTAAACTTAAGTTTAAACATCATAATTCAATTATTATCTGACATAGAAAATGCAATAACATTCGCAAAACTAAATACACTGCATCACAGTATTGTTAAAATCGATGAATTAGAATCAATCGTTGACACTTTAAAAGGTATCCACCCTGTAGAGCAGTTATTATACACAAATCAAGTTGATATTCACAAATATTATGATATAGTAGAAGTAAAAGCTTATTATTCAGGAAATAAAATAATTTTTGCTTTAGAATTTTCTTTAATACACTCAGACTACTTCACGTATTATCACCTTTATTCGATACCTACCCCAAACCATACCACAATAATTCCTTCTAATACCTACCTGGCTATGAGTGACAACTTTTACCAGTACCAAGCAAGTCCATGTAAAGATATAGACTCAGGGTATTATTGCCTACAACAAATTCTATTGGACGGATGGAAACAAGAAGATTGTTTTTTCCAAATTTTACAAATCAATCGAGGAGAAAACATGTGTTCCCAGGTTCAAATAAAAATGGTTCATCCTATAGTCGAACAAATTACGGAAGCCTACTATATAGGAATATTTCCCAATGAAACCAAAATTCGAACTACTTGCAAAACAACGGATATCATTGTTCTACAAGGTACCCATTTACTCAATCTACCCCCAAAGTGTAGTTTCCAGACAGCTGAGTATATCTACACAAATGAAAAAGAAACCATCAAGGGCCAACCCTTACTTTTACCAGAAATCAAAAATTTCAAAGGTCAACCACATCAATAAGACAAGAACATTGAAATTGGAAGATGTACCATTAGATAAACTTCATACCCTTAAGAATGCACAAGAAGCCATAGAACCTGTTTACCTTAAAGAAGATATGGAAACAACCCACTACTGGACGGCACCCTTATATATAATTTTAATCTTATCTGTTTCAGCCT
The DNA here is from genome assembly GCA_964058915.1 of Tetropium fuscum. Taxonomy (NCBI): domain Eukaryota; kingdom Metazoa; phylum Arthropoda; class Insecta; order Coleoptera; family Cerambycidae; genus Tetropium; species Tetropium fuscum. The sequence continues at coordinate 59,630 of CAXKVY010000582.1, read as the reverse complement.
TCGCTATATACCGATTTAAGAAATGGAAAAGCAGTCTCCAGAGAAGAGTTAGTCCAAATCAAAGACAACCCCAAGATGACCAGATAGGACCATCAACCCAAGAAGTTTTATTCATTCCAGATAAAACTTCAAACTGAGAAGGGAGGTGTTATCTAGCCGCCATTACGAGCGCATCTATGAATACCCCCATACCTACCAGACGCGAGCATGTCCGACGCCGTACGACCAGAGCCCATAAATACGTGGATCCTGAACGGCGAGGCCATTCCTGACTTTGACATTAAATTCAATTGTACTTAACTTAACATTACTCAAAAGCTTGTAATAAAATAATAAAATTGTTTTTAAAAATAAATTGTTAACGGCCACAAAGTTAACTTGCACCTTGAAAATATTGTATTGTAGAAAAGTTATTTATTTTTTATAATAAACTGTTGCTGAGTTTGTTGACTTGTTCGTTAACTTCTATAGTCTGTTTTATGCCGCCCAGAAATCACTTTGGACGGGTAGTTCGAAGTAGATTTCACACATCCGATTTTGATGAAATTTTGCATATCTGGGTAGTATTGCCTGTAGATTACGAAATTGAAATTTTATGTCGGCACCATTTCGTTTGCGAGTTATGCTCATAAGAAGGCCTGGTGCTCATAAAAGAAGGAAGTGAGCTTGGTGCAATGAATTAAGAGAAATCGACGCAAAGGCGATACCGAAATCGTGAGATATAGCATAATCTGGCAGCCCTGCGAATTTAGGCACATACATCATACATGCCGTACTTATCAATTTATTATGCACAGTTTTCAGATGCAATAAGAATATAAATAACCACCTTTGTTGAAATAATTATTTATACAGTGCGTTAGAAAAATAATGGATAAATTCAATATTTCTTAAGAGTGACGTTTCTATCTAAAATCCTCGGACACGTCGATTTTTATTTTTAATTCCGCTTATTTTGATGTAATATACAATAAGAAGGCGCTCTAGGTGTTCCAGATGTGGCGATTTAACCCGAAAATAGGAAGGTAAGAACGTCAGTCAGTCAACAGTAAGCAGGATTTCAGAGAAGTATAGTGTAAAGATATGAATGTTTACCTTTATTTTTATTTATTTCTTTTTGTTTACTTCTCCGTGGATCATTACAATGCAATTCATTTGACAGAGTTATTTCTCGGGAAACCAGCGTACTAGGCCACAATCCATGAAAATATAAAATATACAATTACTGTTCTGTTGACATATATAATAGACAAGTGTACTCACCGGGGTTCTTCTGCCCCCGAACCAGCACTCAGTATACCCTTTAGTAAAACGTCTAATGCTATTCCCATCATATTATTAATATCTATTACTTATCTACTTGACTGGGTTTTACTCTATCAAACTTAATAATTTCCCAATGCTTCAGCGACTAGCTAGTGACATCCCTAAAAATAAGTGACTGACTGACTGACTGTGTCGTTTCTCGCCTGCAGCTGGCCCCAGAATTGACTAGTAAGCCATGTGAGCATTATACAAGAAAATATGAGAAGTAACTGAACATACATTAATTACGTTTTTATTGATAGATGTATGAAACATTTTATTATTATTTTTATTAAATGGGGTTAAAATTGTTTAAAAAATTTACAGCAAGTTCAAATGAAGGTGTAGAGTTTTTATTTCACTACAGGTCGATAGAGAATCAAAGAATACATGGTAGAGCACCATTGCATTTATTTGTCAGGCCGTCTAGGGGGATGAAATGGGGTTAAAATTGCTTAAAAAAATAATATCAAGTTCAAATGATGGTGTAGAGTTTTTATTCCACTACAGGTCGATAGAGAATCAAAGAATACATGGTAGAGCACCATTGCATTTATTTGTCAGGCCGTCTAGGGGGATGAAATGGGGTTAAAATTGTTTAAAAAAATTACAGCAAGTTCAAATGAAGGTGTAGAGTTTTTATTTCACTACAGGTCGATAGAGAATCAAAGAATACATGGTAGAGCACCATTGCATTTATTTGTCAGGCCGTCTAGGGGGATGAAATGGGGTAAAATTTGTTTAAAAAAATAATAGCAAGTCCAAATGATGGTGTTTTATTTTAACCCCATTTCATCCCCCCAGACGGCCTGACAAATAAAAGCAATGGTACTTTACTATGTATTCCTTGATTCTCTATCGACCTGTAGTGAAATAAAAACTCTACACCATCATTTGAACTTGCTATTATTTTTTTAAACAAATTTTACCCCATTTCATCCCCCTAGACGGCCTGACAAATAAATGCAATGGTACTCTACCATGTATTATTTAATTCTCTATCGATCTTTCGTGAAATGAAAACTCTACACCTTCATTTGGACTTACTGTAAATTTTTTTAACAATTTTACCCCATTTCATCCCCCTAGACGGCCTGACAAATAAATGCAATGGTGCTCTACCATGTATTCTTTGATTCTCTATCGACCTGTAGTGGAATTAAAACTCTACACCATCATTTGGACTTGCTATTATTTTTTTAAACAAATTTTACCCCATTTCATCCCCCTAGACGGCCTGACAAATAAATGCAATGGTGCTCTACCATGTATTCTTTGATTCTCTATAGACCTGTAGTGAAATAAAAACTCTACACCTTCATTTGAACTTGCTGTAAATTTTTTAAACAATTTTAACCCCATTTCATCCCCCTAGACGGCCTGACAAATAAAAGCAATGGTACTTTACTATGTATTCTTTGATTCTCTATCGCCCTGTAGTGGAATAAAAACTCTACACCATCATTTGAACTTGGTATTATTTTTTTAAACAAATTTTACCCCATTTCATCCCCCTAGACGGCCTGACAAATAAATGCAATGGTGCTCTACCATGTATTCTTTGATTCTCTATAGACCTGTAGTGAAATAAAAACTCTACACCTTCATTTGAACTTGCTGTAAATTTTTTAAACAATTTTAACCCCATTTCATCCCCCTAGACGGCCTGACAAATAAAAGCAATGGTACTTTACTATGTATTCTTTGATTCTCTATCGCCCTGTAGTGGAATAAAAACTCTACACCATCATTTGAACTTGGTATTATTTTTTTAAACAAATTTTACCCCATTTCATCCCCCTATACGGCCTGATAAATAAATGCAATGGTACTCTACCATGTATTATTTAATTCTCTATCGATCTATCGTAAAATAAAAACTCTACACCTTCATTTGACCTTGCTGTAAATTTTTTAAACAATTTTAACCCCATTTCATCCCCCCAGACGGCCTGACAAATAAAAGCAATGGTACTTTAATATGTATTCTTTGATTCTCTATCGACCTGTAGTGGAATAAAAACTCTACACCTTCATTTGAACTTGCTATTATTTTTTTAAACAAATTTTACCCCATTTCATCCCCCTAGACGGCCTGACAAATAAACTCAATGGTACTCTACCATGTATTCTTTAATTCTCTATCGATCTATCGTGAAATAAAAACTCTACACCTTCATTTTTAAATGCTATTCTTTATCTAAATAATTTTAACCCAATTTAAATAAAATCTGTATCACGGCTTAAATAATGTATGTTAACATTAATTTTATCCATTCAGCAGATGTTGTATAGGTGTATTGTGTTTATATCCCTAAGTTTTCATGTACTTATTCTTAAAACATACATTTTTAATCAAAAGCGGAACCTATATGAATTGAGACCACGGCTTTATCAATTATAGTCCTATCTGAAAATGTGGATGTGGATAACTTCACACCCGTCGCACTTGCCATGATTATATTGTTCCCAAATATTAACGATCCAGACGTTATAGCCAATGAAATCTGGTATCAACAAGATGGAGCACCCCCTCATTATGCAGTAAATGTCCGTCAATATTTACACGAGTTGTTCCCCAGGCGGTGGATTGGTCGAAGAGGGCCTATAGAATCATCTGCTCGATCGCCTGATTTAGTCCCATTGGATTTCTTCCTTTGGGGTTACTTGAAATGCAAAGTTTACTCCCCAAAACCGAGGAATCTGGGAGAACTGAGGGAACGAATACGGCACCACATAAGAACAGTGTCTTCGATTGTTTAAATAATGTGTGGGCGGAAACATTCAATCGGTTAGAGTTGTGCTTAAGAGAGAACGGTCGCAATTTCGAACATTTAATTTAGATTAATATTTATTTATACCTACGTCCCTATTCTGTTTCATCTATTCTTTGTTTTGTTCTTTGTTTCTTACTACGTTTTACTCTTAGATTTCTTGAGTAAGTTGTTCATTGTTTAATGTATTCTTATTAGTATTTTGCTCGTGTTCAATTAAATGTGTTTAGGGACAATACTGCGTATTCCAATTTTTATTTTCCATGCAGCAGTACCTATGGTATTTTGGTTCTCGTATGGTACTCGTAGAGTTGTCATGATTAAATTTTTATTAATTCGTTTAAATCTCTGTTTCTTAAAATAAATATAAAGTGTGCTATATTGGCGAACTCATAACGTCCACAAGAATGTGACGGAAATATACTTTTAAAAAAATTATCGATGACGTCACATCCTGAACACCTAGAACGCCATCTTATTGTATATTACATCAAAATAAGCGGAATTAAAAATAAAAATCGACGTGTCCGAGTATTTTAGATAGAGTATTTAGACGTCAGTCTTAAGAAATACTGAATTTATCCGTTACTTTTCTAACGCACTGTATATTAAAAAGTACAATTACCATTGTCGCCGCCACGCCGCCCCCAGGACGCCGGAACGGCGTTCCCGACAACGTAAACATTACCTACTTGAGGGGCCCTGGGAACGTTCAACCTCGCTGCTCCGCCGCAGGGTCCTATAGCATAAAAGAACCGGAAAACCAGCAACATCAACCAGTCTTGCGCTGCCAGTCGAGTATCTTACTGCAGTCTAGACTTTCTCAGCATTTGCCACTTCCACTGCAAATACATTATACGTACCTGCCGTCGTATCCAGGACACTTCGCCTTCATAGCTTTTTTTTGCTTATTTTTTTTTTGGTTTTATTTTATTATTTTTTTGTATGTTTTTGGTTTTTTTTTTCGACTAGAGTTAATAGGGGATAGGACGCTCGGGGGTATAGATGTAGTTAAGGGAGGGATATTTGGGTGGGTATCTGAATTTTGGGATAAGGGATGAGTGAATAGTTGGGTTGGGGTGTGTAGTAAGCCTCTCTATAAATGCAGGTATGATAGCAAGCTGGATCGGTGTGGGATTTATTGGGTTTGTGTATAGGGACGACCTTGGCTGTTTTCCAATATGTGGGATAGTGGCTGAGTCTCATGCAAGAGTTGAAGAGGTTAATCAGGAACATTACTGCAAGGTGCGGGATGTTTTTCAAGGCAAAATTGGGAATATTGTAGATGGCGGGTGCTCATCTCTTTTTGATTGTGGCGATGACCCTATAAAGTTCTTCAGGTGTGAAGAAGATAGGGTCTTGTATATTGTGCCGTATTTCTTGCCGTGTTGTCTATATCGTTTGGTGTAAATTGTTCTGCAAACTGAAGAGAAAAGCACTCGGCCTTCTGCACATCTGTTTGCATATCGCCACGGGCTGTGTTTAGCGTTGGAATTGGGGGCTTTGCTTTCGCGAATAGTCTTGGGAGATAATAAGGGTCGTCAGGGTTTGCTTCTATAGTCTCTTTGATTTTACTGTCTTCGAATTTTAATATTTCGGTTTTAATTCTATTTGTGATGTTCTTTTGTGATTTCTTTTTTATATTTAGGGTTTTTGGTTTTATAGTATATTTTTCTTATACGCGTTCTTTCTGATATTATGTCTAAAATATGGGATGGGAGGGGGTGGGATCGTAAATGATTTCCCAATACATTCTAGCTAGTCGTCAGTGCGTTCTGTATGGTCCGTGTTATGTGTTCTGCGGCTTTCTCGATGACTTGACTGCATCCACATTTCGGGGTTGCTGTTGTGTTTATATTTATTTCGTGTTTGAAAATTTCCCAGTCATAATCTGTATCTCGTGGGTATCTTGGTATGTTTTGTTCTTTATAGTTTAATTCTAGTATGGCAAGGATGGCCGTATGATTGCTTTGTATATTAGGTATATTTTGAAGTTCTGTTTATGTTTAGATGACTTGTAAGCATTATATCTAATACGTTGTTTGAGATAGGCCTCGTGGGCCAAGGTGGAGCTACTATTCTCATTTGCTGGTCCACCCTTTGCGTATACTGGTACAGATTTTTCCCGCTTGTGTTTTCGGGTTTTCGGTGCTTGTGTTGTTGAAAAAGTTCCACGATATGTGGGTGCAGTTAAGATCGCCGAGAATAACATATGTCTTGTTTGTCCGTTTTATCATGTCTAAGTCTTTTGTGTCTAGTGTTTCTTGTGGTCTTTTATATGCCGATATGGTTAATATGCTTTTATTCCCTGTTTTTAGTGTGATGGCAGTGACTTCCAGTGATTTTAATTTTGGCATTTCAGTTTGCTCGTATGGGATTCCCTGCTTTATTAAAATTGCAGTTCCTCCCCCTGCACTTTCTCTATCCTGTCTGATGCATTCATAATTTGGAATGTTAAAGTGATGTTTAAGTTAAGTGATTTAGGTTTTAGGAAAGTTTCGCATAAGCAGCATATGTCTATTTTATTTTCTTGCATTACGTGCATTAGTTCTTGTTTTTTTTTGAATGCCCCGTTTATATTAAATTGCATTGTTATAATCTTTTTTTTGTCCTTATTTGACATTTCTTAGCTTTTGTACTGTATTGTTATAATTTTTGTCTATTGTTATTTGATTTATTTTGTTTTATATTCTTTTGATTGTGTTATTCTATTAATGTGCTGAGGGCTTCGGCTATTAAGCATCTTTTATCAAAGGTTTCCGTTTTGGTTCGTAATGCTATTAATAAATTTCTTAACGTGTTCCAGATCTTTGATAAATTAAAAGATTTTTATTAAATTAGTCTGATTATATGGGGTTATCGTTAATATTGTTATTTTGGTTTTCTTGGTTTGGTATTTGTGTAATATTTTGTTTATTGCTTTTCTGGAAGTTTTGCCATTTTTGCATATTTTCCGTTGTTTGTGTTTGCATTTGCTGGTCTGTTATAGGGATGGTTGGTGTGAGGGGTTGTCTAATGGGTCTCGTTGGTCTCGTTATGTTGTTTTGTCTGTTTGTTGTCGTGTTAGTCGGGTTGGCTCTCTGCGTTTGGGCTTGCTTTGCCTTGATGTACACTGGACATCCTCGGTAGTTAGCGGGGTGTTCCCCGTTACATAGGGCGCATGTGCATTTATATGCCGTGCAGGGTATATTAGGGTGGTTTTGCGCGCACCTGACACATTTGTGTTCCCGGTTACAGAAGTGGGACGCCCCAGGTGCCAGAAGATGTCCCAGCTTCTGGCACCGGTGACACTGTGGCAGGTCCGTGCGGATATAGTCAGAAATTGTTATACTTAGATGGCAAAGGTTATTGGTTTTGTAAAACGCGTCTGCGGCGTATTCGGGTATTGTCAAAAGTAATATATTGGATGCTTGTTTTCGTGTGTCTTTAGTTACCATTACTCGCGCGATATTAATGATTGGTAAATTTTTATATTGTAAATCTGCAATAATCTCTTCATTACTTATGTCTAATGGGACATATTTGACTACTAGTTTTATTACTTTATCTTTTGTACCGTTGTGGGTGAAAAATTCTATATTGTTTGTTTGAAGCTCGTTTGTAATTTCTTTATGTTGGTCGGCATTGTCTGGGAAGCAGATCAATGCAGAGTTATTGAATTTTAGGCGTAAATTTGGTGTGAATGTATGGTTTACATAGTTTATTAATTGTGCTGTTTTCTGCGTGTATATGTGTATTGGTGGTGGTTTGTGTGTATATGTTTGTTTTTGTGGGAGTTGTTGCTGGTTTTGTGTATTTGATTGTGTGTTTTGTGGGGTTAGTGGTGTGCTTTTTTGCCTTTTTGTCTTTTTTTGGCAATTTTAGCCGGTAATTGTGGTTCAATAATTATTTCATTGGTTATATTTTGTTTGATGCTTTGTTGTGATGTGTTTTTTTCCGTCTGAATTTACATATATCTGGAAGCGAACTCGGCTTCGCATTCCATATTATCATTTTCTGACATGCCCACACTGCTAACTGGGGTGTTTGTGTTTATTGTTTGTATTGTGGGTGGTGATTGGTGTGGTTAGTGTGCTTGTAATGTATTTACTATTGCTCGTGTGATGGTGTGACTGGTGTTAGTGTATGTGACGGTTGTGGTTGTTTGTGTTATTGTGTTATATGTGTTTTGTGTATGGCTGTTTATGGATTGATTTGAGATTATATGTACTGTGGGGTCTGAGGGGATATATGAGGGTTTAGGACATGGGGATAATCCACCATAGGCGTACCGTATGTCGATTTCATCGATGGGGTTGAATTATTTGATGTAGTTGTCGTGACTATGTTTAATGGCGGTGATCTATTCAGGTAATACGAATGCGATAGAATGGATGTATAAATATGCATCCCGGGCCCAGCACGTGGTCCACCAGCTGTTCTCATTCCTCACTGCAATCACGATCGCGCGCGCCAATATCTGATTACTGTAGTCTCTACATATATATGTCGTGAGAGGTTGTGTTAAAGTTTGAAATTAGGTATGTACAACATGTCTGTATAGGTATAGTCTGTAACAGACATATATGAGAATGAAAAAATGCCGCATCGTCAAAGGGGGGAAACCCGACGTCATTGATGAGCGGCGCTGCATTTTTTTCATTCTCATATATGTCTGTTACAGACTACTATGTGTAATTTAATAACGCGTCTGTTTAGTTTCGTAAACTATTAGTTTAGTATTTAAATTCAAGTACATTTGGCGCTCAAATTGTGGCGCGTGATGTCTTATGGAGTGGGGGAATTTGAAACTTTGCGCCGTTAGTGGCCAGTAAAATAAGACAGTTGCTATTATGAACTCAGTGTGTGTACATGTAATGCAAAAACCTTTAATTTATAAAACTTCTAGTAAATGTACATGCACAAAAAATAAAGCGGATATTACTATATCCCAACATATGGGTCCTTCGAGCTAAATAACTGAAGACAAGCAGTCCAGAATCCAGAAGAAAAAACAAGAATTAAAAACGTAGAAACAATAACAATCGAACAGCATGAACGCAATTCATTCGAGGATAACTATTTTGATGCAATTTCGAAGGCGAAACGTTTTTTAGCAGAATCATATCATATATCATATAATCATATAATTGCCGTACATGCAATAAGAAACACCACACGTTGTTACATTTCGACAATCCAAATAACAACAAAAGTAATACTTCTAATATATCAAATAATGCGAGCGGTGCACAAACAGAAAATATAATACAAAATGAGGCAGCAAATAGTACTGCGAATACGATTACACACTGTATACAACAAAAACACAATCAAATTATTTTATCTACGGCATTAATAGACATCTTAGATTACGAGGGCAGCCCTGTAGAATGCAGAGCTTTATTAGATAGCGCATCACAATCAAGTCTTATAACGTCTAACTTGTTCAACAAATTAAAACTAAATAGTTCAAAAATAAGTCTGTCATTGTCAGGTGTTAACCAATCAGTAACTTATATTTCAAATAAAACCCAAGGTACCTACTATAAAATCAAAACAATTACGAGGCTGATGTTACATTTTTAATTATTGACAAAATTACGGAGAACATACCACAAATTACTTTCAATCCAACCAATGTTTTTACACACAATGTAAACTTAGCAGATCCGACTGTTTATAAATCAGGCCCTATAGACGTGCTTTTAGGAGTGAATATTTTTTTGGAGCTCTAATGCATTGGCCAAATAAAAACAAATAGAAATAGTCCGACAAAAAACCACAAAGTCGGTTACAAAAAACCAGGTTAGGTTGGATAATTGCCGGATGTGTAGCACACAATGAACAAATTAATACGGCTGTGTGTATTTTATCAATAAATAATAAAATATTTAATATTACATGATCAATTAGAAAAATTTTGGAAAGTAGGGGAATTTCAATCTGCACCTCAGTATTCTAGAGAGGAGGCAGAATGCGAGAAATATTTTATGGAAAATTTTCACCGCGATACAACGGGACGATTTACTGTCAGTCTACCAGTTCATGAAAACTTTAAATCTATTGGAAATTTGGAGAAATGTGCTATCAAATGATATCAACATTTAGAAAACAAACTTAAAAACAATTTGCAACTCAAACAATTCTATCACGATTTTATGAATGAGTATGAGAAATTAGGACACATGACAGAAATAAACAAAAAGATTTAAAAATGCTCGCGTCGCATCAGCTAAAACTGATAACGGTATAGCGCTAAATGATGTACTAAAAACTGGACCTGTTATACAGGACGATTTATTGACAATTGTACTTAGATTTAGAGAACATAACTTTGTCTTCACGGCAGATATCAGTAAAATGTATCGCCAAGTAAACATTGAAAATAAGCAACGGGATTTGCAACGTATAGTATGGAGTACTGATCCTACACACGAATTAAAGCATTATAGGTTAAATCCGGTGACTTACGGAACTTCTCCAGCGTCTTTTTTAGCAATTCCGTCATTACAGCAAGTAGCTAAAGAAAAGAAAGATAAATACCCGGAAGCTAGTCGAATTATTATGAAAGACTTTTTTGTAGATGATTTTATGTCGGGAGCAAATACAGTAACGTCAAATAACTATAGTAGGAGCGTCAAATAACTATAGTAGATTATTTAGATATTCAGTTACACGGATTTTGTGACGCTTCTGAGAACGCATTTGGTGCTTGCTTATACGTTAGAGTTACTAACTCAGAACGATGTCAAGTAAATTTTTATGTGCAAAATCACGTGTAGCCCCTTTAAAAACCATTGCATTGCCACGTTTGGAATTATGTAGTGCAGTAGTGTTATCTAGATTGATTAAAAAGACAACAGACTCATTAAATACGGCTTTGAGTAAGATATATCTGTGGTCTGACACTACAGTCGCCTTATGTTGGATTTGCGCCGAGCCTAATACCTGGAAAACATTTGTGGCTAATCGAATAACACAAATTCAAGAACTCACTTCGATCGAACAGTGGAATCATGTTAAATCATCGGAAAACCCTGCAGATATTATAAGCAGGGGGATTAATCCAAAGTTGTTAGATCAAAGTAAATTATGGTGGTATGGCCCTGATTGGCTATCTCAAGATGAGCATGCGTGGCCAAAACCATTCGAAAAAACTAAATATGAAACATTAGACGAAAAACGCAACGTAAAGCAGTTTACATTAAAAATAGCATTTGATTAAGATATTTTTCATCGCTATTCATCTCTTTTTAAACTACAGCATGTCTTCGCTTATTGTCTACGTTTCATACACAATGTTAAGCCGAGATATAATAAATGTTTTACAAAATAACCATTCAAGAACTCAATGACTCTTTAGTTAAATTAGTACAAATTTTACAAGCCTATGAATTCAAAGACGAATTAAATTGTTTAGTAAATTCCAAACCAATTTCACGTAAAAGCAAATTGCTATCTTTACATCCCTTCTTAGATGACAATATAGTTCAGTCATTGGGGATTTTTACCTGGAAAAAAGTCCGGAAGTTTTGAAACCTTGCAGGTTTGTAGGTTTCGGGGTCCCTAACTAAAATCCATAAAATGCACGATTCGAGACTTGCCGCCGGCGCTGCCATCTTGCCAAGATAGCCGCCAAAATCGGTATTTTGCAAATCTCTCGAAAACTATGCGTTTTTCGAAAAAATACGAAGAAAGCAAAATTAAAGAGAATTTCCCACACAAAAGGTTCTATAATTTTCGTAACAACCGTATACAACCGTAACAAGCGACCCGGCAAACGATATGCTTCGACGGGCTCTTTAAAGAGGAATGCTAATAGCCAGCCGGCGGGTTGTCATTAATCCCTCAGGTACTCCAGGTCTATCATTGGTAGCTCCACACAGGCTAGAAATGTGTGTCCGTGTGTATGTCGGTTCGGTTCATCATAAGCTGAAAATATTACGAGAATTCATTTGAATAGATCCTTTTATTATGAGAGAAATATATACGCATATTATGTAGTCTTATGCCTAAACGGTTAACTTTAGGGAAAATTTCCTTATAATCTTTTTTGTAGGAAATTTTATCCCCTTTAATTTTGCTCTCTACGTATTTCTTCCAAAAACGCATAGTTTCCGAGATATTGAAAGAAACATTTTTGGGCGCCATCTTGGCAAGATGGCGGCGCCAGCGACACGTCTCGAATTGTGCATTTTGTGAATTTTAGTGCTGGACACCCTTCAATCCTACAAAGTTTCAAAACTTCCCGACTTTTTTCCAGGTAAGCCCCTTTTTTAATCCCCAATGACTGCACTAATAATATATTACGAGTAGATGGTCGCATACAAAATTCGACGTATAGCTTTGATAAGAAACATCCGATTTTACTACCCACAAAACATCCATTTACAGACTTGGTAATTAGAAATGAACACTATAAATTGTTACAATGCGTACTAGCAAATATTAGGAATAAATATTGGATTTTAAATGGTAAGAACACAGTCAAAAAAATCGTTCTTGCATGTGTTTCTTGCTTTAAGGTCAAACCTAATGACATTGTGCAACCTATGAGTAGTTTACCAGGAACTAGACTACAACCAAGTCGACTTTGCTGTTAGTGGAGACTGGAGTAGATTTTGGAGGCCCTTTTTTAGTCAAGGATGGCAAATTGCGCAATCATAAATTTGTTAAAGTCTATCTGTGTCTTTTCATTTATTTTACTACTAAAACAGTGCATCTTGATATAACTGGAAACTTAACTACGAAGTCCTTTTTAAATGTTTTTAAACGTTTCGTCTCTCGAAGAGGCATGGTGCAAAAGGTACTCTGATAATCCAAACTTAATTTTGGTCTTAATTTTGTTGGTGCTGACAAAGAACTAAAATGTATACTTCAATCAATTTTCGATTTTAATAACAACGACGAAATCACAAATTATTTAAATAAAAATGGTATAATATGGCATTTTATACCACCTCGTTCGCCACATTTCGGCGGGTTGTGGGAGGCTGGGATAAAATGGGCTAAATATCACTTAAAGAGAATATTGGGTAATACTTATTTGACATTTGAGGAACTTTATACAGTAATAGTGCAAATAGAAGCTGTACTGAACTGCAGACCTTTAATACCTATGTGCTCAGATCCTAACGACCTCATTGCCTTGACCCCAAGCCATTTCCTAATAGGAGACGTATTGACAGCTATACCTGAGAGAAACGTCGAGGATATTTCAGAAGACAGATTATCTGTGTACCAGCGATTGCAGAAAATGACGCAGCACTTCTGGAAGGGTTGGACAAACGAGTATATCACAACGCTGCAGAATCGTACAAAATGGAAAATGAAGGAAGTTCATAACATTCAACCAGGCACGATGGTGCTATTGAAAGAAGACAACATGCCTCCTCTGCAATGGAAGCTAGGGCGGGTGACAGAACTCCATCCCGGGTGTGATCAAGTGACTCGTGTTGTGACCGTAAAAACGGTAAATGGTGTAGTGAAACGAGCTATCCATAAACTATGTGCTCTACCATTAGACACTTAACTGTTTAACATAGAATATTGATTTTGTAAAAGGTTTATTTCTTTCTTATATTATACCTACCTGATATGTTCTTTGTATATATTATCAGGTGTACCTATTTAGTTATATATTCATAAATGTATTCACTTTTTGTTGAAAGCTAACCGGCTTGTCAAGGCCGGCGGTATGTTCATTTTTGTAAACTACTATTAGTTTAGTATTTAAATTTAAGTACATTTGGCGCTCAAATTGTGGCGCGTGATGTCTTATGGAGTGGGGGAATTTGGAACTTTGCGCCGTTAGTGGCCAGTAAAATAAGACAGTTGCTATTATGAACTCAGTGTGTGTACATGTAATGCAATAACCTTTAATTTATAAAACTTCTAATAAATGTACATGCATAAAAAATAAGAGGATATTACAGCGTCGTTTTTTTAACATATAATGATAATACTGTGATAACACCGGCTACAGTAAAATAATTAAGGTATTATTTTAGGTGATTTATTAAGGCGGGGATTTTATATGTATATTTTTACCGCCTAACAGAGGTTCAGAAAAGCACATATGCCTATCACTAGGACAAATCGCATATTATTATATTCAACGTATTCACAATGATTTCCCCTATCGTGTGCGACAATTTTCAATACCCATAAGTACAGAAGAATAATATAAACAGATGCTAAAGTACCTCAATGTTAACCCTACTTTTAGTGTATCAATATGTCGCATTTGCGACGGAACTAGTCTAGGGAGTAGGCACAATAACAATAATTAGGGCACTCGATAGCCAAAACATTTGGGAACACTTCTGTTTAACTTTCATATTAACATTTATTAATAATTCTGCACGGTGTGTGCTGAAGTAAAATCTAGACTTGTGCAAATCGGATCGTAGACGCGGGGGGGGGGCACGGGGTGCAGGGACCGTCCGTAGCTGAAGTCGAGGCGTGTTGATGAATTAATTTGGATACTCTTCCACAGGTGTCCACATTAGTATAATGTGTCAGTTTTTGTTCAACGGACTTGATGAGAATTTTGAGGTCGAAATAATATGACAGACGTTTTCGTCATTTATCCCGGTGTTTTGGGATTCGCATGTCACCATTTTTTTTGTGTCATATCCAGGAGGTATTCCAAATTGTGACATGTGATGAATTTTGCCATTTACGCTACGGTCTGATTAGACTCAAAATCTCTCCCAGGTTTTTCTAGAGTAGCATAATATCACGGATTTTTTATCATAACAAATATATATTTCTTGCCTTTTTCTTGACATTTCTTTTTTTGCGTTCCTCTATCCACTATTATTTCTGGTACTAAACAGTCCACATAAAATCTTACCAATCTTGGGTAAATATTTTACCGATAAATAAGTCATTACGGTCACACAAGACTGCGAAGCGACGGCAACTTCGGAGGCCCGCATGCGCTGTTGACAGGGGTGTAACTGGAATAGCAAAGATTTAACTATTCATTTCGAGCCCTTTTATACTAAGTGGCATTAAGTGGAAAGTGGCTTTCTGTTTTGTTAAATGTAAATTACTAAGTTTACTGTGTTAGCGACTAGCGTATATGTAGGATTTGTTATTAGGTAATTAAGCGATATGAAGAATTATTGCAAAATTTACAAATCAAAATTTGCCGATCACTCTACTCTAATAAGATGTCTAATAATAACAACAAATTTTACTCTGCTAGGTAAGTACTTGCCATTTATGATCACTTCAATAAAATTATGTATTTACAAAAAGTGGATAGAGGTTTTCGCCTTATTTATTTATTTCATATCCAAACAGGCATAGGCCTAATTGCAAGGATAATAAATTCGCAAATAACATTACACTGAGCGAGTAATAATAATTATTACAGTGAGTGAGTAATCATAAACACAAGTAAATTAAAACAAAAACAATAAAATATGTCTTTACATATTAGACCCTTACATATTACAAATTTTAGTTAGGTAGGTACTTTTACCAACCTAACAAAAGGCAGTGCAATTGGCTACTGTCTGCGTTGCATTGGCACTGTGTTTATGTTTATGAAGACGTAGTAACTCCTACGTCGAAATAACTGGAACCGCGTCATTACCAGTGATGACGCAACACCTGACATTCATTAGTTACCCTATATATTATTATCTTTAGATAATAGTTGTTTTTAGATAAATTTAATGAGATTGTCCCCAATAAAATACACAAGTAGGTTGCAGTGTATAGTGACTGTAGAAAAAGTGTAAAACGTCATTACATTTGAACTATCATTAGATCGGGGATACTTATTGAAAAATATAATTTCCTAAATCTATATTTGTATGTTGTATAATTATTAACAAAGAAATCGATATATACTGATAGCTCATTTGACAGTTTGAGAAACCTAGATATATAAACGAATTATACCCATAGTTGGTTCTATAAATAATCTCTTCAAAGACTATGTTAAATAATAAATATAGCAGTGGCGGCGCACGCCCCCCCCCCCAAAGGACATGGCAGATTCCAGTTTACTACTATTATGTACTTTGATACAAAAATATATCGGGTATATATACTATACCGGGTGCCTACGATATTACTAGCCAGCATAACTTCCTTGTAAAAAAATATATCGATTTAAAACTTTGGGAAGTTGTATGGTTGACAACGGCGCACAGTTTGATTGCTTCAAGATCTGATTGCCATTTCCGGTTTAACCGGAAACAGTATAAACTTTGTTATTTTTAATGGAATACCATAGATATTATTAAAAATTTAGATTGCTCAGAAAATTATAGAACCAAAACATGTAGCATACCATATATCTATATTTGACAGTTTTCGAGAAAATGGTGGTTGAAAATGTTATATCAATTATAAATTACTTCATTTTCACATAAAACAAATGAATGTAGGAACAAATCTGTTACGGTTATTTAAGTTTTTTGGGGAGTTACATTTGATAGTCATAAAAATTTCATTTCCGGCTTTACCGGAAGTACTACGAAAAGTGATGTTCAGGCTCAAATTACTTCGATATTTCTAATGGAACACCCTGTATTGAACATTAAATTTACATTCTACTAACCTTTCTGGATATTTTTTGTTTCTTCTGTCCCCTACCTAAACCTAATAGTTTATGAGATATCGGCGACTGAATGTTCACCTGCACTATAAATATGTCACAAATGTGCTCAAAGCAGAAAAATC
Organism: Tetropium fuscum; assembly: GCA_964058915.1. Taxonomy (NCBI): domain Eukaryota; kingdom Metazoa; phylum Arthropoda; class Insecta; order Coleoptera; family Cerambycidae; genus Tetropium; species Tetropium fuscum. The sequence goes on along the minus strand of CAXKVY010000582.1, from coordinate 42,864 downwards.
AAATAAACATCAAAAGTGAATCACTAAAAATGTACACCGTAAAAATGTTTAAAATGTACACCGTTGACTTCTGGGCAAAAATTATTTTTTTCTTTAAATTCCCGAAGAAAGTTTTCCATTTGAATTGGAGTAATAGAGTTTATCACTTGCGTAATTCTATTTCTAAGGTCTTCTAAGTTATATGGTTGTGTCTTATACAACTTTTCCTTGATATGGGTCCAGTAAAAAAATCCAATGGTGTAAGGTCTGGAGATCTCGCGCCTAAACACGGCCATTTTTAACAACTAGATAACACAAACACCTACTAAAAGGTAAATCAATAATAAAACGCAAAAATTAAATGACAACTATCCAGAGTAACTTTTTTTTTTGTTGGAAATGGGTTTGGCTTCCGAAAACTTGTTCGATTAGCCACAGAATTTTTTTTACATTTGGTTGTTTAATCACAAATAATCAAGTCAATCTCAAAATTGGTATTATACCATGAAATAAAAAAAAGGAGTAATCTTACAATGGCACCTTATAATGGCATCTTACAATGGTGTGTAACCGTGCAACTGATATTTTGTTTTTTGTCTTTGTTAAATAACTACTGGTATAAATACTAAATTAGATAACAGAGAAACTTTAAAATAATGCAACGGTACTGTCAAAATCTATATGAAAATTGGTAAATAGTTCTTTTGTTTTACACAGTCCTCCTGAATCAAAGTTCTGTTTAAACATCATTTTTTTATTGTTTAGCCCGAGGTTTAGCCTTTGTAACAGTGCAAGTGAACATTCAGTCGCCGATATCTCATAAATTATTAGGTTTAGGCAGGAGATAGCAGAGACAAAAAATATCCAGAAAGGTAAGTAGAATGTAAATTTAATGTTCAATCCAAGCTGTTCGTTCCATTAAAAATATCGAAGTAATTTGAGCCTGAAAATCACTTTTCATAGTACTTCCGGTAAAACGGGAAATGAAATTTTTAAGACGTTATCAAATGTAACTCCCCAAAAAACTTAAATAACCGTAATAGATTTGTACCTACATTCATTTGTTTTATGTGAAAATGAAGTAATTTATCATTGATATAACATTTTCAACCGCCATTTTCTCGAAAACTGTCACAGGAGCCTAGGTCCAAAACATGTGGCATAAACATGTTTTGGACCTAGAATTTTCTGGGTAATCTAAATGTCTAATAATATACAGGGTGTTCCATTAAAAATAACAAAGTTTATACTGTTTCCGGTTAAACCGGAAATGGCAATCAGATCTTGATGCAATTGAACTGTGCACCGTTGTCAACCATAAAACTTCCCAAAATTTTAAATCGATATATTTTTTTACAAGGAAGTTATAGACTGGCTAGCAATATCGTAGGCACCCGGTATATGCTTTTTGTAGATATTATTTATTTTTTTTGTCCGGTATTTTCCACAACATAAAAACCTATGAACAGTTTTATACGTTTGACTATCAACATATTTTTTATTGCATTATCCATATCCATCATGCGCTGCCCACCGTTTTATGTTTTATATCCTGTGCTATTCGATTGCATCACTGCTATTTAAAGGACCTAAATAAATGCTATAGGTACCTACTTACATTCTGTCAGCGTTTCTTTTTTACTCCATTTTTTTATTTTTTTTTGTTTAGAAAAATATATAAAAACATTTTATTTTATTTCAATAAACTTAATCGTAATAGATTTTTTTATTTGAAAAAGGCATGAGGTTCCAAAACTTTTTCTTGTGAAAGTCGGTATTTTGGTATAAATGGACCTTTCACTGAAATTCTGAAATGCCAGGAAAACGCGTGACCTTGAAAAATTTTCGCTTGCGGCGCTATTGGGGTCTCACGGAGCAGATCTAATATCCTGGTAATAATGCTCGGACCCCGCCCCATAATGAAATCCTGGCTACGCCACTGTATAATTACCTAGTCAAAGAAACCTCTCGCTCTTCAATTTTTCAAATGTGGCAACCCTACTTGCGCCCCACCCCCCTAAGACTAAATCCTAAAGCCGCCACTGAAATATAACAACTCATTTCTTATATTTTGCAAAATTTTCGTACTAGAATAAAAAAATTAAAACTTCGAAGTAATAAGCTTTTTAAAAACTTTTTTTCCGCATTCAAATAGGTATTAGGTATTACATGTTTTGTTCGTATCACTGGTTTGCCGTTAATTGCGAATTCCGAGTCGTTTGTGAAAGGCGCGTCGCATTACAAAATAGCCGTCGATCCGCAGTCTTGTTTATGATCACCACTGTATATAACAAAATAGCATGTATTTGCTTTTCTGATCGATAGTTGATAGATCAAAAACATAATAAGCAGTTATATAATACTGAAATGCCTAGGTAATGATTGTGGTATAAGTAATAAAAGTAAAATAATGAGACATGTTTTTGGTAGGTACCTAGCTACTTGATAATACTTTGCAATAATTACTAAGGTTATTAAATTTGGATTTTCTATCAAGGAAATAATCATGGACCATATTGAGTGACCCGATGTTTTTCATTATTTTACTTTTATTATACCAGAATTATTACGTAGGCATTGCAGTATTATAATATAACTCCTTATTACGTTTTCGGTCCAAGGACAATTGTCAATCACGTGCAAATCACATGTCAATCACGTGCAAATACGTGCTATTTTGTCATATATAGTGGTGATCATAATGACTTCATTGAATGAATTCATGAATTCATTGAAGAAATAAGAAGGAATAATGCCTTCTGGCAAAATATTTTACCAAAATTGGTAAAGTTTTATGTGGACTGTTTAGCACCAGAAATAATACTTACTAAAAGAGGGCAAAAAAGAAAATGTAAAAGGGGTCCTTTACATTTATACTTTACGGCTTATATTATGCTTATATATTATTATATAAAAAAATAAATATTTTAAACTTAAAATGTTTTTTTTTTCTTATATTAGGTGACTAAAGATAAGTAAGTAAAAAATAGCTTTAAATTTTACCACTTTTTTGGTGGTAACTTTAATCGATAAATTAATATTCAATAGTTTATTTCTTAACGATAAGTAGATAGGTAATGATTTATAAATTGACAAAAACCCTACCTAATCCAGACTAGTTTTTAAGCTGTAAATTTATTTTGAAGCTACCAAGGAAATGGAACATAAATAAAGATTTTAACTGGGACGCCTTGTACGTAAAATATTTACGTATCTTTATTCTTAATAGAGTATTAACGAAAAAATATAAAATGTGAAATATTCTATAGGATACACTTTGCAGATTCCGGTATTAAATCAAATAGATTACGAATTACGATTATTGGCACAAGGATAATATTTTATGAACGTTAGGTAGGATAAGAATAGTATTTTCTTATCCTAGATACATATTTAAAAAAATGGTAGTAAGTATATAATATTTAGAAAGAAAAATAAATCTTTGTAGACGCCATCTTATATTTCTTACGATAAAAAATCCGTGATATGATACCGTGATAATCGTGATATTCGCCGTTTTGAATATTTATTTTGGCAAAAAAAATCGTGTGGTCGCTTGACCTCAACATTATCATGATACCGATTTTAAGTCGAATCGCACCATATATGGCAAAATTGTCCGCCATCTTCGAGTCGCCACCATGAATTTTTACAAAATATTCGTGATGTGTGACCACAGAAATCCCCGAGACTCCGATTTTCATTTTATTTACCATATTTATTTGGACGAAAAATTCGTGATCAGCGACTTCAAAATTCCCAGGACAACGATTCTGAGTTGATTCTGATGATAAATAACATAAATGTCCGCCATCTTGAACATTTATTTTGACAAAAAAATTCGTTTTCGGCGACCCCAAAACACCTATTTTAAGTCGAATGGGCAATGGGACTATAATAAACGGCAAAAATGTTATCTTGTTTATTAATTTTGACAAAAAATACTACCCCAAGGGGACCGAGATATTGAGTCGCTTGGTCCTCAATATATGCAATAAAGCATTACAAAATGTTCTTACTTTTAAAAATTAATACCTTATTTATTATTAGTACTTTTGTTGCGTTATCTAGTACCTGGAAGCACACACTGTTAAGTTCCCATACTGGTATTAGAACTAGCCTTTATTAATTTCTGCTATTTCTGAAGTTATTTATTTTCTAGATTTAAATTTATATTTAGATTTTTAAATGAACTGATGAAGTCCGTTGAACAAAAAATAATGACATACCAAAGATATTAAACTATTATGCGTTATTTATCACACATTATTTATAAGCCAACTCTACTATACTTGTACCAGAGCTTGTACCAATTTAATTTTCAAGGGTGGCGACACCTGTGACAGGGTATCCAAACTAATTCATTACGAAGCTTCGCCGTTCCTCGACTTCAGGTACTCACGGTACCTGCACAAGTCTAAACATCTGTATATTTGCACTAAACATCGAAAATATGTTAGATTTTACTTCAGGGCACACTGCCACACCGTGGAGAATTACTAATAAATATTAATCTGAAACAGTCTGAGTAGTTTCCACAAACACCAAAACACTTTCACTTCGCTCGACGCGAAGTGAGAGTGAGTTTCGCCAACCAAGTTGGCATCATCCGGAGACGATTAAAACTGAACAGTTTTAATCGTCTCCGGTTATGTTATAGTTACATCAAAGGTTCCAGCACTATCCAGTATTAATCTGAAAGTTAAACAGAAGTGTTCTCAATTGTTTTGGCTATCCCGTCCTTAATTTTTTTTATTGTGCCTAGCCTAGTTGCGTCGTAAATGCGACATATTGACACACTAACAATAGGGATAAAATTGAGGTGCTTTAGCATTTATTTTATCTTATTCTTCTGTACTTATGGGCATTGAAAATCATCGCATGCAATAGCGGAACCACTGTGAATGCATTGATATATCATAATATGCGATTTGTCCTAGTGATATATGTGTGCTTTTCTGAACCTCTGTTAGGCGTAAAAATATACATGTAAAATCCCCGCCTTAAGTTATATATTCAAGGAAATGGCACGTCAAGCCGATATTGGACAGGCAACCGGATGGCGAGTGGTAATCTGGGCCTTTTATTTGGGTAGTACAGAGCCTCCTCGTAGCGGCCAAAGTGGCCTCAAATGGACAGGGGCGGCGATATGGTGGTGGGGCAAAATCGAAATACTTTTGACATAGCAACCGAATAAAAATGCGGTAGCATTGAAGGTAATCCCTAATTTTATAATAAAATTTTTTTATCAGCCGAAACACACCGTTTTTGCACTAGTGAATAAAAAAAACAAGAAAAAAGTTATGAAGCAACCGCTTCAAAATTGGTGAGCATACTTATTGATACCACCAAACACAGGGAAAAAATTGCCATCCGATCCTGATCCGGGCAGTTTCGGAGAAACAACCCCTCAAAGTCGCCGAGGAACCCTTTTTTTCGATTGTTTCAACAATAATTACAAAAAACACTAAAAATTGTTGAAATCGGATGGCGTTCGAAATTTATACTGTCCTAAGTACAAATAATAGTGTGTACCAATGTCATCCGATTTTGCTTAAATTAACCTCTATTTAGCCACCCTCCAAACCTCATTAAAATTACAATAATGCGCTGCACAAAATTGTTGAAAATCCTTTTCAATGAATATTTACCGACTGCTTGGACTTTTAAAAAGTCTGTGTATGCTCATTATCCATTTAAACCTACATTTAGCTAACATTTAGCTATTTAAAGGATGTCAAATGTCATGTCATCTTGACAATTGTATTTGCGATTTTACTGTGCTGTGGGTATTTTCGTAACATACACGTAGGTGTGTTAGGAAAATAACATACGTGTGTGTTAGCATTTGTTTTCGCGGCTATCTTCTTCAATCGTATGTGTACTTTCTTAGCGGGTTGTGGGAAAAAGTAATACATTTTTATTTTGTATAAAATGCATTTTTGAATAAGTGGATTTTTCATCGGAATTGTGAAGTGCTGGGAAAACGCGTGACCTAGTTAGATCATATGTTTATAGGAACTTTTTTTCTCGAAATACCTGTTCTATAGACTGTTAAATTCTATTTCAAAAAAGTTGTTCACCATGTATATATACCCACATGCTCCAATTTTTTTAGCTGAACCATGAAACTCATGCCGTGTACCAGTCACATAAGTCAGAGGACGTAGAATGCGCAACAAGTATATTTTTTGGAACATACGCTCCCTGCATATCGAGGGGTAAACCGCGATACCAATGTGGTGTACAAGCCTGAACCAATAGGGACCAATTGTGCAACCAATAGTGCCAATGAAGAGAAAATGGAAATTATTTGAGAGCAAATTAAAAACCAATAGAGCAAATTATAAACCAATAGGGCAAATTATTCAATTCTGTAGGGCCAATGCGGCCAATTAAGGTCCAATGAAGGTCCAATTAGAACCAATTAAGGGCAAATTAGAGACAAATTACATAAATAAAACACAAAATGTACCCGTATTTGAACGGCAACCCGCCAAGAAGCAGCTCCCTACATCTGGCAACACTGGCACAAGACACATGTGCTAAATAGAACAGTGTAATTGTCAATCTTATTAATGCCAAAGCAAATGTCCAGCTTTGTCAAATATATCTGTTGATATCACTGTAATACTCAGTAAGAATATCGGCAAGCATGGTATAATCTTGGTGGCATGGTTTGGTTTTGATATTATTTGAAAACACAACTGTCCCATCTATGTATATTTATTTATATTGATTATACCGTGGTTAGAGTATTCTAAATGTTACGATTAGCAAGATATACAGGCGAATAATGAGATACAAAAATATCTCAAATTTAAGTATAATGTGAATTAGTTTACATTCTATATGTAGTGATATTTGCCATGTTTTTATGTTTTTTACTCGGTTTTTTATCTCGTTTAAGTGCACTATAATTATTTTAGTTTCTGTGGGGACCTCAATGTTAACCGTGTCATTTTTGACATTAGAATTTGTTTTTATTTTTATGCTCTATTTTAAATGCTGTTTTGTATTCAAGTACACAATACATGTATTTTTTTGTTTCTCAAAACCAATAGTTTCTGTTAATAATTCAATAAATTCTGTTTTAAGTATTGTTTTGTGTTCAAAGAACATCACTGTGATTAAATAAATATTTTAAAACACAACAATAAGCATATATTTATTGAAATTAGATACTTTTTTGCACCTGATGAATATCCAATTAGGCAATCCAACGACATGTCAGAACACATGACTGATGCCAGCAGCGCATTTCTTCTGTTCTCAAAGGAGGGTTGCAATTGGATAAAACTAGTGTTATCACCTGATACTTACATCTCTTTTCTAATTTTGAAAATTTCGATATGGCGGCCTGTTGGCAAAAATGACAGTGACAGGTCATATTAGCTTACAGTCTCAAGGTCACAAGTTACACTTAAAGGGGTAGTATACTTGAAATAAAGATAAATATTAAAAAAACCTAACAACAAATTTTCAAACCGCAGTTGCCTGCGATCAGTAGTTTTTAAAATATTAGAGACCAAACTATTAAGACCGTTGAGCCTGACGTCATACCGACACACCGACACGCCATACTTATTGCACCGACTATTTACTGTCACATTTGACGTCACGCGCTAATCCAACGTAAATTGAAAACTAAATATCTCGAAAACTAGTATGAGTAGCAACCTGCCCCCTTTACCGTTGCTCTTAGATATTTATTTACTATTTTTTAGTGTAAAGTTGCTTTTTTGGTATACTGTTCCTTTAATCAGATTCAATTTTCCCCTATGTATGTACTTTGTTCAATAGTGTTATCTAATGTGTTGAACAGAGACAGAGCTAAAAAGTTTGCCGCAGGTTATTTAAGTGTTGTGTAAGTTAAAACATTACATTCATAAACCGAGCTTATAACCAGATACTGAGTTAACAAAAGTATAGGTAGGTATATGGAAAAAGGTAATTACAATGAAAAGCAATAACGATATAGTAGATATAGGCTACTGCGGATAATTTTTAAGAGCCAATGAGTCAATTGCAGGGACCAATGGGCCAATTGTAAGGCACTAATAGTGAAAATTATTGTGAAAATAGAGCCAATAGAGGGCCAGTTGAGTTAACATTTGGGAAATATTGACAATTCAAGGGACCAATGGGCCAATTGTAAGGTACAATGTGACAATTAATAGCAAATGGCCAATGAGGTGTACACATTTTTGGGTAGCGGTTTGCCCCTCGCTGCATATAAAGTCACGACAGATGTACTTAATTAATGTATATTTTCCCAATAATTCCAGTATGTACACTGAACGAGGAAAAGGTATCGTACTTCATGGTAAATAACACCAAGATTAAATTTCAAAGGTACTGCCCTGAGGGTTGTGAAGTTGTTATTTTAAATTCTCTGTTGCAAGAGAAACATTTGTTTAAATTCGTTGTCAACTGTTTTTGTAGAAACATTTCAAACACCGCTTGAAATCCCTAGTAGTACTGTGTAAGATATAAGTGCATATGTATCTATACAGTATGTCCGCGGATATGGTTTATAATAGTACACCTATAGCTAAAATTTTTAACTTTCGAGAAAATGTTATTCTTTATAAATATTTTGCTTGCCTAAAAAATAGTAATGACGTCGACAAAAGTTATCCTCTTTTATACGGGGTGTTCAAAAATTATAAAATATTAAAATTCGGTAAAAGTAAATTTATGAATTTTTTAAAATTTATGGACTCTCGAAACATACACATTGGGAAATCTCTCATTGAATTTTTGCATAACATAACGGTATAAGCTTTCACCCTCTCCATAACACAGTACTAAAAAAATGCTCTTTGTTCGATAGTTAACATTTGTAACGTGCGTTATGGCTTAAACGATAATAGAAAAAAGAATAATAAAACTGACTAAACTAACCTACAAACTACAATTGGCAGTTGAAAAAAAAGGGCCACGGCCGACTCAGTGGAGGCGGGGTGGTTCGAAATGGTTTACTTTGAATTATATAGTGGATGGTAATAGGGCGCCAGGCAAATTTTAAGTCCCAGTCCGTAACACCTCTAAATGGTTCAATTTTAATTCCTCAAAATAAGCCAAACACAGGATATTCTAATAAAAGGCCAATTGAATAATTAAACTATAACTATTTAATGTATATATAAACAAAACCATACTAATGATTGTCTTTTGTATAATACAAGAAAACACAAGATACTAAATGAAAAAATTAGGAAAGCGACAACAAAATTACACTAAAGCACTAATGAGAAACTAGTCGGAAATTAAGCGCAACCGCGTTGGTTGACTTGCACGAAAATCGCAACCAGATTATAACAGCCAGTATATAACAATATTATTATGGACGATACGGCGCTCGAGCTCAAGCGCATACGCAGGGTAAGAACCTTAAAATAATCAAAGTGCACTGGAAGTGATGTTAAATCTTAGTTTCCGCATACATAAAGAACTTAATCATAATATATACCTATACACATATATACATATACACATATAGTAGTGCAAAATCGCATTACCACCAAGTAAGATTAAAAAGAAAATATTATATACACATAAAAAAATTATATTTAAGTTTGGACTTCCCGCGTATCCCACGGAGATCGTATGGTCATTGGTCAGCATAAGAAGTACTCGGTCACTCGGATAGCCTCACATACGAAAGGACCGCCTTGGACCTTGTAGATGGACCTCGGACCTTGTAAGATGAAGGAACCGTGTCACATAAGAAGGGACCACCTCGCCTAAGAAGGGTCAGAAGGGACAGCCTCGCATCAGAAGGGACCGCCTCGTATAAGAACCCTAAAAATTAAAATAAATTTACTATATAATTAGGACGTCACGCAGTTTTCCGAACTAACGGAATAGGTACTAAGATAACGTGGCAACGTCGACAACAATTTTCCTAAGTAACTAATATAATCAGCAGTCTCGATGGCACAAATCCGTCGAAATTTAGTAGGACCCAGCCACAGCAAAAATTGTCATTTCGCGCAAAAAGTATCTTGTGGAATTTATGGCACGATAATATTTTAACACTAGGCCTAAATATTCCTAATCATTATTTAGGTATGAAAAGAAACAGGGTGTGAAAATAAATGTTACATGTTTTTAAAATTATTTTATGTAATAACGCACCTAGTAAATCAAAAATACAATATTTCAGAAATTATTATAAACCATGCTCTTAAATTAGGAAAAAGTATAAAATATTAGCTATCACACCTATTGTAAACCACATCCGCGGACATACTGTACATATATTGATCCATTTATATAAGCATAAGTTGTTAATATTACATAATATTATATATAATATAATTTAACACGCCATATGTATATAAATATCTACAGGTACATACTAGGTACATATACATACTGAAATTAGGTGAAAATTTCTAGGAATTACATATTAGGTAGGTATTATAGAAAATATAGAAACGAAATAAAATTGCTTTTTACTTTTATCTGGATGTAATTATTTGTAAGCAAACCAAATTTAATTTTAAAACAACTATGTAGGTACTTCTCCGGCTACATGACACGATGCGGTATTAAATTGCAAAAAAAAATAGATAGATATAATGGGTAGGTACACTCTCGTCAATAACGGCAATCTGCAATGAATGTCCGATAAAGTGGTCTTCATACAGGCCGTCGCGTCGTCGGGATCCGTCGGAGTCCTTCATACAGGCCCATAAGACAAATAAATGTTATAAAGAAGATAAATATTTTTATGAATATGGCTAGGCGATGGTAGGGGCTTATACCTAGTAGGTACCAGAAAATTTTGCTGCAGAATTAAATGGTAGGAAAATTTAACAGACATTACATTACATTTGTATTTTACAATTATAAGGCTATCAAATAACGTTATTATATTTTCACAAGCTTTTATTTAACTTGCAATGTTTGTATGTATGCATGTAGGTATGTTAGTTTCTTTGTTGGGTCCAATCTTGCAAGCTAAATTAGAACTATTTCCTGTTATCGTTCGGAGTTGATTCAGTTCCAATGACAATGCATTCTTATTAAAATGCTGTAACAAAATACAGGGTGATTCAAGAAATAGATGACGTACTTTTGTCCAAATAGTAACTGATTGAAATGACATTTTATACACACATTTACAAAAACCCTAGGAACAATAATGCATTCACAATATTTTACATTTTAATTATACAGGTTGTTCAGAAAATTAATTATGTAATTCTGCTGAATTACATAATTCTGCTTTTATTTAAATGCTCTAAAAAGAAGAAAAAAAACTTTGAAATGTATATGTATATCTGTAAATGTTTCTCGCGAGATTTACCTGCGTAAATAAATCAACAATACAATATGTAACTTGATCTTGACACAACTAATTCTAAGAAAAAATTTACGTATTTATGGCCATCCATGGCCACCCGTAAAGCCGGTGGCCATGGTAATCATAAACTCGAATAATTATTCTTGTGGAAGTCTGTATTTTTGTTCAAATGGATATTTTATTGAAATTCTGAAGTGCCAGGAAAACGCGTGACCTTGAAAATTTTAAAAATTTTCGCTCTTCATTACTTCGCGTACTTCATTATGTCTTTGCCAGTTTTGGCACTACCTGTTTAATTTGGCACGAGCCGCCACTGCTAATTATGTCCTATTATCATTTTTATGTCTCTAGCTTTAATTTTAATCCTCCTATCCTATCAAATATCCAAACTTGTTTTCTTTTATTAGTATTTTCACTGTTTACTCATTTCTTATCAATGTCTTTGGTGTTTTTTGCCATCTTGTTTATGCTAATTTGGATCGTTTTTACCATTTTTCGTGACAATAACAAGCAGCATTTTGTACATTTATCGCACCTAAGTGTCTATACACTTACCCCTTACGTCCATAATAACGTCCGAACGGCACCCCTCAGGACCGTGAAAAATTGGCCGGCACCTGGTCCTTGGCACAACACACACTTCCGTTAAGGTTTTAACTTTCCACATTCACTTAGCGCAACACTGTTTCACTTTTCATATCATTATTCTGGGAACATTTAAAACACGTCCGATGTCCTTGCTCAACGATTATACACAGGGAAGGATAGTTCAGACTTCAGAGACGCTGTTTTATCGGCTGTGGGTGTGGCTAAGCGTAGCCAGTTGATGACGTATTTATCCATAGACAAAATAATACGTTATCTGACCAGAATTGAAATCTTTATATAGAGAAGGTGCCAAGGGGTTCAATATTTATAGTTTTTACGTATAATTTTACAAGCAAACTTGGTTTTGGGTACTGCGTATCGAGTGTATAGGAATATTATACTTAATTATTAAAAATTTTGTTGCAGTCCATATAAAATAAATGTCTATATCCAAAACTATAAAAATTCCCGCGTTTGAGATGACTCGGAGATAATTTTTATCGTTATATAATTTGCCACTAGTGAGTAAGATGTTTGAAATAAAATAATTTTGTTTTTATATCGGTTTTAATATGATATATCTGTGATAATTTTTGAAAAATTTCTATTTCTTTTCTCTTGTCGCTCCTGTCTTGCTAACCCGACACCCATATTTGGTGTCTTTTCTGGCAAATGTTATGTCGGAACTGCAGTTTTCTTTAAAGGCAATCAGTTTTCATATCGCTCCGTTTCACCGTACCTAATTTTTTTTACTAAAGTGTAATCGAGGGTATAATATTAGGTACCTACCTAAAAGCTCATTTGTAAGTCCCTTTCATAATATTTTTAGTAAAATGATCTGAACAAATGGCCCCTGTAGTTGGATTAAATTTGTCCTCGCGTTTACAACATTACTATCCATTGTCCCAGAATAGTTTTTGAAACAAAGTCTTTTCCTTTCGGAAATGAGTGGTAGACGGTATCTTCATTAGTGACTTTTGTCACCACTCTGCTATTATTACAGCCATACATACACCATACATACAGCCATACTGAACACCTTCCAGGCATGTTATACAGCTACAGCCACCAGAAATATTAAAGAATAGTATCTAATATTTATATCGGTAATTATTTACGAGAAAACTTACAATCACTTGCAATGTATCTATTCTGAACTCCTTACGAAATATCAATAAAAATTGTCTATAGTCCAATAAGAAAAGTACATACAGTCATACAGAAATCACAAAATTAACATGCACAACACACAAAATCACAACGATTAATTTAAAGCCAGGAAACTTCATTAAAACACGAACTATTTGCATAGTTTGACAGCTAATGAACGGTTTATGGTCAGTTGGTGACGTCACACACACACGCCTCGATTCTTTTATAAGGCTAACACTGTACACGACTCTCTCCTCGGCGTTGTGGTAGGTATGGGGTTTACTGGGCTACTATTTGTACTCTTGGGCGCCGTTTGCTCAGTATCGAGGAGCGGGGTCTGCAGCTGGCTGGATGCCGCAATGATTGCGGCCGACGCTTTTTGTTTTGAATGTGCACGGGTGTGCATAAGGTGGAAATCTTCTTGGACAATAATACTAGGTATTATTGTCCGTAGGAAACTGGAAGCGAAAATGCGAAGTATGGGTTTCGAAAGAAACCGACGTGATAAAGTAATAATAATAAATTATTATTACTTGCTGCGTAAAAGCGGAAGTGCGTAAAGCGGATGCGTGAAGCAGAATGTTGGTTTGAAGTGTTGATGCGAAAAGCAATGCGTAAAGCAGAAATCAGGCTCGAAGTGTAGGGTACAGCTGTCGGAGCAGGACTGATTGCGGTTGCTGTTCACGTGATTGCATTGCTTTGGCACCTATCCCTCTCGGGATACTTTTGCCGGGTTTTATAGTTGGTAGTCTTCATTGTTCAGGACATAACCGTTTTTAAGTCTTTTCGCCTTCGACATATGTATAGGATTTGGAAGGAATTTGCAGGTATTAGTTGTTATTAATTACTAGTTATTTGTTAGTATACATAGAAAGCGGGCTAATAAGCGTTTGTACAATTTTTCTAATCTAGGTTAGTAATTATTTTGTGGGTCTTTTTCGTGTGTTTTATTTTTTTTTAATATTATTATCCAATGCCTCTTTTATTGGTTTTTTTAAATGTATTTTTTTATGTTTTATTGTTTTAATTTAATTTTTATTCTCATGCTTTGTCATGCTATTTGCGTTATTTTTTGTTACTTTGCATTTCTGTTCTTTTTTTTTCAATTTTTTCCAATCAAGTTTTAGGTTATTTTGTTAGTTATTGGGGGTTGGACGCTGGGGTGTGATTATGGGGCATAAACGTAATTTATTGATGGCAGTTTAGGTGGGTGTCTAAATTTGGGTGTAATGGCTGTTTGGATTGTGGGATTTGAGTGAGTGTTTAATCTGTTTATGAATGGCTGTATTATTCTATTTTCTATAAATTCATCTATTGTTGGGGTGCCTGTTAGTTGATGCAGTGTGGTATTCCTGGTTCTCGATGTAATTCTGGTATTGGTTGCTAACCGTAATGCTTTATTTTGTTTTATCTGTAGTCTTTTTTGCTGTTGTTTGGTTATCCAGGGATACCACACTGCTGCAGCATACGTTATTATAGGCCTTATGTATGATTTGTACAGGAGTACTGCTGTTTGAGTGTTTGCTTGAAGCATTATATTTGCAATTTTTGACGTTCTGAATGATACTTTCCTTTCTATGTCATTAATTTGTTTGGCGAATTTATATTGCCTGTCTATATTTACCCCTAGATATTTCAGTGCCGTAATGTTTTTAATGTTTATATTATTTATGTTGATCTTAGTTACTGTGGGATCTTTCTTCCTTGTAAAGACAACGACTTGAGTCTTAGTCTCGTTTACGTTTAACCCCCATTTTTTGTAGTAAGTCACTGTTTCGTTAGTTTGCTGTTGCATTAGTTTTTGTAATAGTTTTGGGCTCCTTGTCTTGGCTAATGTGGCCGTATCGTCAGCGTATAATGCAACAGTTGTCCTTTGGTCATGTGGGTGTGGGAAATCGTGGGTATATAGGTTAAACAATGTTGGTCCGAGTGCAGAGCCCTGTGGTACGCCGGATAGCACTGGGCGGGGTGTGGATATACCCTGTTTGACTGCTACTACGAAATTGCGGTTTGATATATATGACTGTATTATTTTGATAATACGAGTCGGATAGTTCGCTAGATGTAGTTTGTATAGCAGTCCTGGGTGCCAGACTTTGTCGAATGCTTTTTCTAAGTCGAGGGAGACAACCCCTGTGTATTGACTTCGATTAAGGTTGGTAGTGATATATTCACAGATGCGAAACAGCTGTTGGTCGGTTGAGTGGCCGGGTAGGAATCCGTATTGGAATTCGGTCATGACGTTGTTTGTCACTGCGAATTCCAACACTAGGGATTGGATGAGAGAGTCTAAAAGTTTGCCTATGGACGGTAATAGGCTGATTGGTCTGTAGCAAACTGGATCGGTATATGATTTATTCGGTTTGTGTATTGGGACGACCTTGGCTGTTTTCCAATATGTAGGATAGTGTGTGTGTCTCATGCACGAATTGAAGAGGTTTACAAGGAACATTACTGCTAGGTGGGGTAGATTTTTTAGGGCGAAGTTGGGAATATTGTGAAGACCGGATGCTTTTCTTTTCTTTAGAAATTTAATTTTATTATAAAGTTGTGACGGGGTGAAAAATATTGGTTGTTGTTCGTTGGTAAGTATTGTGTTATTTAATGTATTTATAAATTCTGATACTATGTTTGTAGTTTGGTTATCAATTTTATTGGGTTTGAATTGTTCGGCGAATGTTTGTGAAAAGCATTCGGCCTTCTCTACATCTGTTTGTACATCACCACGGGCTGTGATTAACGTGGGTATTGGGGGTTTTGCTTTAGTGAATAGCCTGGGTAGAAAATATGGATCGTCAGGGTGGGATTCGATGGCTTGTTTGAGGCCGAGATCTCTAAATTTAATTATTTCTCGCTTGATTTCTCGCGTTAATTGGTTTATCGTATTTTTATATGCCGGGTTTTTAGTCCTGTAGTGCATTTTTCGGACTTCCGTTCTATGGTTAATAATTTCAAGTATATACCTCGGGAGGGGATTGGATCTGAAATGATCTCCCAGTGTTTTCTGGCTAGTCTTGAGTGCCGTTTGTATTATGTCTGTTATGTTAGCTGCTGCCTGCTCGATGTCCTCAACTGTTGTACATTTGGGATTTGCCGTTGTTAATTTAATGTTTACATAATATTTATACGTTTGCCAGTCGTAGTCTGTTTCCTTAGGGAGCCTGTATATTTTTTGTGTTTGAC
Source organism: Tetropium fuscum (assembly GCA_964058915.1). Lineage (NCBI taxonomy): Eukaryota > Metazoa > Arthropoda > Insecta > Coleoptera > Cerambycidae > Tetropium > Tetropium fuscum. The sequence continues at coordinate 26,645 of CAXKVY010000582.1, read as the reverse complement.
AGTTTATTTCTATTGTTGATTTTATGGCTATATGGTCACTTTGTATATGTTGTATTGGCTGAAGGCTGATATTTTCATGTATTTGATTGGTTACTATTATGTCTATGATATTTTTTGACGAGGGTCTAGTTGCCCATGAGGGTGCTATTATTTTGACTTGTTGGTTGAGTTTTTGGGAGTATTCATAAAGTTTATTCCCATTTGGTTCTTCAGTGTTTCTTATAATGTTCCAGGATTTATGTGTACAGTTGAGGTCCCCGAGCAGGATGTAGTGTCTGTGTATTTGTTTTAGTTAATCGAAGTCTGTTATGTCTAGTTTTGTTCTTGGTTTTTTGTATGCGGATATTAGTAGTATGTCTTTGTATTTAGTTTTGATTTTAATTGCTGTCGCTTCTAATGAATTTAATTTGGGGAGGGATATTTGGGTGTATGGTAGGTTTTTACGTATTAGTATAGCCGTGCCACCTCCTCTGTCCTTTCTATCTGTTCTTATGGAATCGTAGTTTTGTATATTAAAGGTGTTGTGTGGCTTTAATTTGGTTTCGCATAGACAGCATATGTCAATTTTGTTGGTAGTTAGAGCATGGTTTAATTCGTGCTTTTTATTGTTTGCACCATCTATGTTGAGTTGCATGATTATAATATGTGTTTTGTTTATTAGTAACATTTTATTATGTTTTTGTTTTTATTGAATATTTTATGTTTTATTTTGAATTGATTTAATTGGACTGTACTGATTGTTTGTTTATAGCTGATTATTGTTTTAGTTTGGATTATAGTTTAGTTTGTTTTATATTTAATCTAGCAGTGACATTAATGCCTCTGCTATTAGGCAAACTTTGTCAAAAGTTTCAGTTTTATGCTTGAGTTGTGTCATTAGGTTTTTGAGTACCGTCCAAATTTTTGTTAGATTTAATGATTTAATTAGTTCTATTATTTCCTTAAGTGGGTTATTATTATTTTCGTTGTTGTTATTCTGGTTTAAATTTTGTGCTGTTTGCTGCTGTTGCGCGCTGGTAAATGTTTGCCATTTTTGCCTATTTTCGTTGATTTGCTTTTCAGCTTCTATGTCTGTAATAGGTACAGAGGGGGTAACCGGTAGTCGTGTGGGTCGTCTGTTCGAAATGGGGGCAGTCTGTCTCTGTTGGGGTTGTGCGTTGTTATTAGTTCTTTGCGTGTGCAGCTGTTTTGCCTTGGTATAGATGGGGCACCCTCTGTAATTGGCCGGATGTTCCCCGCCGCATAATGCGCAAGTGCATTTTGTGGCTGTGCATGTTTGGTTGGGGTGGCTTTTGGCGCATCTAACGCATTTGAATTCACGATTGCAATAATATGAGGAGTGCCCCAGCTTCTGACATCTGTGGCATTGTGGCAAGTCTGTCCTTACATAGTCGGAAATGGTGACAGAAAGATGACATATGTTTGTTAATTTATAATAGGCTTCCGCCGCATACTCGGGCACGGTTATGAGTAGTATGTTGGAGGGTTGCTTTCTGGCATCTCTACTAATCATAACGCGTGCCAGATTAATAAACGGAAGTTCTTTTTGTAGAAGGTCAGTTTGAATTTCATCATTGGTTACATCTAGGGGTATATATTTTGCAACTAGTTTTATTGGTTTCTCTTTATCCGGGTTATGAGTGAAGAATTCTATATTATTTTCCTGTAGTTGGGTTGCTAGATGTTTGTATTGGTCCATGGTTGTTGGAAAACAAATTAATGCTGAATTGTTGAATTTGATTTTTATGTTAGGGGAATATGTGTTGTTTAAATATTTGATCATGTGCGTGTTATTCTGTGTGTATATGTGTATGGGGGGTGGTCTGTTTAGTGTTTTTTTGGGTTGTTTATCTGTGTTTTGTGTAGGTGTGTTTATCTGTTTTTGGTGTTCTTGTATTATTGGTGTGCTTGTGGGGGCTTGGTTTTTGTCTATTTCTATTAGTTCTAGATTTAATTTCTTAAATTTCCTTTTTTCTTTTTTAGACCTTTTGGGTTGGTTTTCTGGGGAACTGTTAGATTTATTTTTGCTATTTGTGGGTTGAGATGTATTTACTAATAGTGGTTGCTCTTTTTGTACTTTAGTGTAGCTACTTGTAAATTCGTATTCATTTTCTAAGTTGTCTAATTCTAATTCCATGTTATCACTTGTTGGTGAGTTTGTGTGTTTTGTGTCATGCATTAGGGATGAGTGTGAAGAGGTGTGTGGTGAATTGATGATTGCGTGTGTTGTTATGGTGTTAGCGTATGTTGTTGTGTAGACTAGTGTAGTTGTTGTGTATGTTGGTGCGTTATTTGTGGTTGTATTTGTTTTATTGCCATAAATTGCCGTTTCTGCTATGGGATTTCTCTTAATTGGATAGTTTAAGATATGCGGATAATCAATTAAGGGGGTGCCATATGTCGAAGTGGCCGACGGCGGTGTTTTGTTTACGGATAAATTCGTTTCCGGATTATTTGTATAGTAGGTATGCGTTTTGGATGTGTTAGAAATTTCACTGTCCGAGTCCGAGTTAGATTTTAAGTCAAACGGTTCTTTAATATTAATCATTGATGTTGATTTAGGTATAAGTTTCAGTTTAACTATATTATCTGCGTCCGTTTCTTCTTTATGTTTATCTAGTTTTCTTTTTTTCTTGCCCTTGGGGCTCGGCATGATATTTACTTGAGGTTTTTACGGTCGCGTTTTTGTGGCCTTTTTTTTGTGGGTGTGTCTTATCACGTTGTTTAGATTAATTAAATTAAGGATTAATTATTATAGGATGTAGCGAGACGTATTAGAGGCTGCGTAGAATATCGTAGCTTTGCTATACTCACACTAAATCTGCTAATGTTTCGGATATCGCAATTTAGCCGTCAATTACGGATCAGCGTTGCTGCCCTGATCCGTTGTTGACTGCATCAAAGGTGATATACCAGATGATTGCGGTTGCTGTGTGGCCGCTGCTTTTATCTGCTCGGGACCGCGGCTGGCGCGGGCGGTCGAACGTCGGACTGAGCGCCGTGCGCTGCCGGGCCCCTCTCGTCGATGCGATGTGATTATGTGGATGTTGATTTCTTGGCGTTCTCGGCATCTCCTAGATGCCGAGGCGACAACAACACAGGGTCTTATTGCCCCTGCCACACTATGCTCCTCGCGCTGCTCATCGCTCCACACCTCACGCGGCCGCAATATGGCCGCAATGCTGCCCACACACTGCTCTACTTGCGCAATTAATCGCGACGCTCCGCGTTTAGTTCGCACTCCCTTTGACTCGCGCCCAAAAAACCGACAAAATAGGGAGCGGTGGGCATGACGAGGAGCATGACGTGCGGCAAGACGAGTAATCTTGCCACACTACAACTCTGCCTCCTTTCCACGGTACTTCCCGTGCCACTCGACGAGTATGTGGCAGTGGCATATGGGAGTGAACTATCCTTCTCTTTACGGTTCTTGGTCCTTGCTAGCTCGCCGAAGACCTGTGCTGCTATGGCCACAGAAGGCTATGACAGACGAGAGACTAAGCACTACGCCAAAATACCAGGCCGTATCAATAGCGCATGCGTGAATTTATCGGGCACCTTTCAGGAATTTAAATTAAATGAATTTGAAAGATGCCTAGTTTAGATCGCAAAAAGTTCAATATTAGCTATTTTCGCGGAGCTAATCCCGAACGCATTCGGAATGTATACTGAACAAGTTCTGGACGTAGATAATTGTAGTTTCTTTGGCGTCGAGTTAAATTACCTCTATCTTGAAACGGGGTTAGGCAATGTCTGAAGCAGGGGTAGCCACACTCCAATAATAAAATAATTACCACATTTTTCTTGCAATGTTTCAAATAAAGGTGACAGCCGGAACACTCGACTATCATGCACTGATCCCGGGTATCCAATAAAAATATCCCGTATTTTTTTCCTGTGATCACATACAACCTGTGCCTAAAGAAAAAACATCACTTATTAATAGTCCTATAAAGCTACTTTCAACGCGAATACAAATGCTCAAATCTTTGCACTGAACAGATGACGTGTGGAGATTAATTTTCAAATGTCAAATATTATATTTTGGACTTATAGGACCTATTTACCTGAATAGAATAGAAGTGTTTTCTGTTCAGGTATGAGTCGGGATCCTCTTGTGGTTTATCCATTCTGATGTGCGTACCATCCATGATTCCAATAATGCCAGAAAATTCTTTTTCGCTAAAATGCCTCTCAATTATAATTTTTTCTTCTTTATTTGGCCACTTTATAACCTCCACAGACAAATTTGATAAAAAATAAGTAACTCTCTTCACAATTTTATGCAGGGAACTGATAGTGATGCCAAACCGGTCAGCTACATCTCTAAAACTAGCAGCCTCGTTGCTTGAAAGCCATAAAAATGCTAGCAATGTTTTCAAGGGACTTATTTTTTCAGAGTCTCCTTGCTGGTAGTGATAGTATTGGGATAATTCATATCTATTTGACAGCTGTATTACTAAGTCCCTATTTATTCTAAAATGCTCTATAAACTGCTGATCGTTAAATTGCGGCACAGTTTCTTCGAAAAAGTTTGCATTTTTTGGTACCTCTAAGAGAACTCTTTCTAGTTCATCCAAATCATCGTCGCTTGAACTCAAATGACTTAGTATCTAAAAATTATTTAAAATAGCATTTTTGTATCATTTTACTTTTTACTGGTAGATACCTAATCCGAAAACTTGTCTATTAAGTTATTCATTCTTGCTTACCTTGCTTTTCCACTTTTACAATTAGCCTGTTATTCAATAAAATGGTAAAAATACAGATTTAAAAGAAAGGTTTCCATACAAAATTTATAAAATTAAGGTTAGAATTCGTTCCGAATTTAACATCCTAGCTCCCATCCCAGGATCAGATGAACGTGTTCGGAACGAATCCAGAAGTACAGAAATGTGTTCCACGAACACGGAATTTTTAATCCGGAATGAGAATTTAACAGTCAATTTTATTATGCGTATGCGATAACGCTATGAATGCGTTCGGGATTAGCTCCGCGAAAATAGCTATTACGTTCTATCACAGATTTTGTTTATTTGGAACGCGAAAAGAAATCGTGAAATATTATAGATGTGTAAAATAGCTGTTAATATATTCGAGTGTGTAATGGGATAATTTATTATTTATAAGTTTACTCGTACCTACTTTATTTAAAAAAAAGGAATAGTTCATTAAAGCTAAATAGTGAGGTTATGTTTAACGTTTTATTCTGCCCGGAATGTTATTTGAAAAAATCGAAAGATCTGAAATAACGGTTATAAATAAATAGGATAATATAGGAGAAAAGTGCATTTTACGGTATTTGTGGGAAATTCTATTGTTTTTTTTTATACTATATACGGGACTATATAGAAAATTAATAGTAAGTAATTAATTTTCTATATAGTCCCAGTCCCAGCAATATTTACATTTTCTCATAGGTATTAGGTACCCAAGTATATTTTTTTGTAGGTGTAAAAGATATCAATATCGTGTACATTATCATATTGGCACGATAGCTCAGCCAGCTAAGATATAGTGTGGCAAATGTGTGTAGTTTAAAGACCGTGTTAATGGGTCGATCCCCAGCACAACAGATGGCAATGTTGGTGGGTAATAGATGTTTGTCTGCATTTTTCTTCGATATGTAAACCCCCTTCTCGGGGCACAGCTTTGACTTTAGGGGATGTCTAATTTTTGTGGTGTATTTATTATCACGACTGTAATAGTTCTTTGCCTTTTTTAATTGCGTTATGGCATAATACCTATTTTGCCATTTTTAATTTTAGAAATCTAAAATGTTTTAGGTGGAAATAAATGACATTCTTTTTATTCTACAAAAAAAATCATTGCCAAACTCTCCTTTATTATTGTAACACTTTATACTAAAATCCTTATACTTTTTTGGTTTAATATTGTTTAAGGTTGCAGACTGTAATTTGGAAAACAAAAACCTTATAAAAATAAGATCAATGTAATATTAAAATCTTTATAATTTCCATTCGGTCATGTTATTGTCATGCCAATATATGTATAAATATCGATATTATTATATACTAAACTAAAAAATTAGTACCAAAATGGTCATAGTGATAAAAGCAAAAACAACCTTATATTACTCAACTGCTTTTAACGCTACCAAACAACTTTTTTAACGTTTATATAATTCTTTGGCTTTTAAACTATTTGTTTAATAATGGACTTTTATATGATAACTATTTTTATTACATCTTAATAAAATGTTACAAAAGCAGAGTATTAAGTATATTTTTAACAGACACATACAGAATAAACTACTAAATACAATGTTGACTTCAAACACGCTGATTGGAATAAACTTAATTCCATACATATAGGTAGATATATCGAGAACACAAAACAGTACAAGTTCTTCTAAAATAATTATGAAGAAACATCATGGTCCTTGTGTAGTTCTAGAAAACGTAAGCCACTGCGTTACAAATTCTAACTATTTGTCAATGGCCCTTGATCTCATGTATTATATGAAACAGAAGATTATGATGAGCACAGAGTTTTGTAATTTAGTTTTCAGTGTGGTTAGCGGGATGTGTTCTGGTATATCTATATGTAGGTCTGACAACATTTAGTTAATATATAAAAAAATTCACAGATTTCGCAATCCTTGCAACTATCGGAGACATTGGAAATGATAATATACATATACATAATATACCGATCCTTTTGAGTTGTTTCGAATACGTCAAATACTATGGTGCGCGTGCATGCTGGTGGTAATTTCCAGATTGGCTTTAGAATGCTTATGTTTATTAAGTGTTTATTAGTAATGTTTGGCGTACGATTGGGTCCCTAGCATTTTATAAATTTAGAATAACACGTTAGTTAATAATTTAATATAATATTGAGTATGGATACTGTCACAATTTGCCACAAGAATGCGCAGAACGTACTACGCACCGAGTTATTGTCTCATTCAATACAAGTTGCGTTCTACTTATCTTACTCGCTTGCTCTAACAGGATACGTCTATTAACTGTTTATTATACACACAAGGTTATATATAAATATAAACATAATTTTTTAGCATTTTATTTTTGAAAAACTTAAGTATTACTAATATAATACACATCTCAATTTACGAGATAGGTATGTAGTAAGACATAATTTTTAAATAAACAACTTATATTGGATTTGCAGTTAAACTTAAAAAAACAATCACAGATCTTACATATTACGCAAGTATCGCAGGCGTATTGAAACTAGCAGACACAACTGGTAAAATTTTCACAAGTGAATTGAATAAAAATAAAACTCAGGTGTGTTACGATTTTTTTGTTCGTTTGACCCTGAAGGTCTTGTCGTTTAAAACAGGTTATCTTGCATGGGGTACAGTCTCATTTTTTTTGTTTTCGAATGAATGCTATTCTTTAAAAAAGTTTTTGTTTGCCTAAAAATAGTGATGACTGTCAAAAATTGTGTTGTATACTGTACAACTCTCCTCCTGGTTTTTCTTTATGAAATTTAAATGATTTGCCCCTATTTTTAAGCGAGAGTTGATACGGCACTGTTTTTACCGTGGAAAATACTATGCTTTAGGTTAATAAAAGCAAATAAAAATTTCTCTTACTAAATTTATTTATTTAGTAATGTTTAAGGGCGCCACTGGTGGGTTTTAGGGTCACCAGACCCGTGCTAGTTGTTGTAGGAGACTCCTCTCGCCAACGGGGTAAGTTCGAGGGCCTGTAGTATGAGATTGTGGGACTAATACTTTTTCAAGACTAGTCAAATTTTGTATACTTCTGACCCTCGTAGAAATTTAGGTTAATCCAAATGAGTGGGGTTAATCCAATAGTAGGTATCCAAATTTGGAAGAAAAAACACTGTATTTAAGTTTAAAAGGCGAAATAAAAATGGAAATTCTCCAGCGACCGTATTAATAATTAAAGTAAAATGAAAATGTATATTGGGTTTAAAAACGTAGTAAAATAAAATAAGAACTCTAGAAAATTAATAACGAATTACGCTGCCGCTGTCGCGAATGTAGTTTAAAGTAAAGTTTAATTTAGGAAGCGCGGAATACTAATCAGTCAGCGAGCCAAAAGCTGCTAATTAGTATTAACGGAAACTAAAAATATTATTCGAAGGCGAAGCACGGATAGTAATTTCTTATTTATTAAAATTAAATAGAATAAGAATTACTATCTTTTTGATTTCGTAGGTACGAAAACGAAGTGAATTTTAGGGCGAAATTTATAAGCAAAATCGTCGCGGCGACGTGGAAGTTATTATTATTATTTAGAATAATAATAGATGTAAATTGGGTTAAATTATCCTCACCTGATTCCCCGCGGGTTTTCACAAAGAGGTTCACTTTGGTACTTGCACATCGGTACTTGCTCGTGGGCAGGTTACGATAACGGGAGCATGCAAATAAATTTAACAATTACTGATCTGTTAGCATTGGAACAATCTAAAGTACTCACCGAGGGTCTCCACCCCCTCGCCATCAGTTCGTCCAGTGTCATATGGTTGGAGTCTACGTTGCATTTATTAATTCTATTACTTAATGATGAATTCTTCGACAACTAGCTAGCGCCACCCTGAAATAAGTTGAGGCTTCCCCGAACGCCCACCCCATTGGGGTTGGCATTCCAATGACCGGATCGGGGGCACCTAATGAGGCTACCCTCTCCACCTGCATCACGTCATTCGAGCAGCCCACAACACCCCCAAGTTGTGAGTGATCCCGCTCGAAGGAACCACGGTCTCATGCCGGGCAACAGTGCACTAGGGGTGAATTATTACATGTAACATACTCGTTTTCACATTATGTATAATACTCTTTATTTGGCCTATATCGCACAAAACGTGCATTCATGCGAGCACTCACATACTAACTGCCTAATGCTTTTCTCTCTCCGCGCATCGTCCTGCCCAAGCATAACATTACTCATTTCTTTCAGATATTTGGTGACCTAATCAAATGATCTTACGTACAAGGTGTCAAGCATTAAATCGAAACAAGTGTGTTTGAAGTTTTAAAGATTATTTAATAATGCCATTTTGTGGTAAACAATATATAATATACAATCTATAATAAAATGGAAAAAATACTCTCTTACATAGATGAGATTTGAAAGTGATTGTAAGTTGTAAGCGCGAAGCTGTAACGAGATGTAGCCAAGATCGCGGATGGGACAACTGTTGCCCGTAGCTTATAATGCGTGTACTCGCCTCTCCTTTTGTTGGGGTATTCTGCATCGCAGGGCTACAATTTGTGTTATAGATGGGCGCCGTTTGCCCTGGACCGAACACCAAAGGTGGCGGCAGCTTTTTGGATTGGTTCTGGTATCCGGAGATACCGTCGGGGACGTTGAGTGTAGAGTGTCGAGGACGTTGAGTGGAAGCGGGGTTCTGGTATGCTTGTCGAGCTTGTCGTGGTTTGATTCGGCGCTGACTGCGTCTCATCGGCGAGTGCTGAGGGAGCAGTGTCGCAAGGCGACGTGGAAATCTGGTTTCGAAAGGTGAGTAGAACTCGACGTGGATTGTGGGCTGCAAGAGCCGTGTCGCAAGGCGACGTATGGAAATCAGGAAGCGAAAAAAGCGGAAGTGGTTGTGCTGCTAGGAGCAATGTCGCAAGGCGACGTGAGCGTAGAGCTGGACGTAGAATCTTGGCGTGGATGCTTCGTAGATTGCTTGGCTTGCGTCTGAGGACGTATCGGAGAAGACTGGTTACAGTTTGGCATTGCGTGATTTGCTTTTTGCTTGGACTCTATTTTGTTCAATACTTTGTCCGCGTTTTGTGTTGTTAACTTTGACGTGTTCGAGACCGGCCGTTTTTCTAGTGGATGGGACGTTTTGGCGGATTTTGCGGGTTCTTATCTAATTGTTAGTATGTTAGTTTACAAACAATAAGCAGGCTTTAAAAGCGTTGGTACAATCATTCCTCTAATCCTAAGTTAGTTTTACGTGTGGCATCTTTTATGCTTGATATTTCATTATTATTGTATTTTATTGGCTCTTTTGTGTTTCTTTCTTTTCTTTTCTGTTTTGTTATTGTGGTTTTTATTTTTATTGTTTATTTTAATTTTGGTTGTTATGTTATTTTTTTTACTGTTTTCACATGCTTTTGATTTTTATTGATTAATTAATTAATTTTTTGGTTTTTATGTTTTATCATTTTTTTTTTGTTTTATTTTTTCATTTTTTCAACTAAAATTAGTATGGGATGGGACGCTCTGGGGTGTAGATGTAATTTAGGGAGGGATGTTTGGGTGGGTATCTAAATTTTGGGATGAGGGATGCTTGGATGGTTGGGTTGGTGTGTACAGTGAGTCTTTCTATAAATGCAGGTATGATTCGTTGTTCTATGTAGGTATCGAGTGTAGGCATGCCAGTAATTTGGTGTAATGTTGTTATGGATGTTTTTGTGATTAACCTAATCCCGGTTGCTAGTCTATCGGATAATTCGCTAGATGTAGTTTGTATAACAGTCCGGTGTGCCAGACTTTGTCAAAAGCTTTCTCGAGGTCTAGGGAGACAACCCCTGTGTATTGACCTCGATTCAGGTTGGTAGTGATATGTTCGCAGATGCGAAACAGCTGTTGGTCGGTTGAGTGGCGGGGCTGGAATCCGTATTGGAATTCGCTCATGACGTTGTGTGTCATTGCAAACTCCAATACGTAGGATTGCATTAGGGTGTCGAAAAGCTTGCCTATGGAGGGTAGCAGGTTGATAGGTCTGTAGCAAGCTGGATCGGTATGGGATTTATTGGGTTTGTGTATTGGGACGACCTTGGCTGTTTTCCAATATATGGGATAATGGCTGAGTCTCATACAAGAGTTGAAGACGTTAATCAGGAACATTACTGCAAGGTGCGGGATATTTTTAAGGGCAAAATTGGGAATATTGTGAATGCCGGGTGCTTTTCTCTTTTTAATTGCAGCGATAATTTTGTATAATTCTTCCGGTGTGAAAAATATAGGTTCTTGTGTGTTATTGAGTTTAGTTTTATTTAAAATGTTTCTTACATATTGTAATGCCGTGTTTTTAACTGTGTTGTCTATCATTCGGTGTGAATTGTTCTGCGAATTGCAGAGAAAAGCACTCGGCCTTCTGCGCATCTGTTTGCATATCGCCACGGGCTGTGTTTAATGTTGGAATTGGGGGCTTAGCTTTCGCGAATAGTCTTGGGAGATAATAAGGGTCGTCAGGGTGTGCTTCTATCGTCTCTTTGATTTTACTGTCTTTGAAGTTTAATATTTGGGCTTTAATTTGATTTGTTATCTTGTTTATTTCTTTTTTATATATGGTTTTGGTTTTGTGATGTAGTTTTCTAATGCGTGTTCTTTCTGAAATTATGTCTAAAATGTGGGGTGGGAGAGGGTGGGATCGTAAATGGTTTCCCAATACTTTCTGGCTAGTCGTCAGTTCAGTCGTTCTGTGTCGTTTTTGTTATGTATTCTGCGGCTTTCTCCATGTCTTGACTGCATCTACATTTCGGGTTGGCTGTGATTTTAGTATTTATTTCATGTTTAAAAATTTCCCAATCGTAGTCCGTTTCTCGCGGGTTTCTTTGTGCGATTTGTTCTTTGTAGTTGAGTTCTAGTATGGCAAGGGTGGCCGTGTGATCGCTTTGGAGATTGATTAAATTTTGTAGTTCGATTTTTATGTTTAGGTGACTTGTTATCATAATATCTAATACATTATTTGAAATGGGCCTCGTGGGCCAAGGTGGTGCTATTATTTTTATTTGCTGGTGCACCCTTTGCGAATATTGGTGCAGGTATTTCCCGCTCGTATTTTCAGTTTTATTGAAATAATTCCAGGATAAGTGGGTGCAGTTGAGATCGCCGAGAATGACATATGTCTTGTTAGTCCGTTTTATCATGTCTAAGTCTTTGATGTCTAATGTCGTTTGTGGTCTTTTATATGCCGATATAATCAGTATGCTTTTATTATTTGTTTTTATTGTGATGGCTGTAATTTCAAGTGATTTTAATGTAGGCATTTCTACTTGCTCGTACGGAATTTCCTGCTTTATTAAAATAGCAGTTCCTCCCCTTGCGGTATATTAAATAGGTTTCTCGGTTTTAAGAGCGTTTCGCATAGGCAGCATATGTCTATTTTATTTTGTTGCAATTCATGTATTAATTCTTGTTTTCTTTTATGCCCCGTTTATGTTGAATTGCATGGTTATAATCTTGTTTTTATTCCTATTTAACATTTTTGTTTTTTGTACTGTTTTATTCATTTCTGTCTATTGATATTAAGTTTGTATTATTATCTGCTGTTTTGATTAGTTATTCTATTAGGGTGCTGAGGGCTTCTGCTATTAAACATATTTTGTCAAAAGTTTCTGTTTTGGTGAGTAATGCTATTAGTAAATTTCTGATTGTGTTCCATATTTTTGATAAGTTGAGGGATTTTATTAATTCTATTATTTCCCTGAGGGGGTTGTCGGATTCTTTATGGTTATCATTAATGTTGTTGTTTTGGTTTTCTGTGATTTGTGTTTGTACGTTTGCTTGTTTGTTGCCTTTTTGGAAGTTTTGCCATTTTTGTATATTTTCGGCTGTTTGTGTTTGCATTTGGTTGTCGGTGATGGGGATGGGAGGTGTGAGGGGTTGTCTGGTGGGTCTCATTGTTCTCGTCGTGCTGTTTTGTCTGTATATTGTTCTAGTGTTAGTCGGGTTTGCTCTTTGTGTTTGTGTTTGTTTAGCCTTGATATATACTGGGCATCCTCGATAGTTAGCGGAGTGTTCCCCGTTGCATAGTGCGCATGTGCATTTATCGGGTTTGCAGGGTGTGTTAGGGTGAGTTTGCGCGCACCTGATACATTTGTGTTCCCGGTTGCAGAAGTGGGACGATGTCCCAGCTTCTGGCACCGATGACACTGTGGCAGGTCCGTGCGTATATAATCAGAGGTTGTTATGCTCAAATGACAGAGGTGATTCATTTTGTAATAGGCGTCGGCGGCGTATTCGGGTATTGTCAGTAAAAGTATATTTGATGCTTGCTTCCGTATGTCTTTTGTTATCATTACTCGGGCTATGTTGATTATTGGTAGGTTTTTGTATTTTAAATCTGCCATTATTTCTTCGTTGCTTATGTCTAATGGAACATATTTTACTACTATTTTAACTATTTTATCTTTTGTCCCGTTGTGGGTGAAAAATTCTATGTTGTTATTTTGTAGTTCATTTGTGATTTCTTTATGTTGGTCGGTGTTGTCTGGGAAGCAGATCAACGCCGAATTGTTGAATTTTAGTCTTAGGTTTGGTACGAATGAATGATTTAAATAGTTAATTAATTGTGCGGTTTTCTGCGTGTAAATGTGTATTGGGGGTGGTCTATATGTTTGTGGTTGCTTTTGTGGGGGTTGTTGTTGCTGAATTTCTGTGTTTGATTGTGAATTCTGTGTGATCATTGGTGTGCTTGTTTGTGCGTTAGTTATTAGATCAAGATTTAATTTTTCAAATTTCTTTTTGGCTTTCTTGTCTTTTTTGGCTTTCTTTGCTGGTAATTGTGGCTCTATAATAATTTCATTTATTTTATTTTTATTAGTGGGCTGTTGTGAAAGATTTTTTTCGGTTTGTGTTTGTATATATCTGGATACGAACTCGGCTTCGCATTCCATGTTGTCATTATCTGACATGCCTACACTGCTAACTGGGGTGTTTGTGTTTCGTGTTTGTGTTATGGGGGATGTTTGTTGTAATGAGTGTGATTTTGAATGTGATGTGTTGACTATTGCTTGTGTAATTGTTGGACTGGTGTTTGTGTATGTAACGGTTGTTGTTGTTTGTGTAATTGTGTTGTATGTGTTTTGTGTATGGCTATTTAGAGATTGATGTGTGATTATGTTTACTTTAGGTTCTGTTGGGAATTGTTGTGGGTTGAAAAGATGAGGATAATCCACCATAGGTGTACCGTATGTTGACTTCGTGGATGGGGTTGAATTATTTGAAGTTGTTGTGGCTATTATATTTAACGGCGGTGATCTGTTAAGGTAGTATGAGTGTGATTTAGAAATATGAGATGACGCGCAGCTATCATTAGAGTCCGATCTATAGTCCGTTGCTTCCGATTCTATTGCTTTTCCTGGATTATTTGTATTATTTTGTCGATCTGATGGCGAATACGGTTTATATTGTACGCGTTTAGTTTCCCGTTTACGCTTCTTTTTCCCTTTCGGGCTCGGCATTCTGATTAAATTTGTTTCTTACGGCTGTTTTTTGCGGTTTGTTTATGTTTTTTGTCAAGTTCCTTATCTATGGAATGTGGCGCTGATATCAAGCTAGCTAATCGTAATATAGGAGAACGCAAATAAGTTTGGGGTTCACGGTCCGCTATTACTCACCTAGATGATGTGTTTCCTCAGATATCGCAATCTAGCAGTATGTATACGAGTTGGCGTTGCTGCCCCAACTCGTCTACATCGGCATCGAAGGTGATATTCAAGACACAGGTTACAGTTTGGAATTGGCGATTTAATTTATACTATGGACCTTGCGGCGGCGCAGCGAGGTCGAACGTTCGACTGAGCGCTTTACTCGCTGCAGCCGAAGTGCACCGCAGGGCCCCTTGAGGTAGGTCTGGGCTATGTTGTTGACATCGCCGCCGTGGCGACGTCCTGCGGGCGGCGTGGCGGCGACATGCGCGGATATTTATACTCGTTTTCCGGGAGTCGGATAGCCCCCGCCCTTTTCTGGCGTTCGCGGTTTCGCGATTTGATTGGCCAATGCACGGGGTAAAGCGCAGCGCATCCGGATATACTCCGAAGGCGCCGCGAGACCCCCATGCATTTTCTGCCGCTTTTTTTTTGTCGGCCGGACTGAAACGTTCGACCGAACGCAGCAACATCAGTCCGGCCGGCTTCTGGATGGGCGTTGGTGTTTCCGATCCCCGGCGTAACGAAATTTTTGTTCTGGATTAATTAGGTGCTCAATTAACTAGCAAGATTTAAGGTTTCCGGTCGGGTAACATTTTCATGTTACATAACAATACACAGGGTGGTTAAGAATTACAAAATCTTAAAATTTGAAAAGAGGAAACAGTGATTTTTGATCACCCCGTATAAAAACAATTGTGGCTAAATCATCATTAGTTTTTTATACGTGGTGATCAAAAAGTACAAACTTTGCTCTTGAATTGATTTTGTAATTTTTGACCACCCCGTATAATAAACATAACTTTTGTCGACATTACTTTAAGCAAGCAAAAACTTTTATAAATAATAGCGTTTTCCCGAAAACTAAATATTTTATGATATTTTGTAATTTGTGACCACCCCGTATAAATAATATGATTTTTGTCGACGTTATTACTATTTTTTGGGCAACTAAAAACTTTTATAAATAATATTTTCTTTTGCAATTTTTTACCACCCCGTATAATAAACGTAATTATTGTCGACATTACTTTAGGCAAGCAAAAACTTTTAAAAATAATAGCGTTTTCCTGAAAACTAAACATTTTTTGAGATTTTGTAATGTGCGACCACCCCGTATAAAAAATATGATTTTTGTCGAAGAGTAAACTGTGATTTTTGATCACCCCGTATAAAAACAATTGCGGCAAAATCATCATTAGTTTTTTATACGTGGTTATCAAAAATTACAAACTTTACTCTTACCGAATTTTAAGATTTTGTAATTTTGACCACCCCATATAACAAACATAATTTTTATCGACATTACTTTAGGCAAGCAACAACTTTTAAAAATAATAGCGTTTTCCTGAAAACTAAACATTTTTTGAGATTTTGTACTGTGCGACCACCCCGTAAAAAAAATATGATTCTTGTCGAAGAGTAAACTGTGATTTTTAATCACCCCGTATAAAAACAATTGTGGCAAAATCATCATTAGTTTTTTATACGTCGTGATCAAAAAGTACAAACTTTACTCTTACCGAATTTTAAGATTTTGTAATTTTTGACCACTCCGTATAATAAACATAATTTTTGTCGACATTACTTTAAGCAAGCAAAAACTTTTATTAATAATAGCGTTTTCCCGAAAACTAAAAACATTTTTTGAGATTTTGTAATTTGTGACCACCCCGTATAAAACATATGATTTTTGTCGACGTTATTACTATTTCTTGGGCAAGTAAAAACTTAAATAAATAATATTTTATTTTTGTAATTTTTGACCACCCCGTATAATAAACATAATTTTTGTCGACATTACTTTAGGCAAGCAAAAACTTTTAAAAATAATAGCGTTTTCCTGAAAATTTAACATTTTTTGAGATTTTGTAATTTGTGACCACCCCTTATAAAATATGATTTTTGTCGACGTCATTACTATTTCTTGAGCAAGTAAAAGCTTTTATAAACAATAAAATTTTCTCGACAATGTATAATTTTATACGTGGTGATTATTCGGTAAGAGTAAAGTTTGTACTTTTTACAAACTTTACTCTTACCGAATTTTAAGATTTTGTAATTTTTGACCATCCCGTATAATAAACATAATTTTTGTCGACATTGCTTTAGGCAAGCAAAAACTTTTATAAATAATAGCTTTTCCCGAAAAGTAAAAATTTTTTGAGATTTTGTAATTTATGATCACCCCGTATAAAAAATATGATTTTTGTCGTCGTCGTTACTATTTTTTGAACAAGTAAAAACTTTTATAAATAATAGCGAATTATGTAACCCAAACCTTCTCCGGATATTCACCTCGAACATTCTGCTGACACCAAGGAATTTATAGGAAGTTCTAATATATAAGTGCTGCATTCGCCTTAGGCGATTATTATTATTTTCTGTATCTATTGGCCGTAGGCTATAGTCTGTAATAATCAGTTTTGAAACTTGTGAATTATCGTTAATAAACTTTTTAAAAACATTAAATTTCGAGTGATAAACTTAACTGGCGCTGCGAACAGGATTGCTGCACACGAAGAATCTTTCAGTGACAAACTACGTGGAGTATTTTAATCCTTTAGCAGCAATTCCGAGAAAAAACACCTGGCCTGTCCACTCACCGGACCCCTGTAGAAGTTCCATCTGCGACAACACTATAGGACGATTCCATCGAGGAACGCGGGAATAAGAATACCTACAGAAGAATCATGCAACTCTGCTACTTCCTGTAAGTACTTTCCTATTTTCATATTTAAGAGCCAAACGTTAGGGACCTTTTAGTGATTAACAATTTAATTTTAAGAGAATACTTAACTCTTACTGAGTATTATTTCACTTTTATAAAATCTGATCGACTCTGTCCACCATCCGGTAGACGCGTGAGCAAGACAATCAGTGATTGTTGAAATAAAAACTTCAGTAACAAGAGCCAAAGTATACTCAACCTTTTATGTCTAAAATAAATATCGAAGTGATTGAACGTAGTAACAATAGATCTCGACCATACCCCAGACCAACTACTCGAACAATTGATATAAGTGATAATTCTTCTTTAAATTCTAACGTAATAATGAATATTACTACTCAGGAAATATCCGAACTATTGAAGACGTTAACACTCTTTGATGAACATGATAACTTGCCTAGATTTATCTCAAAAACAGAAAAAATATTAGATACGCTACGTTTATTTTCATTAACCCCTTTCCAAAATACTTTAATTACGCACTCTATTCTAAGCAAAATAAAAGGCCAAGCTGCTGATAATATTTTTCTGGAAAATACATCCAGTTGGCCGGACATTAAACATGCTTTAGTAAAATACTACGAAGATAACCGAAACGAGGACCTCCTCATGTCACATCTTAGGCAACTCAAACAAAACCACTTTGATTCCACGTTACAATTCTATCACAACGTGCTTGAAGCTCAAAATTCTTTAATTCAATATACGCAAATTAACACGGTCAATGCGCAAATTCTAGACCACGACATTGAGAGAATTAGAAGAATGAGTTTAACCCAGTTTAAAATAGGAATAAAAGAACCATATAGAAGCATGCTTCACAATACTCCCCCAAATACTCTAGAAAACGCGCTTTTGAAATGTCAAGAACATGACAATACTACTCTTGCGATAAAGCAACTTCATAATCTACAAATAAATAAACCACCAATGCCACTACCAAAAAGAATCGAACCTTTTGCTCATAAACAAAACCCCTTATTAAACAGAAACCCTTATCAAATAAAACAGCAAGTAAATCCTCCAAATTTCAATCAATCAAAACCTTTTCTTCCACCACCGCCATTTTCAAATCAAAATAACCAATGGAGAGCACCCTTGAATAATCAATATAATAGACCAACTTTCGATAATAATCAGCTTACCCCACGACAGCCCTTTATTCAAAATCCCTTTGGAAAACCGCCGTCGACACAATTTAAACCCAATAATTATTACAAACCGACCCCAATGTCGACACAAAGTTTTATACCATCTAAACAAGTTTCCCAAAATAAATCTTTCGTAAACAAAGAATTACATAATATCGAACAAGTCAATGAAATACCAAATGACTTTGAATATAACCCAGAATACTATGACACCCCCGACGAATCAGACTACCCATGCGAAGACACTGAGCCCTATATGAATAACGAGGAAGGACAAGATGCAAATTTTCACGATCTTGCCTCGACAAGTCAATCGACTTAAATAACATAACAAATAGCTCTAAATTACCGTTCTTTTATTTACCAGATAAAAATTTGAAAGTATTGATAGACACTGGAGCCACTGACTCTATCATTAACCCCAACAAGGTCCATCAATTCAAAAAATATCTCTTTAAGCAACCTTTTAGTGTAACAGGCTTACATCGAACTATACAATCAGACCAGAATCTTCGACTTAACCTCTTAGAAGAAGTAGGAATCCAAATATATTTAAAATTCGCATCATACCTTGGCATGAACGATTTGATATTTTAATAGGTTCAAGAGATCTCAAAAATCTTAAAGCAACTATCGATTACAACTCAAATAAATTAGTAATTCAAAACAAGGTCATACCATTTTTCTTAGAATACAACAATAAAAAATTAAATATAAACTCAATGGATGCAAATTTTATATCAATCCCAACATCAATTGAAAACGGCGAGATATATATCCCTGAATTACAACTAAAAAACACCATAATACCTGAATGTTTTACCACTACTATAAACGGTATAGCTAAAATACCTTTTCATAATCCACAGAAGCTAGAAATAAACTTCCAGGAAAGAATAAATGTTATTCCTTGTAATTATTTTGACATTGGAGAACCCAATACTGATAAGCAGAAAATTGAATTTTCCAAACTCATAAGAATGCCTCACCTTAACAAAGAAGAAGTGCAAAAACTGACCAACTTATGCTACAAATATAAAGACACATTCTATCATGAAGACAGTGACTTAACATTTACTAACCATATTAAACACAACATCAGAACACAAGACAATGACCCAATTTTTACGAAATCTTTCCGCCATCCGCACAATATGCTGGACGAAATTCAAAGGCAAATTTCTAAACTCTTACAAGATAAAATAGTCAGACCTAGCATTTCGCCCTACAGTTCGTCTGTCTGGATTGTTCCCAAAAAGGCAGACGCTTCCGGAAAACGTAAATTCAGGATGGTTATCGACTACCGCCGCTTGAACGACAAAACAGTAGAGGACAAATATCCCCTTCCCAAAATTGAAGAGATTTTAGACAATCTCGGAAAATGTACCTATTTCACGACGCTAGAGGCTTCCATCAAATAGAGATGCATCCTGAATCCATCGAAAAGACCGCCTTTTCAGTAGACAATGGCCACTACGAATATCTTCGTATGCCGTTCGGCCTCAAGAATGCCCCCGCCACCTTTCAAAGAATGATGGACAGTATCCTCCAGGAATACCAATACAAAACTTGTTTTGTATACATGGACGATATTGTTATCTTCTCAAAATCTCTTCAAGATCATATGCTTCATTTAGATCAAATATTCAAAAAACTTCGCCAATCTAATCTAAAAATCCAACTAGATAAGAGCGAATTTCTCAGGAAAGAAGTATCTTTCCTTGGCCATGTAATTACCCCTGATGGTATCATTCCTAACCCCATCAAGATAGAAGCCATCCAAAAATTTCCTAAACCACAAACACAAAAAGAAATAAAATCTTTTCTTGGACTGGTAGGCTATTACCGTAAGTTCATCCCCAATTTCGCAAAACTAACCCAACCAATGACAAAATACCTACGTAAGACAGAAAAACTCGATAGTAACAATCCCGATTACATAAGAGCATTTGAAACGGCTAAAGAATTAATATACAATGCACCAATACTTACTTATCCAGACTTTCAAAAACCATTTACTCTTACTACTGACGCTAGTAACGTAGCCCTAGGTTCTGTACTATCCCAGAATAATAAACCTATCGCGTACTATAGCAGGACTCTCAATTCTGCGGAACGTAATTATAGTAACATTGAAAAAGAACTTTTAAGCATAGTCGCATCAACGAGACATTTCAGACCGTATCTATTCGGGAAAACCTTCACCATAGAGACCGATCACAACCCATTAGTGTGGTTATCCAAAATAAAGGAGCCCAACTCCCGCTTAATTCGTTGGCGCCTCAAATTAGAAGAGTTCAATTTCGAGATTAAATACAAGAAAGGTAAAGAAAATGTCGTCGCCGACGCCCTGTCCAGAATCGAGATTAATATTAATGATACCATATCCATAACTCCGCAATGCAATGAGAACCCTAATGACCAAGAACTAGATGAAATAATTAAAGACTTAACAAACTTTCCTGATTTAGAAATCGCAGAATCGCAATTAGAAGAATTATTAGAGACATGTCACTCCATAAATAATGACGACAATGGCCTAGTAATCCCAATCTCAGAAAAACCTGTCAACTACTTTCAAAATCAAGTCTTTTTCATTATAGACAATAACATAAAAGACACAATAATTTTAGGAACACACCTCTTTGAAAAAACTAGAATCAGAAAAGTCATACGTAGCCCTGAAAGTAAATTAGACGAATGTATATCCGAAATTTGTAGAAGCTACTTAAATCCAAACAAGCTGACATGCCTTTACATTCCGCAAGAACAATATAAGTCAAACATTCTTCAAATCTTCAAAGCTAACCTAAATAACTCCGTTAAATTAACAATATCTTCAATTAAATTAAAGGATATCGAATCACTAGACGAACAAAAAACCATCATAAAAGAGTACCATGACAAAACGCATAACGGTATAACAGAAACTTACAAACATTTAAAGCAGATTTACTACATACCCAATCTCTTCCTCCTTATAAACAGCACGATTAACACTTGCGACCTATGTGCTCAAGCAAAATACGATCGAAACCCATATAAACCACCCTTCCAAGGACCAACTATTTCAGGTAAACCATTTGAGACCCTTTACGTAGATACTTTTACCATTAAAGGAACGAAATTCTTCACGTTAATAGACTCCTTCTCAAAATATGCGCAAGCATATCGCATTCACTCAGTAACTTCTATCGAAATACTTAATAAACTCCGTCACTATATATCGCACCACAATATCCCCTCAAGAATTGTATGCGATCAAGGGCGCGAGTTCAAGAATAATTCTTTTCAGGAATATTTGAAAATCCTAAACATTGACCTCCATTTTACGACACCACACAACCCCGACTCGAATGCCTTTACAAACCGAATAATTAACATCAAAGAACCAAACGAAACCCCTGAAAATCAAATGATCACAGGTATATGGATATACAATCAATCTATCCACTCTTCCACGGGATACTCCCCATTTTCTATATTATATGGTCCATATCAACAAGAAATAGATTTATGCCTCTCTCAAGACATCTATGAGACTTATAACTTTAAAAGAAAGAATGAACTCCTACCCTTTATAGATCATATTAAAACAAAAATGACAAACAAAGAGACAAATGCCCTACAAAAATTAAATGAAAAACGTAATGATACTAATATATCAATTCCAGAAACAGACGTCTTCGTAAAAACGTCTGTACGAAACAAAGACGCACCTTTATACCATAAACATCATGTCATTGATCAAGACAAAAACACCCTTAACCTTATATCACAAAAAAATAAACTAACTAGTAGTAACCTAAAGAAAATAAAAAGAGTAACTAAGAAAATTTGTTTACAGACCCCTAGTACGTCCACTGGAAATAACACCGATCAAGACGAATAGTTATTATAAAGAAAAATTAGGTATAGCCAAATCATTTAACTATTATCATAAGATATACTTCTCATACAATCTTAAGACTATATATAATTATTTTAATAAAATGAATACCAACACATTAGAATTTTTAAAACATTGTAACGAAAACAAAAGTAACACGAGTATTCACATGCAAAATCAGCTAAAGCAAAAACTGAGTAACATTGACAATAAAATGAATAAAATAATACATAATCAAAGAATAAAGAGAAGCCTCATCGATGGCTTAGGACATATCGTTAGATTTATAACCGGCAATCTTGATCAATCAGATCTAAACGTTATTAACCAAAATATAAATTCTCTTGCCCAAAATGAACAAAAACTTAACAAACGGTTATCATAGAGTGTTACCCTATTCTCTAAAATAACGGATAAATTCTACAAAGAAATCGAAACTGTTACAAATAATCAGCAACATCTTGTTTCAATTGTAGGACAATACAAAGATCGATTTGAACAACTATTTTTACTGCTTCAATACAAAAATACATTAGATACTTTTGAAAATCAGTTAGACATTTTGATTAGAACCATATCATTTACAAATATCGATACTCCGAATTTGGAGATCATAACTTCCCAAGAACTTCTTGAAATTCATAAAGAATTACTTAGCGACTATCATAAAGAAACACTAATTTCATATAATGAAAATCACCCGTTTGAGATACTCCAAAATTCTAAATTAGGGATAATATCAATCGACAATCTATTAGTAATGGCTCTTAAAATCCCCATCCTTAATCCATTACCGTACAATATCTCAAAGATTTACCCAATACCCAATAACCAATCAATATCCATCATCCCCCCAGCAGAGTTTTACCTAGAAAACCACTTGGAGAATCGATGGACAGACAATTGCCAACTTACTACAAAGATGTATATTTGCAAGAACCTAATTAGCAACCCTTGCGAACTCACTCAAAAGAACAAATGCCGAACCGCCTTCACTCTCGAAGCAAATGCATATAAACTCACAGCTTATGGAATTCTCACAACATTCCACCTACCCAAAGAAGTCATAGAAAAATGCGAAAATATTCTAAGACGATTTACCATACAAGCAAACAATTTATTAAACTCACCTTGTCCAGTAATTATAGACAATGACATTATATCTACACACAATGGAACCACTTCCATCCCCCTTGAATTTGACGACTTCACCCCCATGAAGCCCTCGTTTCAGATAAATTTGGACTCTTCGCATCTACACGAAATAAAGAAACTCAAAGATGACCTTCTACCCCTAAGACAGGACGATATTCTAAACAACCCAACTTACGACATTGCCCACCTAGCCGGGACCTCAACAAGCATCATATTATTAATAATTATATTATGTGCCTTGATTTATTTTAGACAGAGAATCCACCAATTATTCTGCCAAAAAAGACAAGAGTATTCTACAAGTGGACTCCACCCAACTTCAGGAGCTGCAATCATCCCTTGACGAGGACGTCAAGACTAAGAAGGGAGGAATTATGTAACCCAAACCTTCTCCGGATGTTCACCTCGAACATTCTGCTGACACCAAGGAATTTATAGGAAGTTCTAATATATAAGTGCTGCATTCGCCTTAGGCGATTATTATTATTTTCTGTATCTATTGGCCGTAGGTTATAGTCTGTAATAATCAGTTTTGAAACTTGTGAATTATTGTTAATAAACTTTTTAAAAACATTAAAGTTCGAGTGATAAACTTAACTAGCGTTTTCCCGAAAACTAAATTTTTTTTTGAGATTTCGTAATTTGTGACCACCCCGTATAAAAAATATGATTTTTGTCGACGTTATTACTATTTTTGGGCAAGTAAAATTAACGGAATTACTACTTATACTTGAACAGTTTTGATATTACAGGTAAAACTAATATTCATAAGATTAATAATTAATAAACACTAGCGGCCAAGTGACCCAGGCAGCTTTCACGATCGGGAATTATGCAGTGAATGCTGTCAGGCATTCTTTTTTATTTAAAAAATTATAAATAAGAAACAATTCAAATAATAAATTCATTATTCAAATTCATCCGTTTACTCTTTTAAATGTGTATGCTGCTGAATGTATATTCTAAACGCGACCGCTCGGCTAAATCAGAATCTCTTATTTAGTGATTTATGATTTCATTTTTGCCATCATAATTCACAATGGGAACCTACTCATGTTGTATATACTACCAATTCAGTACCATACCGGCTAAGCGATATGTTTATTGTTTATGTTATCGAGATTGCGGTAATTCCTTCAATCAACGGGTAAACGTATTTAATTGCCTTCAGGGCGAGACAGTTTCGATAACTGTAAAGTATTTATGGGCTGCTTTGACGGCCCTATGAAAGGAATAATATGTAGAGGTTTTTTTAGTTAGTTTAGAATAATATACGTTTGTAGCCTACACTTGTTCTTTTATTTTAATTATCGTTGGGCATTCGTTTACACTCGAATTATTAAATTTCTCTTCTAAACCTCTCTTCTAACCTTCTCTTCTAAACCTCTTCCGATATAGCTGCACTGAATACTCCCCACTCCCCAGTACTCTTCACGCCGCTAGAAGGCCAAGCGCTGCGATATCTACATGTATTGCGTCACTCGATCGCGACACCGCTGTCTTTTGGCCTTGAACGAAAACTTCTAACTTGGTCCCCATATACTCTTGTCTAAACATAAACATTTCCAATGTTAAAAGTAACTATTGACATAATATATAACAAAAAAAAGGATTCAAAACTAATAAATATAGGGATACAATAATGTTTACTGGGGTTTGCACATCTTGAGCGGATAATATACTGTTGCGTTTCCATTTTGCGTTTCTTTGATTTGATATGTTTCCCTCATTTTTAAAAAAAATTTCACTGTAGTTAAATTATGTTTCATAGTCTAGTCCATTAAAAAAATTAAGAACTTCTTGGTTTAAAGTTTTCCTGACTTCTTCTTCATCGGTTATACTCGTTTCCTGGTTGTCAATTTTCTTTTCACTAACAAACTGTTGGATCTCTTCTTTCTGTTCTTTTAATTTGTAATGCAGAATAGAAATAGTGCTTCCGTTATTCCAGATCTTTCGATTTATTCAAATAACATTCCCAGCAGAAGAAAACGTTAAACATAACCTCACTATTTAGCTTTAATGAACTATTCCTTTTTTAAATAAAGTACGAGTAAACTTATAAATAATAAAACACCCCATTACACACTCAAATATATCAATAGTTACACATCTATAATGATTTCTTTTCTCGTTCCAAATAAACAAAATTTGTGAGTGAACATATCGAACGATTTGCGATCTAAACTAGGCATCTTTCAAATTCAGTTCATTAAAGCTAAATAGTGAGGTTATGTTTAACGTTTTATTATTAATGTTTAACGTTTATATATATATATATATATATATATATATATATATATATATATATATATATATATATATATATATATATATATATATGCTATATATATATATATATAGCATATATATATATATATATATATATATATATATATATATATATATATATATATATTATATATATATATATATATATATATATATATATATATATATATTATATATATATATATATATATATATATATATATATATATATATATATATATACATATATATATATATATATATATATATATATATATATATATATATATATATATATATATATATATATATATATATATATATATACATATATATATACATATATATATATATATATATATATATATATATATATATATATATACATATATATACATATATATATATATATATATATATATATATATATATATATATATATATATATATATTATATATATATATATATATATATATAATATATATATATATATATATATATATATATATATATATATATATATATATATATATATATATATATATATATATATATATATATATATATATATAATATATATATATATATATATATATATATATATATATATATATATATATAATATATATATATATATATATATATATATATATATATATATATATATATATATATATATATATATATATATATATATATATATATATATATATATATATATATATATATATATATATATATATATATATATATATATATATATATATATATATATATATATTTATTTAATATATATATATATATATATATATATATATATATATATATATATAATATATATATATATATATATTATATATATTTATATATATATATAATATATATATATATATATATATATATATATATATATATATATATATATATATATATATATATATATATATATATATATATATATATATATATATAATATATATATATATAATTAAAATTATATTTTTATATATATATATATATATATATATATATATATATATATATATATATATATATATATATATATATATATATATATATATATATATATATATATATAT